>JAQFVV010000101.1:2178724-2506862 GCA_028023455.1 Epiperipatus broadwayi | reverse complement strand
ATTTTACATATATATGGATTTCATGTAAGTTAAGCATAGTTTGTACATGCTTTTAATACCTTGCAAAGGGGTGTAATTATAAGCATATAGCCAAAGATATGTGAAAGAAATGTATGATCCCCAAAATGCACATTTTGTGCTATGTAGTAAAAATTACACTAGAGAAATATTCATCATTGGACATTTTTTACTCTAATGAAAGACTATAAAATTTTATCAATATACTTTCATTAAGTGTTTTTTATCAAAGTTGTAAGGGAGGAAGTTTGACACATCAATTAAATAGTAGTAATTTGCTATCTATATATACTGAAACAATGATAAATATATGTGTGAGAGATTATGGTCTGGGACAACTGATGACTTCTGGTTCAGCACAGAATGTGCATCTTGGGAATCGTACACTTTTCCACGGGTCTATGGTCATATGTTTATAATTACATGTCTCCACAAGGTATTATAAGTGCATAAAAATAGTGCCACTTTGTGTGGGAATGGTGTGGTGAAAATTACACCATAGAAGAATTATTGACTAATAATAATTATTAAATATAACAATAGTTGAAAATATATGTGTATGTGTGCATGTGTAATATAGAATATTAGCTGCATGTATATATACATATAGTTTATTAAGATATATTAAGTCTACCTATTATAAAATCATGGTTAGAATAGTATGCTCATCATAGAGTTTAGCATCTTTTAACATAAATTTGATCATTTAAATTTTTTAGCTTATAGTAATGTTATATAGCTTTTTCTTAATACTATAAATATTGAAAATATAAAGACAACCTTTTTATATTCTTAAGCCAAACAAAACATCACCTGTGTTGAAACCGGACTAGTAATAACATAGCAATAAGTTAAATATTAAAAAAATGATCCTTTTAAATTGATGTAGATAAGACAAATGCTATGGTTATTTATTAGCAGATCATGTGATTTTCACCTTGAATTTCCTTATTTACTTTGTACTTATTTAATTTCGCTATTAACTGAGATTTTATCTGGATTAATTCATAGAGAAGTTTCTGCTACATTTTAATTCTATAAAGGTCTTTGATATATATAGTAAAATATGCCATGTTTGCAAACTGATCTCAAGTCCAGATTGGACAAAACCATCAAAGCTTCTCACATTTCAGTTGTAGCTAGCTTATATTAAATTTGTCTAACTATCTAATATTGGTCAGTAAATGGTATTTAATTATTTTTACCTAAAAAGTAAATCAAGAATAAAAATCTTTTCAAATTTTCACCACTTGGCAATTAGAGAAAAGTCTTTTTCTTTACTATTGTTATGTTAGAGCTATTGATAAGATCGTTTCTCTGCCCTGCAGTGGGCAATGCAAAGGTTTTCTCAACCTATAGTAAATAATGGACAAGTATATTAATTTTGTGTTATATATATATATATATATATATATATATATATATATATATATATCTTTATATATATATATATATATATAAAGTTACTGTTAACACTAACTGAAATAATCATAGAAATATATAAACCATTATACAATTACAAATATCCAGTAACGCCATCGGTTTAATAGTCTATATCTCAATAATTTCGAACTCCAAAATGATACCACTTTGAAGTTGTACGCTAAAGGATGTTAAATATTGAAATACAAAATAACTCAAACACAGAGCATGCAATTTTTTAATATGCAAACGATCTTAAATTTTGCTAATAAACTAACAAATTTACAAACTACAAAGTGGTAACATTTTGAAGTTTGCTATTATTGAGCTATAGACTATTAAACAGAGGGCATTACTGGATATTTGTAATTGTATAATGGTTTATATATTTATATATAAATTTATCTTTATTAAACACACAATATTTTATAACACTAATACTAATATATATATTTATATTATAAATCATATTTTCAGAAGTATGCTTAATAAATAAAATAAAAATAAAATATTGACATTTCAGCAAGATAGCACTTGTCATTGGCTGGATGAACACAACATATAATAATTATCACATGATTTTAGTAGTAATAATTGTATCATGCAGAGTAATTTTAAAAAAAAATTGCATTAACAAACATATGAAATAATAAAATTATCAATAAACATCACATGCTCACCATTTCTTAGGCTTACTTATAACTATTATTAAAACAGGCAAAACTCTCTGTACATATTGCCACACACAGCAAGCTAGAGTAATCAGTGGATGCCAGAAGACTTGTGCATAAAATCCCCATCTAGTGCCTACTCATCCAATATGCTCCGACTACTTTCTATCTTGTGGCCTTTGTCAGTGAGGAACCTTGGATCTGAGAGCACTGCACTTGTATCCCCAGACTAGTTTCTCACTTGTGGCCTTCATTGGGGAAGAGCCTTGGATCTGAGAGCAATGTGCAGTGCTCTCAGATTCAAGGCTTCTCTCTGACGAAGGCCACAAGCCATAAACTAGTTTGGGAAGACAAAGGCCACAAGCCAGAAACTAATCTGGAGATATTGGATGAGTAGACACTAAATGGGGATTTTATGCATAAGCCTTCTGGCATCCATTGATTACTCTGGCTTGCACTGAGTGGCAATTCGTATAGAGAGTTTTGTCTGTTTTAATAAAATTATCAACTGTATAAAAGAGTTTCCTCATGAAAATGATTTAAAAATTTAAAACACTACCAAATTTAAGTCAATATACATGAAATAATTATCTCCACTACAACCATATGTCTGTGACTGCTTTTTTGCCCAGTTGAGGGCAAGTACTATCATATTGAAATGCCAGTATTTTAATTTTATTTTTATTAAACATGATTGCTCCTGAAAATATGCTTTATAAAACATCACATGCCTGTGAAAACATTAATGTCAACATATATATAATATCTTTCATTCATAATATATTTTTAGAACAGGCTCTCCATAAAAAAAGAACTTAAGATTCTAAATCTTCTCTGAGATTGTAAATAATAAAAAATTCAGACTCACTTGAATGATTTCTCTCTTTCATTCCTAACTTAAACCAAAAGATTCTAGAATTACATATAACATATTTTGTTTATATTCAAAAATTAACTTTCAATTAAATATATCTATGTCAAACATTGGTGGTCGAGAGGTCAGTGACAGCTGCTTTACAAGCAGTTGTCCCGGGTTAGCGGGTTCGCTTCCCGCCTGTTGCTATGACACATGAGAATATATATCTATTGAATTTAAAATTTTAATAAAACAAGGCGTTCTGGCAATGACAAAACTATTTAAAATTTATTTTATCAATATAGTTTACAATTTCAGAGATTTTCTATTTCATAAACTAATTCAAGAAATGATTTAAAATCTTAATGAGAATTATTCCACATAAACCCCTTTTTGACATTACCTAATAGTAATCTCATATATTTTTGTTTTATCACAAATGTCAGTAGCCAAAACGATCATTTGATGTGTCTGGTTAAATGTTGATAATCAATAGCTTTTAAATTATGATAATATTACAACATAATATAAATATACTCTTGGTGAAATTGATAGTTTAACTGCAAGCATTGCCTATGACCGGGTTCCAATTCAGGTTGAACAACTTGAATTTTTTTCAATAAGTTTGTGATTTTTATTTTTTTCAAGTAATCAACCTATTTAACCCTTATTGGTGAACAAAAGTGGGCGTGTAGCTATTTTTAGTTAGAAAACAATTAAACAATAACATCTCAAACCTCATAACCCAACAATAAGCAAGTCTAGTGAGTACTGTTTTCTTTTTATGAATTTCTTTATGAAAAGCTGTTGAAAAAACCTGCATCCACAGGAAACTACTTAAAGGCTTTGATTTTTTTTACTTTTATTTGTTGGTATTAATTATTTTAATAATAACTAACTTTTTTTATAGGCAAACTAATATTGGCAATAATAATTAAATTATTGCTACAATATATTTTTTTACATTTTGATATACAAGAGTCAAACTTACTTCACCCACAACTTTGCCATAATCCACTCTACATAAATATAATAATGATTACTACTAATTATTAGTTAAACTTAAGATTATCTTCAGTTCAGGTATAAACTTTAAACCTGAATTAAAGATTAATGTATGTGTTTTTAACGTACTTATCTAGGATGGATTATCTCAAAGTTGTGGGTGGAGTATGTTTGACACCTGTAAATCAAAATGTACCAAATACTACTGATAAATACTGATCATGTGATAAAGATATATATATATGAGAGATGGTGACTGGGGATAACTGATGACTGCTAGTTCAGCATGAAAAGCATCTTAAAAATCATTTGTCTTTTAAAATGGCTTTATTCATGTGTTTCTAGAATGAGTGATGTGGGATTATTAAATACATCCATAAAAATATTTATTTTAGGAATGATAAAACAATTTGTATTGATTTATTTGAAGTTGTACTCAAACTATATATACAATTTGTTATTTAATAAAAATTCTACCCCCCCAAGATAGTATAAACAACATAGGCTTAAATAATTTTCTTGAAGTTATATTATTATTTTTATAAATATGTACCGTCACTTTTTTTTGTTATTCTTATAAGTATATAATCTTTTTTTTTTAATCATATGTCAAATGCGTTGACCGGGAAAGCTGCTTGGAAAGCAGCTATGATAACCGCTAGGCTACCAACGCTTGACAAATTATTTTTCAATAACTTGTATCTTACCTTCCCTTTTCTTTAATTATAGATACTCAGCTCTAATTTAAATGATAACTGCCTTTGCGCATGATATACATTAAATAATATTGCGCACTTTGTACTAAAAATATATAATAAAATCTTTTTTATTAATATTACACACTTTAAATTTTTTTTTACTTTTTAATTCTTTTTACAAGCTGAAATTGATTTTCTGGCGAGTAATGTACTAATGGAGAAATCGGCTTAAAGCATGTTCAAAAACCATCATCTAAATCAATAAAAAGTTAGTTAGTTTTAGGTAAAAATGTTAGGAAATAATTTTTTTCAACATTTTCTGATTTAGTACTGATTAAAAGAAATACTTTTAAATTTAAAACATTAGCCAGTGATTTCTGTCCTCTTTTGGAAAAATAAACAATTTCAGATAAAGTAAGGTCAATGTTTATTTAAGTAGTTTGAGTTTTGTATTTAAAATAAAGCAACATACATAAATAGCAAAAGGTTTGGATCTGTACTAACTGATGAGGATTTTCCATACTTTTATCCTTTATTTTATTTTTTAAATAAAATGTTGGATAAATGACTAAATTGGCAACAATCCTGCTATCTAAAAATAATTTAGCATTTTTGGAAAATTTTATTTACCTTATTTTGTTTAAAATCACTCAGAACTTAAATTCTAGATGAATATGGCCAAGTATATATACTAAGTAATATAAATTTAAAACTTTAATATGTGTTAGAATTAAATATGCACACATGCTGAGGGTTTATTAAATTTTTTGGATGTTCTCTTTAGGAATAAGTTGCAATATTAAAATATTTGATACTTCATATAATTTGGTCAACAAAGCTCAGAAGCAGTCTTTTTAAAATTATACAGTTTCAGGGGCATACAATAAATCTTTTTAAAAAAATGCTAATAAAGAGATTGTATTTAATATTTTCAGGTTTTTTTTTTTGTTATTATTGTTATTTTTTAAAAAAGACAATTTTTTGCCAAAATGATTTATAATATTTCCACTTTATTTTTTAATAATAGAATTTTGGAGCCCTTGAACCACATTCTTTTCTGAACAGATAATCTGTTGAAACAACTTTTTACATTGAATGGCCATTGAGAGTATGTTTGCAGATAAACTGCCATCTCATGGTCATTAACATAGACTTTTGAGGAAGACAAGATTTTGTATCTTTGGAAATACTTTCCTACATACCATTCTGTTTGAGGAAAAGCCTAAATTTTCAACGTTTTGTCAAAATGATTGTGGCAAAACGAAAGACACTGACTTTAAACATTCAAGGGTGTATGTGTTGAGACATTATAATATAAATTTAAATAAACCTTCTGAATGGAATTTATAATTGATTTATTAATTTTTTAAAACTTAACAACTAACACATATTTGTTAAAATAAAATTTAAAAACAAAAATAATAAATACTCGTAGGGCCCCTGAAACTGTATAATTAAAAAAAGTGTTTCTTATCTTGATTGACTGGATTATACTCAAGTACAAATATTTTTGTAAAACATATTATTTGAAGCATCATATTTATAAAAGAATTTAAAATAATATATATTCTATAATCAACAAATTTTACAATTAGTAATGTTTACTGTTGTTTTACAATGCAAAAATAAATAAATACTTTTTATTTCTTTTTCATGTTGTCAGTTTGAATTGTTGTTCAGTTTGAATGGAATCCTAATCAAATAAAGTTATTTTCCTGCTAATAAACAAATGAATATAATATTTACTTTTACCATTTCATCTCATTAAATTGAATTAGTATTCAATTTTAAGTGTTATAACAAAAAGTAATGTTAATTTTATGCTAATAAATGTATTCCATTTCAACATGTATGTGATCAGGTGGGTCAGCAATATGAGATGGCTTGGAGAGTTGAGGGTTGTGTGAAAGTCTGAGTTTGAATCCCTTATATATTACATATATATCTGTATGTGCAGGTGTAAGTCTGTACAGTGTATTAATTTACATATCAAATTGTATAATTGTTAAATTCATTATGATATTATATACAAAGAATATTTTATACAGTTTCTGAATTTTTTTATGTAAGTACAAATTTATATATATTGAGTTTACATAATGTTCAATAACTGATACAAATGTATTCACAGCTAATTGCAATAATGTTATATAAATAGAAATTGAACTATAATTTCTTGATGTGAAAATTCAAATGGTTCAACCTCACAAATAATGAGTATTCTATGAAATATATGACAAGTGAAAGAAATCAGTTTGAAACATTTTGCATTGGAAAATGATTTATGATATGGTAGCTTGCAAGGTTCTCCCCTTAGCACATTCTTCTTCATTACATATATTAACACCCTCCTACTTGAAATAGAATCTAAACTACCAGGAATACGTGTATTCCTTACAAAACAATCAATCAATCATATTTCACATATGGATGATATTGTCATTTTCCTCCCATCCAAAAAATATCTGCCTAAAATGTATACTATAATAAAAAATTACTCTGTGAGCTTATTCTTTAAAATTTAACAAAGAGAAAACATCTTTTTGAAGTATTCATTCTGATAATCAAATTCATTTGGTATGCAGTGCCCTCTCCTATTCTGATGTCATATAAATCTATGATAGAACAGACCAATCATCCAAAGGTTTAGTCATTCATTCCGAATAACAGATAATTAATAATTAAGTTAATTGAACAGAAGTATTGAACATAAAAATATTGTAACTGTCAAAATGTGAGTGCTTAATATTGGATAAGAATAAAGTCTCACCTTTCAAGTCATTAGACTAATGTATCAATTGGTAAGCAAGTTGGAGAAGCTAGCTGCACCTGAATTTTATTATTAAATGAAAAATAAAAAAAATAGAATTGATGGCTTCCCTTCCCTCTAGAATAACTGATAGTTGGATGGATTGATTCTCTGTTTTAAAAGAAAAAGTGAAATAAGAATAAAAAAAATTATAAGAATATAATTTGAGATGTTAATCCAGCATAGTCTAGTCATTGTTCAAAGTCTTGTAGTTCACATTGTGAAACATCAGAGTATCTTTGACTTTAGGAAAGTTCCTTTGCATGAACTGGATGGTAGTTCATCGAATAATCTTCAGTCACCCTCTGGATCTTCATGTTGGTGACTCAAACTCTGTTATAACTATTATTCCCATGCTGAGAGAATTTCTTTACTTGCGTGTAGCACGTTGTAAATCTTTTTACTATTGCAGTCATTATGATGTTAATTTGAAATGATAATCATATCTGGAATCATATTTGCATGACAAGCAGCCCCATCCCCACAATGTTTTATCATTTCCTAGCCACACATGATTTGTTGTTTTCTAGCTTATAACTTGGATGAAAATATAAGCTTTATGGAAGTTGGTAATGGGTTTCTTAATCAACTTTTTCAAGTTGCAATTGTGGTGGCTTATGAGCTCTATTATTGAGGACAGCTAAGATGATAACTAACTTAATTTTAGAAATTAAGAAAAGTAAATTTTTTAAAGATGTAATTTACTCTCCTTCCGTTTCTTTTTTTTTCTTAAAAAGAATGAAGTTATTCTATACTGTCTTATCTTTCTCTGATTGATGTACGACTTTCAAGATTACACTTTTATTTTCGTTGTTGACATCATTTTGACATTTATAGAATTTTATGCTGAAGTAATAAATAAGAAAAAAAAATTTAGCATTAATGATTTATTTTTTTTTTTTTTGAGATTTTTACTTGCTTGCATTTATAAGTTTGGTATATATATAAGTCAGCATTGTCAATAATAGAACTTTAACTGGGGTTCAGATTGACCTTAGGTCAAAATGGGTGTGACAATATTCTCGGCCTCAAGGTGGCCTTTGAGCATTCCATCATCAGATTTTCAATTGGATGGACGGTTGAAGAATTGGAGTGAGGAGTGGATTGAAGCCTGTGCATTAAACTATGAGGATAGTCTATCTTAATATATATCTGAGCACTTATTCTATATATGTGTGTAAAGATGATAGTCTGGACCAACTGATGATTGCTGGTTTAGCATGAAATACGTATATTGGTGATTATTTATCTTTTCAGCATATATGTGTTTAGGTGTATCAGTGTTATTAGATAAAGTGGAGAGAGGTGGGTGGTGTGAAAGTCTGTGCTCATATACCCTATATTACATATATATAGCCACAGGTATATAACAAGCCTGTGTTTCAGTTATTACAAACATAATTAATAATATCTTAAAGATTATGTTGGTAGGTTTAGTCTTTAATATTGACATGTGTGGTGATTTTTATGGACAGATTAGTGTACCCTTACAATATATATATATATAATAAATAATATAACTTTTTTAGATATTTGTAATTAAAAAGTGGAAATAATTACTTTCAACTGAGTTATATCATGTCCAAAACCATGAAAAGTAGAATTATATGCATACATATACTTTAAAAGATAACAAAATTATTAACAAAAAAGTGGTATTTTACAGAAGTCCAATAGCATAACTTTATTAATATTGAAAAGTGAATTAAATTTTAAAATAAAAACAAATGAAATAAGAATTTAATGTTAATATTTAAAAAACAAACAAACATTAAGTATATATCTCACTGATTTAAAATTGAAAATGTTCTGCTTAATTCCAAATATATGGTGAAAATAAAGCAGACCTGGAGGTTTTCTTAACCTTTAAATGTTTTCAATAGTATAAAATATTATGAAAAAAACCCATATATTAATTATGTGTATTCTATTTTCAAATTTGGTACTTAAATCAGTGCATCCTTCACTTTAGTTCAACCATATCACAAACATCCATCGGCCCAGAAGTCAGACTTACCTCTCTCACTCTGGTTGCATTTTTTAAAATAACCAGTTCACTTTTTTGAAATGAGCAAGAAATACATACCTCATATTGTAATTTTAATGTACCTTTTTTAAAATATACTTTTTAACTTCATATATATATACTTCAAACTTATATTTCATCACAATTTTCTAAAACATATGATCAAAAACATGTAAATAACATAGATTCTCAAGATGTGCATTTCATGCTGAACCAGCACTCATCAGTTGACACAGATAGCAACCTCTTACACATGTTTTCATCATTTGCTTAGGATTTTATAGATAACAATTTACTATACTTAGATTACAAATGACAAACTTTCTGTATTCATAACTTTGCCCCCAAACAGTTTATACAATTACATTAGTAATCATTACTGATTAGTCATAAGACTAGAGATTATCTCTAGCCCAAAATATACTCTTTAATTCTAACTTAATTAACGGGTAGAAAACATTAAGCATTATTTATATTTATGTAGCATATAATTTAAAATCATAATAACTTTTCGTGAAATAAATATAATGCAATGACTTTTTCTTTAAATAGAATATTTTATTAGTAGAATCAAAGCATTATAAGTATTGTCTTTTTTTTTCTCATATATCAGAGTATCGGCTGGGAGGCGAACTCACACCCATCTGCAACCAACTACTTGCTTGCATGGTGGTTGCGATGACCTCCTGGCTAACAACGCTTGAAACTTCTTCAATCTTAGCATCATTGATCAGAGAAACTTGATATATCAATTTTGCGAATTTAGTTTACAATGTATTTAACTCTTCATTTAAAATTTTTTTTCATTAAATTCTAACTTAATGTACAAAAAAGAAAACTGTGCTTTTTCAAAGGAAAAAACATTACTTACTAATATTGTTTCAAAATCAAGTATCTCCACGGCCAAATTAACATCTTAATCAAACAGGAGTCTTCTTTTTGGTATAAGAATACTTTGAATTTATTATGTCAATTATGAAAAAAAATTATCATGCTATAGTAGATTACAGCTTTTTTTATCTTACATACTCTGATAAATTTTGTATGAGAAAAACAGTCATTCATTGTGTTTGAAGCCAATAAACACATGTGACTATATAAGCCAATGAGCTTGAATTGAAAATATTATTGTGTTTTCAATTTAAGACTCATAGTTTTGTAGTTAAGTGGAGGTTTGCATTAGATCCTAAGATGAAGGTGCAGTGCTCTTAGATCCAAGGCTCCTCACTGATGAAGGCCACAAGCCAGAAACTAGTCTGGGGATATTGGATGAGTAGGCACTAGATGTGGATTTTATGCACAACCTTCTGAAATCCATTGATCACTCTAGCTTGCACTGAATGGCATTACTGTATGAAGAGTTTTGCCTGTTTTATTGTGTTTGCAGATTTCTTTTGTTGTCATGTGATTTTTGGATTTTTTGCAAATCACTGGGATAGCAAAAAGAGTGTGGTATTAATGACTTATACATTCTATGAATTGTATTATACATATTATACAACAAATGGTATATTGATTTTTTTTTCTATTTGTAATTCAAATCACCTTTAGTTTATAAAGAAGAAAGAAACCATTTCAGTATGCAAATGAATAAATGTATGCAAATTTGAATATGCATTTAATGTTAGAGGCTCATCTTTTACTTTATTTATATTCTACATCTGAAATACTTTCTAATATTTTTTATTATTAGTGCAAAAGTTATTATTTTTTTTATTAGTGTAATTTAAGATCATCCCATAACAATCATTACAGAAGAAAAAGGGGATCATCAAAAATGTCTTATGAGATGATAAGATCTTTAGACTGATATAACACTGATGTAAAAATATCAAAAATAATACTTAAGAAAAAAGAAATCACCATCTATAGCAGTATCTAAAACCATACTGATTAGGTGTTTTTCTTCATGCAATATCTTGGCTTACATCTAAGAAGATCTGAACATGTATTAAGTTTCTGATCAAAATTTATCTTTTCATATGAGAAAATAGTATTAATTTTACACAAAAATGTTTGCTTATAAGTAATTGATGATTAGGGTAAGAGATAAAAATGTAAGCAAAGTGTTAAAAGAAAACTAATTCTGAGAGAAAAAATAAGATTTTATATTTAGGTTCAATTTATATCATCATCATCATTGTTGACCATTGTCAATCCACTGTAAGATGAAGGTCTCTCCAAGTTCAATCCATCTCTGATCTCTAGCCTCCTTCTTCACATTACTCCTGCACACTTTCTTATTTCACACATCCATTTTACATCTAATATCTTTCTGAGTCTCTTATAATCTCTCCATTTCACATGTGATCTCTTTCTGAGTCTCTCATAATCTCTTGGAATCCAGTTTAAGATTTCAATTGTCCATCTATTATCATCTCTTCTAGCAATATGTCCAGCCCAACTCCACTTTATATATATATATATATATATATATATATATATATATATATACATATATATTCTAATGGACAGCCTATCTTGGATATCCATCAACAGAGGGTACTACCAGACCTGTCTAGCCTAAACTATTTATTTTTGGTTGATCTGGATATTTATTACAAGGTCCTACACTGCTGTTCACCAATAAAAGAATTGTTTCTGCTAGATCAGGAAAAGTAGAAATTCTTAGTAAAATAAACAATTGATAGAGTAGACAACAACAAATAAATGCCAGATAAATCTAACAATTAATAGTATTGTTTGTTAATGAAATAACAATAGTAAAACACAAAACAAAAATAATTAGCTTACGTTACTGGATGAGTTTGAATTAAATTAGTTCATGCATATTAGTAAATTAAGTATAACTTTTTTCAAGTAGCTAATATATTTAATAGATGATTATTTTATTCTCCCATTATTTTACCCTTCAAATTAACTTTTAGTTCATTAAAATAATGAAGTATTCTATATTAGAAATTGTTCTGATTCTCAACACTGAGTGCAGAAATCCTTGAAATAACACCAATTATTAAATAACATTGGCAGATTTTATTAAACCAACTCATATGGACTGAAATTTTTTAACTAGGTCCATATGTGGTGCAATACCCATGTCATGAGGAAATAGGTAATGATCAATAATAAATGCCATAAACAACCCATGTTAAATAAAAGCAATAAATATATAAAAGGCATGGAAAGCTTTACAATGCTTGACCCAATGTAGAATAAATAAGAACTACAAATTCCTAGTGGTAACTAGATGGATTATGACAAAGAAAAATATATAAAAAGAGCCTGGACAGAAAGATTGCTGAAGCCAAAGCTAAATCAGAATCTGCCTATATCTAATGGTAAGTAGAATGATAAATAGAAGGTCAAATACATAAATAAACCTCATGTTGAGTTATAAAGGGACTGTTTATATGCACACACACAAACAGATCAATCTTTTTTTCTCAGACATGTATCATAAAATATCAAGCAAAAGACTATCAAGACTTTTAACGATTTAACTATATATATAATTATTATACACATATCTAATATAAATGATTATGTTTAGTTCTAAAACATTATTCAAGAACAGATATTTAAAAAATAATATTAATCTAGATTTTGTTTTTATAACTTACAGACATTTTTTTTATTTTTCTTTTACCAAGAAAATTGAGGTTTTTTTAAATAATCACAAAATGGGAGAGGGAAAAGAATCTATTAAATTTAAGAGAGAAATGAAATAATTCTAAAAGTTAACTTAATCACAACTGCCAACCTATAAAGAAATATTAGGGTTTAGTCACTCACAGATCATAATTAGAATATTTAACATATCCATCAAAGAATAAAATTAATAACACAAATACAAAATTATATATCCATAAAATTGAACTATATATAAAGTTACCTCTTAATAAAAACATACATATCAAACCATAAATTGGTAACCACCAATTAAATCATTCATGGGTGACTGATATATATAATAAAAATGTAGGTCATATAGAGTTTTACCATTCTTCTGAAGGGATGTGAGTAAAGAGTTTTACTATCTGTACAGATTCTTTTCGAATAAGTACATGATCTTTTAACTTTGATATACTTTCATAGGGTCTTCTTCCTGTCTCTTATATGTTGAGAGGTGCTTTGTTATGATGAGTTAAGCAGTTGGTTAGTTCATAAGTTCAGTTGTTAAGTGAATTTAGAATATGCTGGAGAAAGAGGTTCATGCATCGAGAGAAGTTCATTTTTTGGAGGCCTTAAACATACATGCTTTCAGATGCAGCATCTGGAATGGTTCCTGAGTTCATTTTTTGAAAGAGGCACTTATAGCAGAAAGCAGAATATAGCAGTATATAGTGAAGTCTACAGAATAACAGGAAGCAGAGTGTCGAAGCAGAATGGAAAAGAATAATAATAGGAATGATTTTTAATTGGTCCTTTATACAGCTCATGTTTATTGTTCTACCTACTCAGGAATTTTAAGAATCTTCATGATCAGCAAACCAGTTATTAAAATATTTTTCAGATAAGCGACCATTTTTATATTAAGCGACCATTTTTATATTTACAACATCCCAGTTTAATTACCTTAAAGGATTTTATAGATTACAATGCTCAATGAAATAATTTTTTTTTTGTTAAACTCTTAATTACTAAAAGATAAAGTTTTACAGATTATGCATAATCGTTAGATACTATAAAAATTTCCACAAAAAAATAATAAAGTTTGTCACAAAGTTCGTTTTTTGAAACAAAAATTGTTATGTTGCAAGCGTTGGTGGCCTAGCGGTTAGCATAGCTGCCTTCCAAGCAGCTGGCCTGGGTTCGCTTCCTGGTCATCGCTTTGACATATGGAAAAAAATTGTTATATTAAACTGGACAGCTAATTTTAAAATCTGTTACTATTAGTGTGTGTGCTTGTACACCTAATATCGCACTGACTAAAAACTTAACTTAAAATAAAACCCACACAACTTGGATGAAAATTTAAATTAGCTTGCCCAACTGACATAGAAATTAATTTTTGAGATTGATCAAAGCATCTCCATATATAATATATATATATATAAGCCTTGAAATAAAATTGTTGACATAAACAAGTAATGATGCATTTAGTTTTTGATTTTTCTTGATCATATATACTAATTTCTTTTTCAATGTAAGGTGATAATATACATTGCATGATTTTCACCATAATTTCATTAGCTTGCAGTGTAAAAGATTTCATATGATTAGTGCCTATTCTGTTAAGATTCTATCTTTGGTATATTATTATAAATTGATTTTTTTTTCCAATTGGAACATCATTGAAGGACTTTTGATATTAGTTGCCATAATTTGGTTCATACACCTATTGATTCATTTTAAATTTGTTAAGAAATTTTATCTATTCCAATTCCCTTGCCCTTGGTAATGACTTCAAGGAAAGTCTGACATCATCTTCAATTATTGTGGTATTTTCATAAGTTAAAAATCTCAAGAGAAATATATCAGTTGATATTGGTTGTATAAATTTTCTGTATATTATTTGCATGCACATTTGATCTTCGTTTTTGAAATAAAACATCTCATTAAATCCTCTGAAAAATAATTATTAGCTTTTAGAAATGTTATGATATTGTTAATTATTTCTTTTGAAGACTTTCTTTTTTTTTGAAATAATCAATTTAACTTCAATTATCTTTATTCCTTTTAATTTCTCTTTCTTTCTTTCAATATCATCTTCTGGCATTTTATAAAAAATTTCCTTGTATTTACGTTTTTATATTTTTAGTATAATGCTAGAATTGGTAAACAAATGAAAGATGAAAGTGCTATAGGTAATTTTGGCTATGGTAATAGAAATGAGAGAGGACATAGACTTGTGGAGTTTGCAGAAAAAGAAAAACTTTATATTATGAATTCTTTTTTTGAGAAAAAGGTTAAAAGGAAATGGACATGGAAGCATCCAAATAAAGGTACATCAGAATTGGATTATATATATATATATATTTTCTTTTTCATATGTCATAGCATCAGCCGGGACGCGAACCTACAACCATCTGCAACCAACTACTTGCTTGCAAGGCAGCTGCAATAACATCTCAGCTAACAATGCTTGACAATTGGATTATATTTTGACTAACAGAAAATACATATTTCAAGATTGTAATGTTCTTCATAAATTTAACACAGGAAGTGATCATCGATTAGTAAGGTGTAAGATACGTGTTAATGCAAAACTAGAGAGACAAAAATTATTAAGAAAAACAATATTTACAATTGATATTCCTAATCTTCAGAAACATTCTAATGAATTTAAATTAGAACTTACAAATCAGTTTCAAGTACTAGTAGAGTTTGAACATGATTCAGATTTGAATGAAATTAATAGGAAAATAACTGATACACTTTTAAAAACTGCAACAAAGACAGTTGGTAGAAAAAAGCAGCAATTGACCAATAAAATTTCTACTGAGACTAGAGAATTTATGAAGAAAAGAAGGAATATGAAGATATACAAAAATGATGCATTAAAAAGGATTGAATATCTCAAACTTTGTAAAATGGTGCGGAAAAGAGTTGAAAATTATATAAGAAAGTATAATTGTGAACTAGCAAGGAAAGCTGTAGAAGAGAATAAAAGTCTAAAAAGTGTAAAACAACATTTTGGTATTGGTAGGAAATTTATATCTGCAATAAGAAAAAAAGATGGCATTATTACTAAAAAGAGAGATGACATCATGAAATGTGTAGAAGACTTCTATCAATAATTATATAGTAATAAAGAACAAGTATTTCCTATACCTATTATATCTTCTGAATTGCCCAGGATTTTGAATGAGAAAGTGAGACATGCAATTAAATTTATGAAGAAAGGTAAGGCTCCAGGTAATGATGGAATTATAATTGATATATTAAAAGAAGCAGGTGAAGAAATAGAATTTCTTTTAGCAAGGTTATATTCCAAATGTCTAAATGATAAAGATGTACCAGATGATTGGAAGAATGCAGTATTAATATTAATATTTAAAAAAGGTGATAAAGAAGATATTAGAAATTACAGACCTGTCAGTCTTTTATCTGTTTTATACAAATTTTTTACTAAGATAATTACAACTCGTCTACAGAGCACACTGGACTTCCACCAACCAAGAGAACAAGCTGGATTTAAGTGGTTTTAGTACAGTAGATCATATCCAGATATTGGGAGAAGTTATAGAAAGGACAAATGAATATGAGTTGCCATTATGCTTAGGTTTTGTAGATTATGAAAAGGCATTTGATTCTATAAACATTTCTTCAGTGATTAAAGCATTGGATTATCAAGGTATAGATCCAAGATATTGTCATATTTTAAAGAATATTTATAAAAATGCAACAGCAACAATTAGATTACATAATGATACTGGGAAAGTCAACATTGAGAAGGGTATAAGATAGGGTGACTCCATATTTCCAAAACTTTATTGAAATCAAATCATATTTTAATTATATAATTGTATATAAACATAGCTATCATTATTAATTTTTTAATCTGTTTATATTTATATAATATACATATAATTTTACTATAATAAAACTTACCATTTAAAAAATTATCATTTAATAAACCACACAAATTAATGTCTAATGCAATTAAGAAAATTCATGTAATAAACTGAAATATGTTTTTTTAAATATAATTGAACATTACCATGTTTTCATTTAATTAATCTAACATATATTTTCATAATTTTATTCAATGTTAAATTAGTTTCTAATTATGTGTTATCAATATTTTTTTTTAAATTAAAAAAAAAGCCATATTTTATTCATATATACATTTCATAGAATTTTTTTTATTAATAAAATATGAAGCTAATTACATTTATAAATTATTAATGCCGAAAATGTATTTTTCTTAACTATATTTACCTTTTTTTCCTCACTCAATTTCTGAGAATTGATAATCTGTTGGTTTTCAATAATCTTCAGTCTGAAATATAAATTTTGTTTACTTTCTCTGTAATCTTTTTCATAATACTTAAGACATTGAATGTCCTTTTTTTTTCATTTTTCATTTTTTTTAAGAAAAAGATATTTATTTTTTATTTTAAAAATGTTTTCATATTTTTAACTGAAAGGTCATAGATATAGTACACAGACAAATATATATATTATTTTAAAAAGACTTTTTTGAACTAAAAAATTATTAGTAAATTCAATGTAATATAGAAAAATGTAATTTTAAATACAAAATAAAATACTTAAAATGATTTTAATAAAATTGTTAAGTACTAAAATTATTTGAAGTGAGAAAAAAAATATAAAAGCAAAATTACTTACAAGTGTTATTTATTGAGAAAAGTTATAAATAAAAAAGTTATTATAAAGCACTCCTTCAGGAATTTTTTAAGTTTGCAAACAAATGTTAGTGAACAACAAAATGAGAAGGACAAAATATTAAGTCAAACAATACAAGACAATTATGGCCATTAAATAAGAACATTACATTAAAAAAATAATATATAGGGTATATGAGCACAGACTTTCACACGACTCACCGCTCCCAGCAATCACCAGTTTAACATGAAAAATTGAAGGGTAAAGTAGATTGAAGCCTGTCCATTAAAGTTTAAAGATTTGCTACCTTAATTTAAACTGAACCCTGATTATATATATATGTATGATATTATTATGATAGTTTAGTGAGCCGTGGGTCGTGTGAAAGTCTGTGCTCATATACTCTATATATTACATATATTGATGCAGGTATATAATAATCCTGTATTTCAGTTATTAAAAATAATAATAATTTACTCGTTAACCAGGACTCAATTATATATTTGGCCTAGGGATAATATCTAGTTTAATAAATGATTAATGAAAGTTATTAATATATTTCCATAAAGTAGTTCGTATGAAAGTTGTAAAGCAGAGAGTTTGAAACCTATCAATTAAACTATAGTAATTTTCTATCTATATATATCCTGAACAAATGACAACAATATGGATAAAAGATTGTGATCTGGACAACTGATGAGTGCCGGTTCAGCACAAAATGCACATTTAGGGAATCATTTATCTTTTTAATATATCTTTGATCATATTTCAGTAATGTTTGATTACATAGAAGTTTAAAATATATTTAAATATGTATTATATGAAATTTAAAAATCTCTAAAAATTAATGTATACATGAAGTAAAATTGTGACATGTGTTACATGGCATGCTTGAAGAAATTAAGTATGCATTCCACTCATATTCCACACATATCTGTAATGGGTAGGTAGGTATGATTTTTGGGATGATGGATTGTTGTGGTAGGATTGATTAAAGATAAAAGAATCACTAATAAAAACAAAAAAGTTTCAAGAATAAGAAAATTATGACCATTAAATATAAACATTACAATAAAAAGATAATAATTTAGATTTAAACTATTTAAAAAGCAATTAGATAAAGAATTTTATCATCATCATCATCAACCATTATCAATCCACTGCAGGATGAAGATCTCTCCAAGTTCAATCCATCTTCTCTGATCTTCAGCTTCTCTTCTCCACATCACCCCAGCACACTTTCTTATTTCATCCATTCATCTCACATGCGGTCTCTTTCTGGGTCTTTTACAATCTCATGGAATCAAAATATGTAGTATTAATTTATAGGAGTGAGTATAAAAATTATGCTTTAAAAAAAACAAACATAAAAAAGGCATAAAAGGCAGTCACCTAGATCAATCAACTGAATAGGTCTAGTTTTAGAAAGCAAAATACCTATTTAAATCTTAAACTCTTTATTATATCGTATCAGAGCTTCTGGGACTATTGTTGTACTCGTTTAAAGTTATTTCAGATTTGTATACACGATTAACATCTTTATTAACAGTGATATGTTCTAACTAAAAAAAATGTAAACTTTCTAATATCATAAATGATCATTTGACATTAGTAGTTTAGTGATAATGTTTTCATTTGTTTTAGAGATTTTTTTTTCATGATATCATAATTTTATAGTTGTAAAAAATATCTAAAAAAAGATAAATTATGATAACTATTTTTATGAGCACAGACATTCACACCACCCACCTCTCTCCACTCTATCTAATAACACTGATACACCTAAATACATATATGCTGAAAAGATAAATAATCACCAATATACGTATTTCATGCTCATATACTCTATATTACATATATATATAGCCACAGGTATATAACAAGCCTGTGTTTCAGTTATTAACTACTTTTATAAATTTCAACAAATAAATTCGTATTTTTTACGTGTAACAGTACTTATGACGTCAAGTGATATATAACTATATTTTGATACTCTGCCATTATAAGTATTAATATAAAAAAAACAAACTGTAAATACACCGAGATGAAGAATTTAGTTACTTCTGTACAAAACAATGCTAAAATGTCATAGAAAATCAATTGTCTAATTATTTGAGGACAACAACATATATGAGCTTCTGTGAATTTTTTAATGTTTTGCTCTGCATTCAGAAACATCTTTGTCCTCAGTACATTCACATTCTGTTTGTTATATATATTTTAATAATATTATACACATAAATACATGTAGACTGAATCATGCCATTATTATATACAATATAAAGCTATTATAACAGAGTATATACTTTAACAGTAAAATAAATGTGTTACATAGGCAAAGAAACTTGGTATGTTTTAAACATATTACGATCATACATAAAGATTGATTTCACGTTTGTTGTTTAAAGGAGATTACCTTGTCAGCAGATTGAAATTACTGATTGTTATTGATATTGGTATTGTTTAAGTGTTGACTGTCTTCATGTATTTATGTTAGAAATCTATCTAGCCTTGGTGTGCCATGTGAATGTTATAATTGACTTTTTTATTAGTCTACTGTCAGAATTGGTTAATCAATATTTACTTGTTTATTGACATTTATTTAAACTTCTTTGAATTAATAATTTTATATTGTATAATCAAGTTGCAATCTTTAGTGTATATATAAATATACTAGACCATAGATGAAGATGGATTTCCATCTTTATTGTATAAAGAAGTTTGCCTTGACAACATAATGATGTTACTGTTTCACATTGGTATTGTTTATATGTTGATTGCTTTCATGTATTTCATATATATATATATATATATATATATATATATATATATATATATATATATATATATATATATATATATATATATATATATATATATATATATATATAGAGGGGAGAGAGAGAGAGAGAGAGAGAGAGAGAGAGAAGCAATCTCTTAATTGTGAGAAAATATTTAAAATCTCTATCCAGAACATTCCTATTCCCAGGCCAATTGGTTTCAAACTTTTGGCTCACCTCAGTGAGGAGCTAGAATATTCAGACACTAGATATAAAATATCAATTCAAAACCCAGCATTTATTTAATATGTAATATTTAAATAGAAACTCTGAAATTTTCAGACATTAAAATGTCTTTAACCCCAGCTATCTAACTTAAATACATATATGGGACTGAACCAAATTCAGATGTACCATAATATTAATAGCTTTAGCATTGCCAAAGCCTCGAAGTTAAAATTATAATAATCAGTAAAGCATGTCATATATAGTATGACATTGCTTTTATGAGCTTGTATTTACAAATATGTAATACAGAGAGCATATCAATAACCCAAACAAGCTCTTAATTGATAAGTGCGGTAAGATAAAATATTTATTATCTCTATCCAGAACATTCCTCTCCCCAGACCAATTGGTTTTGAGTTTTTGGATCACCTCAGTGAGGAGGTAGAATATTCAGACACTAGGTCTAAAATATCAACTCAAAACCCAGCACTTATTTAATACATAATATTTAAGTAGAAACTCTGAAATTTTCAGATGTGGAAAATGTCTTTAGCTCCAGTTATCTAAATAAAATAGCTATATGGGACTGGTTCATCCGTGTTAAAAACTTTTAATATCAATATACTGACGTTTCGACTTGGTCACACAAGCCATCCACAGAGTTTCGACTTGGTCACACAAGCCATCCACAGAGTTAACTCTGTGGATGGCTTGTGTGACCAAGTCGAAACGTCAGTATATTGATATTAAAAGTTTTTAACACGGATGAACCCGCAAAATATGTATTTTATATATTTAACCCGTGCAAATCTTCGTTTTAACATATATATATATCATTTGCTTTATTGATTATTATAATTTTATCTTTAAGGCTTTGGCAATGCTAAGGTTATTAATATATAGTAGATCTGAATTTGGTTCAACCCCATATAGCTATTTAAGTTAGATAGCTGGAGTTAAAGACATTTTCATGTCCAAAAATTTCAGAGTTTCTACTTAAATATTACATATTAAATCAGTCCTGGGTTTTGAGTTGATATTTTGGATCTAGTGTCTGAATGTTCTAGCTTCTTACTGAGGTGAGCCACAAGCTCAAAACCAATTGGTCTGGGGATAGGAATGTTCTGGATAGAGATTTTAAATATTTTCTCTTACTGCACTTATCAATTAAGAGCTTGTTTGAGCTATTGGTGCACTCTCTATATTACATATTTGTAAATACAAGCTCATAAAAGCAATGCCATGCTATATATTACTGGTTTTATTGATTATATATATAAATGCTTAGCTTGAGTTAGTTTTTTGAATCTGGTGTCCTAGCTTCTCACTGAAGAGAGCCATAGTTCGAAACTGATCTGGAGATGGGGACAATCCTAGATAAAGATGATTTGAAAGCATTCTCTTGTAACATTTATCATAAAAATAAAAATAAAAAGCTTGGTTAGAGCTATTAGCATGCTCTTTATATATATAAAGCAGAGAACAAAACAAATTAGCAGATTGACACATAAGCATCATAATCAATGTTGTTAATGAATTTGTAGTTTATCAGTAATGATTTAATAGACACATTTTTTTTTTAATTTAAAAGCTATTGACTATTTGGTTCATTATATATTAATTTTGCATAATAAATCACGCCTCTTTGATTTTTTTGTTTGTTTTGTTCCTTTCTTTGCACATTATTTTAACAATGCCAGGTACGAAGCTATGTTCATAATCTTTTTCATGGCTTTGACACTGTTATTGATAAGATAATGTGCAAAGAAAGGAATGATAAAAAATGAAAAATCAAAGAGGATTGGTTTATGGTGCAAAATAAATACATAATGAAACAATGGCATTCAAATTAATTAAAATGGGTCTCTTAAATCAGTAACAATAAACTACAAACTTATTGATAAACATGATTATGATGCTTATGCATCAAAAGTATAATTGATCTATTTAATTTTTGTTCTCTGCTATAATGTTTTTTTTATATAACTAAGTCATATATATATATATGTGTGTGTGTGTATAGCTGAAATAATTTATTCTTAATATGTAAATCTCCTAATTACTACAAATGGATATTATATGAAAAGACTATAATAAAAGTAGCTTTTAAATTATAGTTAATCTTTTAGATTAAATTATTTTATTTAATAAATTGCATCTAATAGAAGTTATTAAATTAGTATAAGTAACCAAAATACTTATATAACCATATCACTCAAAAGGTTTTTTATTTATTATTTTACTATTACCCATCATAATTTTGCAAATATGATTTCAAAGGAAAAATACTACAAATAAATCAAGTCAGATGTCACATGACCTAAGTTTTTTAACCAGAAGTATCTGCCTACATTATAAATTTTCCAGGTTCAAATGGCCTGGTGGCGCCCTGTACAGCAGATAAAGTAAGAGTCCATCCTCCCGACCATTAGAAAAAAAGGGAAAAAACCATAATTGAAAGCATGTTTAGACATTTATGACTATTGCTATAATATATAATTTATTTGGTATTTGTGAGTTCTTAAGTAAACCAAGATGGCACCTCACATTTTTGATAAATATACAGTTTCAGGGGCATATAATCTACCAAAGACATGTTAGTTGTTAAATTAAATCAAAATTAATAAATCATTTGTTAATTTTAAAAAAGGAATAAATTTAAATAAATTTCATTAAGTAGCAACGATGCCATGTTCTTAATATCATCATACTTTGATTTAATCAGCAAGCTTTTGTTTGTCAGCAGTTTTTTTGGTAAATTGTCATAATGATAAAAATTTTGGACTTTCCTGTCACAGATCATGATGCAATGGACTATTTCCAAAGATGCAGGATATTGCCATGCCAAAAAGTGTACGTTAATGGTCATGATATGATTGCATGATGAATAAGTGTAAATATTGTATTTGTATGTTTTTTCATTTTTCTATTAATAAGTGAATGCAAAAAATAAAAAATAAACTGTAAATATTGTAATTAATTTTGCCACAATGATTTCTATTTTTGAAATAACAATAATAAGAAATAAAATGTAATTGTTATATATGATGCCTCTAATAGGCATTTTTTGTAAACATTTTGGTGGGCCCTGAAAACTGTATATTTATTAAAAGTGTAGACTACCATTTTGGTTTACTTGTAAACTCACAAGTTGATGCTAGAATGAATAACATAACAGTGATATCCAAGAATTGAAAGAATGATATGAAATTATTGGTTAATGTTAATGACTATAACACACAAAAAAGCAACATGTCAAGCGTTGGTGGCCTAGCGGTTAGCATAACTGCCTTCCAAGTGGCTGGCCTGGGTTTGCTTCCTGGTCAATGCTTTGACATATGAAAAAAAAGCAACATGAATGTATGACATAATTCAGGGAATGAAAATAGAGTGATATTAGAATAGATCATAAGATGAAAATACTATGTAATTACCATAAAACTTCATAACAATACATAAAAAGAAACAAACAAAAATATATAGGAAATTGTAGTTGAGTGAGACTGAGTTTGTTATTTATATAAAAAAGTTATTGAAAATAAAAAGAAAAATTTCAAAAGACTATGGTCGGGAAAAGAATAATTTTAGAGTTAAGCTTGTGAATATGACCTGATTACTCAATGATAAAATAAATGAGTAATTACTGATAAAATAGATATTCAATAATATTATATAACCAAGGGGAAAAAATAAAAATAAAAACAAAATTTAGGTCTAACTAAAAAAAATTAAAGAAAATTGCAGATTGATATAGTTAACAAAATATCCCTATGCTCCAAGTGAATAAAATATGAAAAAATGTAATTATGTCATAATTGCAATAAGATTGAATTTTGCCAGAAGCTAATAAAATAGAATCAAAGAAAATAGGAAAAACTTAAAATTAAATACAGTAAAATATTTTCTGAAATGGACAGTAACAAGATAGAGATAACGGTATATAATAAGTGTATCAAAAGTTCAATAATTAGATGATGCTTTACTTATTACTAAACAAGTAAAAAAAAAAAAAGACAATTTTATCCTAATATTATTACCACTGACAATATATAGGTGATTTTTTTTTAAATGTTTACTAAAGAGGAAAATATTATTGAAGAATTTAAAAGGAAAAAATTAGAAAAATTAAATGTGATTTAATTGGATATTTTGCTGGAAAAGATGATAATAGATGGACAGTTGACATCTTAAATTGAATTCCAGAGGATTGTAAAAGACCAAAAAAGAAAACACATGTGAGATGAATTGGTGAAATAAGGAAATATGCTGGGGTCATGTGGAAAAGAAAAGCTGGAGATCAGAGAAGATGGATTGAACATGGAGAGACCTTCATCCTGCAGTGGATTGATAATGATGATGATTACTAAAGAGAAGTTTCTTGATATGTGTTGGCATTGAAAGACATATAAGCCTAATTACTAGAATTAGTGAACATATTCCATATGTTGATGGTACAAGATAAGTATGCAAATTTTGATATAATAAAAACAAATGTTTTAAAAAATGCAAATGAGATGGTAACCATTACTATTAACAAATAGATGTTTTTTAATATAATCTGAGAATGCATCTATGATAGTTTAAAGGATGTGAAGATGTCATCTTGTATAATAACTATAGAAACAATGGATAAAATAAAATAAATCATTACTGCCTAAGAAAATATAGAGAAATTAATAAAAAATTAACTGAAGAATATGATAAATATTTTTTAAAAATGTAGAGATTTGCCATAGGCAAATATTGATTTGTATATCAAAGAACTTTCTTCTCTTATGTCTGTGTTCATTAAACAATATTCAATATCATTTATTATAAGAGAAAAGCTAAAAGACAAGATATACAGTATCAATGAGCCCAGAATATTTTTATAAAAACAAAAATGACACTTAATTTAAGAAAATATCATTATTTAAAATGAGAATGGGCTAGGGTAACTGTGGTTATATATCACGCAAGTGGAGGTATATAGACTCCAAAGTGTGAGTGTGGAAAGCCACAAACTATAATACATATTTAAAAGAAGTGACTAATTTACCCTAGGTCATTGTTGATATTTTGTCTCTACATAAGTTGGAGGAAGTGGCTCTTGATTGGTTAAGAACAGTTGATGTTAAGTTTGAATGTGCTGGTACTACATGCTAAATAAATAAACAATTTGATGACATCAATGGCCTATTAACCAATTTGAAAGAAATAATATAAAATGATATTAAGTCATCCAATTTATTATAATAGACCTCAATAGTGGATTTTATTAAATTCCATATAAATAAAGTGATCAAAAGCTACTATTGAAAAAGTAAAACTTAACTCCACCAAAACACCACATGATCACCATTTCATATACTTACACAAGCTGTTATTAACAGTAACAAACTATTCATATAGTAATCCACCCATTGTAAGCCTTAGTAATCAATAGATACAAGCAGAGTGGTGCATAAAATCCCTATCTAGAACCTGCTCATCTAGTATTCCCAGAGTAGTATCTACTTTGTGGCTTTTATTATTGAGGAACTTTGGATCTGAAAGCTCTGCACCTAGATCTTGAGGATCTCATGTGACCCTCCAGCATTCACTTTTACCTATTTACTATAAAACTAGGAGCTCAAGATAAAAACAATAGTAAATAGCATATAAGAAATGGTGATGTTTTAGTGGTTTTAGAACAATTCTGTCTATGATATAATGGTGATTGTGGTTTCTGAAAAACAAAAATGCCAAAATGTAAAAAATGCTGAACTGGGTTCAGATCTATATGATATAAGCAAACAAGCTTGGATTGAAAGTATTATTGTGCTTTTGACTTGAACTCCTAGCTTTATAGTTAACTAAATAGGTAAAATATAGTTTTTGGAAGATTGCATTAGATCCTGTGATCTAATTGAAGTGCTCTCAGATATAAGGTCTCTAACCGATAAAAGCCGCAAGCTAGAAATTAGCCTGGGGAGATTGGATGAGTAGGCACTAATTAGAGATTTTATGCAAAATCCATTTTACATTCATTGATTATAAAGCCTTGCATTGAGTGACACTACTGTAGGGAGAGTTTGTTATTGTTATTAAAACTTAACTCATTAAGCATATTGTTTCAGAATACTCTTATTAATGTTTGCTAATTTTTTTTTGTATTTTTTCTTTCAGTTGTATTTTTTAATTAAAAAAAAAACTTTATTTATTAAATCTTTTTGTTCGAGATCAATTAAAAGCATATGCTCAAATAATGAAATTAATCATAAAATAATAAATAACAATAATGTTAGCTTCATATTAGCTCTCAGAAGAAGGTATATTTAATGGACAAAAATTATTTGTATGAAATAAATTTTATTAAAAGCATATTTGCAAATGAGAGTAATTTTAGAAATATTAAAAATCAACTTTCTAATTAAAATGTGGTAAAATAATGTTCATGTTTCTTTATCTCAAAACTAATTTAGTACAACTATTCACTAGTGTAAACAACTTCCACTTATCAAATGATCTAGAGGTACCAAACTCTTTAATCTCCATGTTTGTTTTCACAGCTCAATATCTTCTTAGTATTAAATGGAAAAATTTCTGAAAAGAAATTTTTTTCCAAAAAAAATAAAATAAATAGAAAAGAATATTTAAATAATTAACTAAGAGCATCTACAGTTTAATATTAGATTTATTTTTGATAGGCTTTTTTTATAAAAAAAAAAATCAAATATGTTCAAACAAAAGTTATATGTAAACATCACATACTTATCAAAAAATAAATATTTAATAATTTTACAAAAAAAACTCATAAATAAAAAAAATGATATACATATTTTTTGTAACTAGCACTGAAATATGTACAAATATTTTTCCTAATAAGAAATGTATCTTTTCTTTCTTGGAAAAGAAGTTTCAAATAGTTAGAACCAAAATTTTTCTGCTAGACAGTTTTTAATTGTGAAACATGTTAAGTGATTAAATTTTCTTTGAAAACTTTTATCATCAATAATCTAAAGGAATCTACCCATTAAAACTTCATATTGGATATTTTAATAATAATACAAGTTTTTTTGGGATCATGCACTTTAAAGATAAATTATCTTATTTTCAAGATATTATGGACAAGTAAGTGAATATACACTGTTGAATGTAAGATTACTAAATAAGGGCAGTTTAAAGAATTGAAATAGGAAGATATACTTTCATGGAAACATGATTGGCAAAGATGGCTTGAATTCATGATAGAAAATGTGAAATAAAGACTATTAATGATACGAACAATTCTGTCTTTTCTGAAATTATAAAATTTTTTTTTTTAATTTGAGCCAAGTAATCAAACTCTTTTTTCCGCTAAAAATTAAAGATTGAAATTTAAGTGGTCTCTTAAAAATGAAGGCAAAGTGATTGTTTCATTTTTTAAATTTATTAAAATATTCTTGATATCCTGTGGTGCCTCAAGATAGCTTTGAGAGAGTATAAAAAGAAAAGAATAATGTTCTATAAATGTTCATTAAAATAAACAAGGACTGTCCAAAACATGGCCGGTGGGCTATGTGCAGTTCACAGTCAGAGTTTGTGCAGTTTGCCTAGAGTTTTTTTTATTTTTTTTGAGTGAAAAAAAGAAAATTACTTTGAATGGATTGCATATTAGATATAGTATTTCTATCATTAATTGATAACCCTGGTGTCAACATCATTATTTGGTGTTTTTACATCTCTGCATATCCTTATATTTTTTCAAATTTAAGTGTGTCATAGAAGTGACTTGCACTATTTTGATCCAATATGCATACTCTGAGTGTTCAAAGTAAATATGTGTGTAATTTTTGAATTATCTAACAGTGGGACTTTCTAATAATTTAATATATCTATTATGTTTATTATTTTGAATGTGATCCTAAGATAAGTAATTTTCACTCTAGCTCTGTAATTATTTAAGATTGGACATCTTGGTCTAAATATACTGCGATGTCTCAAAACAGCTTAATAGAGTAAAAAAAAGGAATAGTGTTCTGTATGTTTTTGAGAGATTTTTAATAGTACAGAGTTCATTTATCTGTGCTCTGAGATTTAATATCAGTTTCTGAACTCCCTCCTCCAAAACTTCAAAAAATTAAATCACTAACAATGATAAAGATAAACTGTTATTAGAGGACACCCTAAAGTTTGTATATTAAATACAATGTAGCAAGAGCACCTGTGCAATTGTACATTATGAGGAATTAAGAGAAAACATTGCCACAAGAATGGTAGCACAAATGCCTGTATGAGTAGTCAAGAAATAATCCCAAATATAAATTCATCTTCTGGAAACATGAAAAATAATTCAATCACATCTTTGATCCAATGAATGTCAATCTAGTTTGCTTGAAACAAGCTGACATAAAAGGTTAAGAAGGCATGGTTTATCACCAAAGACAGTCATGTCATCAATAGAAAAGAAAACAGTATTCAACTTTCAGCTAAATGAAATATGTAAAATCTAATTTGAATAATTGCCATAATTAATTCTCAGTAAATAGGGCAGTACACCTAGGCAATTAGTGAGAGCTTCTGGTGTACGACACAGAAAGTGCACTCAACTGTGTCTAAGAAAAAAAGACTAAAGTCATAAAAAATAATATAACCTTTTCAGTTGTAGGAATTAAAAATGCTTAGTTAATTTATTATAGTTAATTAGGAAATGATTAACATGTAATTAATGTATGCTTCATCACTTTTACACTATTGCATGTAATGGCATTATTCTATCTTTTTTGTAGTTTTTACCATTGCATAACTTAATGGTAAGTAGTTACTTCAGCTTTTCAATTACACACAATATGGTAAAATGAAGCTAGATCAGCAATATTCATCTCATATGTAAATGAAGTTGAATATGCATTCCTTAGAGAATCCATATCTCCCTAAAAGGAGAATATTGTAAATTGTGCCCTTAATTTATCTTCCAGGATAGTGTCAAGCATTGGTGGCCTAGTGGTTAGCATAGCATAGAAGCCTTCCAAGCACTGCCCTGAGCTCACTTCCCAGTCAATGCATTTGACATATAAAGGAAAAAAAAGTTATAATCATTTGTATACAAAGAGAAGAAGTTGTTCAGCAATTGTCCGATATAGATTTGTAATATTGGGAAATGATAATAGGGATTGAAGATGAGTTGGAAGAAATTAAACAACAGTAAATAATGTGAATATTAAATTGTAATGCATGTTAAAGAATGAATTGAAAAACAAAAGTGAATGGATGCCTAGAAGACTCTTTTAATTAAAAAATGAGGAATATGTAAATATACAATATATAAAGAGGTATCTCCTATTTGAATGGGCATAGAAGTCAAACTTGTATAAGCAATGATAGATTTTATTTATTGACTTTAAATTGAGCAGTAAAAGGACATGAATTGGTCTTTAAAAATATAACAGGAATAGTTAAAAAACCTGATATAAAAAATGTGTTGCTTTATGCCTTAAAATGAGTGACTCATGGATGTGTCAAAAGATCTTTCTAACTTTTTGTTGAATACAAAAATGTTTATAAGAATTGCATAGATTCTAATAACTCATAATATTAACAGTCAGTAGATTGGAAAATCTTGCAATTGTTAATGGAGAGAATAAGGTTAATGGCTGTAAAGTGATTAATGGAATGTCTTCATGCTCTCATACTAAGATGCTGTAGATTGACCTATTTAAGTTAATTTAAGTATAAAGATGCCCACTCTTATCTTTTCAAAGTCTATCTTGTGTATTGGTTTGACAGAATCCTTCATACTCAACAACACATTGTCGAGGTATTAAAACAATATTACAGTGCATGTGTGTAGGGTATAAATTCCTTTTGATTAAAAGAACATAGTAAATAATAAAAACTCCTCTCATCAGGACTGTAATTGTTCAAGAATTAGGAAATTAATAGCTAAAAATAAAGGAAGTCAGATTGAAAAGGTTGGATCTCAAAATATAAATGATTTAAAGATGAAAAATCTTGTACAAAAAGAGGATAGGTAAGAGAGTGATTAATGAGACAAGCACCAGACATTAAACAGGTTATAGTAAATATGGGGTTCATGCAAAAATATGACCAAGTTTATGCTTAATGCTGATTATTTTGCAGAAAGAAATATTACCTCTTGTGGTAGAAGAGAAAAGGGTAAACAAGAAAGTCCATAAATTTTACAATTTTTATGGAGATTATATTAATGCTAGATGTAAACAAAGTTCTATGCAAGACAGTAAATTAAAACAGGCAAAAACTCACTATACGTATTGCCACACTGCAAGCTAGAGTAATCAATGGATGCCAGAAGGCTTGTGCATACTCATGTACTAGATGGGGATTTTATGCACAAGCCTTATGGCATCCATTGATTACTCTAGCTTGCAGTGTGGCAATACGTATAGTGAGTTTTTGCCTGTTTTAATAACAGTTATAAACAAGCATAAGAAATGGTGATCACGTGATGTTTATTGACAGTAAATTAAGCGAACCATTTTACCTAATTATTTTATCATAATGAGGGTGCAGAATTAAAGCAAAACACTTGAAACAAATCGATAGATTCAGATTAATGATTAAATTGATATGATGAGTTATTATCAAAACGCATTGCAATGTAATGTCTTAGCTATTACGTTATTTAAGTATCCAATTATTACAATCTTTTTTATCAATATTTATAATTGTTTTTTTAAGCACTGGTTTTATATAAATTGTTTTATATATATTGTTAACCAAAGATTTTATTGTTGGTAGTTTTTACGTGATTTTATTTAAGCTTAGTTTTTTAGTTTAATCCTTTCAAATCATCATTAAGGCTCATATCATTACTAAAAGGAAATATTTTAGCTGTTCATTTTGTAATTCAAAAAACAAAACGTTTACCTTTAATTGCTTTTATTAAATATTTAAAGATGTCAGTATTGTTAAAGAATCCAATATTTCACTTTTCCTGTATAGCAGAAAAAAATTCCTAACTCTATTTTTATATGTTCAAAAAATGCACTTAACAAATAGCTGGATTATAAATTATTGTATTATTAAACATTACTTTTTGTCAAATGAAGAAGCTTAGACTATCTCTGTCAAGGGAAATTTTGGAAGGGATTGTAACCATTTTTTTTTCATTGTTTTTTTTTTTATTAAAATAAATTAAAATTTATTAGATACAATTGAACATGTTTATCTGTACATAGCTATATTTTTTTTACACTGTTGCAAGGCAGTCACTCTGTAGAGCTTGCTGTGGTCTGAGACTGAGAGCCATTGCCCTCCTTCACTCCTCTGGGAGGGTGATCCTAGCCCAGGTTTCATGGAAAAGCCAGTCCGGAGCCAGCAATCTATCTCTGTTCCTGAGCCGCTTGAGTAATTTGATATAGATGTTGCAGACACCGCGATTAGCATTTTCAAATATACACTTGCATCTGGATAGCCAGATTGCAAAGGTTAGAAAAATGGTGATTCTGATTTTCGAGAATATGCCACTCTTTATAGCCTTTTGAATGACTAAAATTTCTCTAATATCGAGCGACACACTTTCATTGATAAAGGATCTGATCAGCTTGAGAAAAGGGCAGAAATACAGGAGGTGATGAATTATCTCATCTGCTGTGGCACATAGTTGGCATTGAGGGTTGATCTTGCTAAACCCTCTTTTCCACACCAGAAAATGATTTGTTGGCAGGGAGGAGAGGTTGATCTTTAGCAGAAAGTCAATATATTTTGGTTCTAAGAACCAATTTTTCATTTTGCTATAAGTTTTCAGTACCTCAAGATGTAAATCCAATAAATATTTAATCTTAATATTTAACATTGCACATAGCTTTAATAAATAATATACATCTTCAGCAGCCATTTCACTACTAGATTGGAAAATGTATTAAATATATTCACAAGGGACGCTATGATAGCAAGACTGTTCTATATAAGTATGAAAACTTATTCAAATATCAGAATTATAGAATGTTTTATTAATCACCCATTTAATTAATTTATTTTATTTACGAGAAAATTGTAAATCACAGTTTTCTTACATCTTAAATTTTTTCCTAATGTATCTGGAAATTTTTTGTCTTGATGATATTATAAAGAACAGAGCTGTTATTTGTTATATGTTTTAATGTCAAAATAAATATTATATTAATTCAATTTCTTGATTTTCATCATCATCTACACACATTCCAAAATCTGAGTATCATAAAGCTTACCATAAATTGTGTTTTTTTTTTATTTTTATGCATTGAGAGTACATGGATATCAAAGAATTTGACATAAGAGTGTAGAATTGCATTGTGAATATTAAAAAAAATCTAAAAAGATATAATATATTTGTTAAAATAATTATAATGATTTATTTAGACAATTTTATTTATTTGTGAAAATTCACTGTGCTTGCTTTGAAATCATTTTATTCTATTTAGAAGATTATTTTATTTATCCATCATAAGTGTAAATGATGGAATTGCTTGATTTGAATTCAGAAAATATTTACTGAGGATTTGTTCATGATATATTGAGTGACCATAAAATCCTTTATCCACTCATTTTATCTGAATGCTTTTATAGTATATTATTTTGTTCTAAATGAAGAAATTTTCATGTTCTTAATTTTTAAATCATTATTGTTATTGCAATTTTGGGAAATATTATCTTACAGGTAAGAGTATGTCTCACTGCTTTGTTACTATGATCACATTCTTTGTCTAATAGTTCTCAAGAATTAAAAGAGAAGAATAAAACTTATAATTATTAAATATTAGTCATATGAACTGTAAGATACCAATATTACATTTAAAAATTTAAAAGAAATTATTTTACTTGTGAAAAATTATTTTAAGAAGAAATTAATGTGGCAAGGACATGAGGAAAATGTTTCTATTTTACAAAACCTAATTGTAAAGCTGACCATAACAATGAGGTGCTTATTATGGTTAGAAGAAGTGATGTAGTCAGAAGATGTGTTGTGAAGAGAATAATTTTAAAGTACGCTAATCCTTTAATGACATATGCTTTTAGTATTAAGACACATTATATTTTACAGAGTGAGTATGAGAAGTCTTCTCTTAATTTTCTTGCATATTGCATTTATCTTAATAGTGCTTAGTTATTAATATTTATTCTTTTTGTTGTTCTTGGTATTATAGTGTATGACATTTGAAAACTTTCTGAACTTAGTTTATAATGTTATTATTTAGCCAGTCATATTATTATTATTTTGGTAGTTCTCATGAGAGCATTATTGACTCTTATCTCATTTTATTTCTTTTTAGGATATAATTTGGCACTGCATTGCATTTATCCATTGTGCATTTCATCTTTTTTTAGGTTGCAATATATATATATATATGATCACTAGATGGAGCTTTACCAATATCTCTAAACAAGCTTTACTTACATAAGTGCCAAAAGAGATAGAATTCAAAATCTCTATCATATATCCCCACCTCCAGACCAACTGGTTTCGATCTTATTGGAGATGAGAATACATGATAGAGATTTTGAATTCTATCTCTTTCAGCAATTATGTAAACAAAGCTTGTTTAAAGCTATTGGTAAAGCTCCATCTAGTGATCATAAAATGCAAGCTTAAAGGCAAGCTACAAAATTTATAACTTGTTTTAATTATTATAAGTGTACCTTTGAAGGTTTTTGCAATGCTATATATTGCAGAGGCTTTTACTATATGGTGAAACTGAACTGAATTCAGTCCCATATAACTATCTAGTTTATTTAGCTGGATTTAAAGACATTTATGTGTCTGATAAATTCATGCTTTCAAACTGATAGAAATGTGTTTGATAAGTGTTGACTTTAGAGTTGGTATTTAGATCTAGTTTCTAGTCTCCCAAGCCTTCACTGACATGACTCAATAAGCTTGAAACCAACTAGTCTGGAGATGGGGATGGATGATAGAGATTTTGAATTCTATTTCTTTCGGCATTATGTAAACAAAGCTTGTTTAGACATATTGATAAATCTTCATCTAGTGATCATAAAATGCAAACTTAAAGGCAAGTTACAAAATTTATTACTTGTTTTAATTATTATATATATACAAATGCATGTGCTTTTATTGTGTTAGAGAATTCATAGACAGACAACATTTAGTCTTTGCAGGAAACATTGTTATGTTAATAGTATCAAAAACCATATTTTATTTTGGAAGACTTTAATGCCCATATTAAACAAACAATAAATAATGGCCAAAAGTTTGGGAAAATAATTGTATTACTGCTATAAAGTAAAATAACTTGACGTTATTGAATTTTTTCGTAACGAATACAATGATGATCATAAATAGTTTAGGCAGAAAAAATCTTTCTGAAACAACCTTGTTGCATTGACATTAAAAAAAACATACAATAGATTACATTATAGCTGGAAATTCGAATTTAAACATTTACAACAGCAGATTCTTGAACACATCATTAAATAGTATAATTTATCCAAACCACTTTGAACACTTTTTAGCAAAATTCTTTATTGTACATATAGCATACATCTTACATTTCGAATGGTTTTTATTCTGTAAAGATTAAAGTAAACTGGCTCTGAAGAAGACTGCATGGTAGTTGAAACATAAGGTGTATGTATATATGTACAATAAAGAATTTTGGTAAAAGGTGTTCAAAGTAGTTTGGATAAATTGTATTTATAAGATATTACAGCAAAATAAAGGAAAGGATGATTTTGATATCATTGATTAATATTTTCAGTGCTAAAATGGTAGGTAGTTGCATTAAAAGATAGGTCTTATTCCAATCTTTGTTCACGTTAAAACTTCAACAGCTATTAAACTAAAATATTGCTAATTTGGATTTTCTGAATTGACATATTATTGAGACATAGAAATATTTTAAAGAATGTGTAAATGAATACAAATAAATCTATTTCTGATTTCAATAAAAAGAGGAATCCTGACTTGCTCTCTTACAATGTTCCTATTATTAGCAATTTGGTTTTAAAAAAATGGTGTATTCTGTTTAGTAGAAAAATCTATTGAATTTAAACCTTTATAGACAATATAAAAGTTTAAATGAAGAAATGTAATAATGGACAAAAAACTTAAAAATGATTGTGCTCCTTTAAAATCTTTTTTTAATATATCAAAATTAATGTATGGATATAAAAAATGTAATCCTATTAATTCTGATTACGCTCGTACAGGTGATAATGATAATTTTAATAGGTAAGCTTAATTATCTTTTGAATAATGATATATAGATGAAGATGATAATTTTTAATGATATATAATCTTTTAGTCTACACATTTAGATTTGGGCAAAAGTTTCCAGCTTAGTCAAAATAAAATAATTCTTTATAATTTTTTATATGTCAAAGCGTTGACCGGGACTCAGCTGCCTGGAAGGCAGCTATGCTAACCCCTAGGCCACCAACGCTTGACAATTCTTTATAATTTTAAAAGTGAAATGGTTGCGATTTGTGATGAAATGCCTGGAACAGTTTTAAAACTTACTGGATATTAAACTTAAAAAAAAATATTGGCATTTTGAAGGAATATTTGGACCACACAATTACATGATCTGATTCTAATGATGCATTTTTTTTGTTGTAGTTTTAAAATATAAATATGGTAAATAAGAACTGCTATAATTATTGGGGAATATCTTTACTGCCCATTAATGCATAAGTAATTTCAAGCATTCTATTAAATAGATGATAAGTAATAGATGAAAGGTTACTGACGCTTAGAATAATGGAGCTGCGGTGTTCTACTTACTAATTGATAACTTGAATATCACATGACCTCCCGAGCAACTAACCATTTAATTATTAGTAGTAATTTGTTAAAAATATACGATATAAAAAGAAATTACACTTTTGTAAAACACAATCTTAATAATTATGTTGTATAAATGTTTTAAAAACACACATACAATTATAAACACATTTATTGAGATAATTTTGATAATTTATTTTTTTATAGTAAAATATTTTGGTAATTAACAATTATTTAAAAGAATTACTAAAACAAAGTTGTTATTATTATTTTTTTTTTAAAGAAAAAACATTCAAAAACTATTTGTGCGTGTTTTAATGGTCATTTTCTAAAAATATTTTGGCATTTGATAGCAAACATTCTTTTTCTTTTGAGTTAAATGTTGACATGGATAAATCAGGATGCTAAACTGAATATCAGAATGTAGCATTTGTGAATCATATCAACACATTATCTTCTCAATCTGCTACACGTGAGGATGGATTAGTGGAATGAAAACAAACTTGATAATCAAGAGCATGTTATGAAGAAGAGAGTGAGAAGATAAAAGCCATCTGAAAGCTTTATCACATTAACTATTCTAAAACTAAATTTTAATGTTATGTTCATTTAAGAAAATTATTATTCCTTATTTATAATTAGCACAGTTATTGTGTGTGTGTGAATTTATATGTACAGATAAATAAATTGTGTGCGTGACGTGAATGTAAATATAGCATGTAGCATATATATGAAACTATCAAAGCATCACCTGAGAACCATTTCGTAAGCTTACACAGACTTTTACTGACAGTAGCAAGCTCTCCAAGCCTTCATAATCAATGGATGCAGGAATGTTTGTGCATAAATCCTTATCTAGTGTCTACTCATCCAATATCTCCAGATTAGTTTCCTCACTGATGATAACCACAAGCTAGAAAGTAGTCTGGAGATATTGAATGTGTAGGCATGAGATAGGGTTTTTATGCACAAATCTTTCTGCATCCATTGATTATTGATGCTTGCATTTAGTGGTACTAATGCATGGAGAGTAGGTTGCTGCTATTAGCATATGTATGACTTGGTTTGCATTTTCTAAATATACCATTAATTGAATGCATGTTTTTCCCCAAAGTTAAGACCAATAATCAAAGGTGTAAAACAACTAATTTAACAATAATAATTAATCATTATGAATTAGTAGTAGTTATCTTTTAACACAGTTTATATTTAGAAATAAGGTCATAAAACAATAGAAGAGCATCCATGTGAATATATACCAGTGAATGGAGTTTGAATCTAGATCTGGATAATAAAAAACTTTGTTAAACTTCTATCAACTTAAGAATTTTTTGCTAAGCAACCAGCTTTAGTAACCCAACTAAAAAATAATAATGATCAAAAAATGAATATCTAGTTATTCAAGCTACAAAGTAAAATAAGAATGTCAAGCATTGTTGGCCGAGAGGTCAGCACAGCCGCCTTGCAAGCAAGTAGTTGGTTGCAGACAGTTGCGGGTTTGCCTCCCTCCGATACTATGACATATGAAAAAAAAGTAAAATAAGAATGTGAAATTAACTAAGCTCTCATTACATTTAGAGAATTTAGTAAATAATGCCATTTTCTTTGTTCTTTTATGAAGTATTATTAAAAAAGTCTTTGTACTGAAATGAACTACTTAAAAGATCATTTTATGTTATAATTTTCACCATAAATAATAATAAGGTATCTTCACATTTTAAAACACATAACGTAAGCTCTTCTAAAGTAATATAGGGTTCTGATCAAATATTATAATCGGGATTTGGTTTCATAAATAGCAAACAAATCATTATTTAATCATAATATTTGAAAAAGTCTTTGTACATTATGTAAAATTATATTAGGAGTATCTTGTTATCAACAATGAATGATATTAAGGTTACAGAACAATTGTTTTGTGAGATTTATTGGCTGGTTATTTTAGTGTTTTTCCAAATACTGTAGGTAAATTTTCAAGCAATTTGATTGGCTGGTTTGTTAAATGTTAATACAAATTTTAATGTTTAATATATTATAACACATAGTAAATATATGTACAACATAAAACATTTAAAATAATATGCAGAAAAAAAATGTATATGTTTTTTATAAATGGAAAAGGACTTTTGGTTTAATAAATAATAGTAAAGATATTTTTAATATAAATTAAAAGTCTGCTAGGAAATAAACAAAAGGTGAAATATAATTGAAGCATATGTGTAATGTAGGAATTTTTAGCCTTACTATTTAAAAAGATAGCTTATCTGTTCTTGTAATTAAAAGAAAAAAATTCCAAAATGTTATGATAGACAATGAAGACAAAAGAAACTAAATTGTAACTTCAAAGTATAATGTAAATGATTGTACCAAAATTATTATCGAAACTATTTAATTAGAAAAAATTACAATCTAATCAGAGATCCAAAATAATTTTGTAAATTATCTAGCCAGGAGGGGATTATGTTTTACTGGAAATTAGTAATATTTCCAACTCATTAGATAATCAATAATATTAATCAATGTTGTAATTAAGAAAAAGAGAGGATTAACTAAATAGAAAACAAATTTGAAAACTAATTAATGATGTGGATGGTCTCAGACAATGATTTTGGTAAGAATAAAAAAGCCATTAAATTTCCATTGCATTCAACCTGCTGTCATTTCAGTTTTTGTTGTTATTAAAGGTAGTGTTCTGTTACTCATTCTACTATTAGAATTATTCTGCCATTGATTTGAGTGTGATCCAGTTAATTTTATTCAACATCAGCTATACTAATTTTTCGGTCTCCTTCATTGAGAATGATCAGTTTATGCATCAGCAATGTATAGCTATTTTATGCAGATACCCTAACACTACCATGCATTGCTAAGCTTGCAAAGGGGTGTTTATTCAGTTTTCATCTCCAGTTTTTTCCATTGGACTACCTGGAAAATGTAAGAAATATTCATGATATGCCATTGCTGTGACCTCTACCCATCATTACAGAAGACTACTACTGAGCAAGACCATGCAGATATATGCTGCTCCAGAAAGAAAAGGTGACAAGTTGTTAAAAGAAACTGGAAATGCCAGCCATGAATTCAATCCTCTCTAGAAGGCAGGAGTACTCACTCCAGAAAAAAAAGCAAACCTAGATAAATATATATGATAATTCAAAGTCTAGGAAGAAGTTGATACAGGACTAAGATTTTATTTTTATTACAAACTTTTATAAAGCAAAAATAATTGAATTTTTATTTCCTATTTAAAAGTGGACTGATCTATAATAAGCAAATATGTAATTACTGGAATTTAGTTTATTTTTATTTTGATTATTGTGCTAATATTTTTGTAAATAATTATGTTGTTTTAAGTTGTTAATTTGGCTTAATTCTCTTTCCATATTTCATCATACAGTATTAACCTTTGGAGCACTGATTATTTTATTGGCTGAGTGAGGTAAAAGTCTAAACTTTTAATTGGTCAATTCACAAAATCATATTCATTTTTTAATATTATATTCACTTTAGTTTCGTTTGTAAAAAGTATATTAATAATTTTTCAGGTTATGAAAGTGAATGAAAGTTTTTTCAAAAATAAATTTTTATTTATAATTATAAAAATATTCGATAGCGGCAAATCTAAAACAAATGTTACTCACCAATTAAAAAGTTTTGTTGCCGTCAGTGATTTCTTTTCCAATTTTACGTTGCAGAAAAGTAAATATTTTTTTGCTAAAGTCTTAACTATTTTTCTAAAATAATTTTATTTTTAGCATATTTTATCAAAATAATTTATAATATGTCAAAAAATACTTTTAAAATGGTCTAAAACATTCATTTATCACTTTTAAAATGAAAGAAAAGAAATCTTAGCAGTTTCATTTTTGACAAGCGGCTTTCATTGAACTTGACTTTAACAGCCAACAGCTTCGAGAAAGGACAGCCTTTTTCCTTTGTTAGACCTTGATGCCAGTGTTATTGATTTTTTACTTGTAAAATAATTCAAGAGAGGACAGCATCTTACGGAACTTTTTATAACCTTTCAAATGACAATAAAATCTTTACCGTAGCGTTAACAATGAAGGAATTCAAATGACTTGAAGTGGCTTCGAGTCAACTCGTAAGGATCTCCAGAAGGGTTACATAAGAGAATTTTGTGTCAATTAGATGTGTGTTTAAATATACATTAATAGCCTAAGTTAGGTCAGCCTTTTGCTCATTAGTGCAGGCTGTGGAATCAAGTGCTTGAAGCATTTTAAATCACTTTTATTGATATTTTAGCCTTTGATTGGGTGGCTCCCATGGTTTTATCCTCAGTATAAACCAAACTATCTGCAGGACAGGTGTTTGCTTCTTGCAGTTGTGGAGTGAATACAATGGTCTTGAAAGGTGGCACAAGTTGTATATTTATGTACAATTGCAGACTGACTGTTGATATGGTGAATGTGTAAAATGGTTATTTTAATTTTATGTAAATTATTATTGTTAAAATATGTGTGCTTCAACATTTTGTTTTATCATATCGAATCTAAACATTTGATCAAGTAATTATTTCATTGTCATCCTAAAATGACCTCATTAGCAAATAAAAAATAATAATCGTGAAATAAGAGTTAATAATTTAGTGAAGAACATGAGAAAAACAAAATAGGCAATATTAAAATAATATTTCAGTTAACAAATTTTAAAATTATATATACATGAAATAGTTAAAAGAAAAGATAAGACTAAAATAAATAAGTAATTGGGAATAGAGTTATAAAAATAGAAGTATAAAAACGGCAAAGGTAGGAGTCATAAATAAGCAAGCAGATAATGCTAGAGGGTAACTGTGGTGTAGGAGATCAGATGAATAATTAAGTGAAAAAATAAATTAAAAATATATAATAGATTAATTTAAAAAAAGAAGAGACATTAAAATGATAGCAATATTAAAAATAAATTAATAAAAAAAAACAAGGTAACTATTATCATTAAAGAAATATAACAAAGTTAAAGAGGACATGGTAAATGATTACTAGAAGAAGAGCAAAAATGGAAGCACAAGACAAAGAATTAAAAAATATTCCCAATGAGGAACAACAGCAAAATAAAAATATCAAGAAGAAAACAATGACCTCATGATAATGATGGATAAAATGATTAAACAACTTCAAAAATAAAATGAACCAAAATAAGCAAATGGTCAAAGAGCTTAAAAATCAAAATAAAGTAGACGAAAAAATTGAAAACCAAAATAAACAAATAGTCAATGAGCTAAAAATTCAAAATAATGAAACAAACATAACATTAGAAATTCAAGCTCAAATGGTTGAAAAGTTAGAACAGCACTTAATCAACACAGTTAACTGTTAGCTTAGTGGTTACTAAAGAAGCATCTTAGTTTTGTTAGCAAGAAAATAAACTTTAAAAAAAAATCCCATAAATTCCTCAATAATAAACAGTTAGTTAGACTAGTGGATAATGTTTCTCTTTGAGTGTTTTTCTTGGAGGCACTGCTGAAGAAAATTTCATCTTATAATGTTTTATTTAAAATTAGACTTCACCCTTTTTATTTGTGTGAGTTACATAAATATTTATTGCATTAATTTATAAAATACCTATCCAACAGTCAATCAGATGTCATGATAGCCATCCAAATGACAATCAAACCCAAACATACAACAAAGATTTTACGAGAAAAGGGCGGCCACCCTTCTCTCAACTTTTCTTTCTATATATTTAAGCCAGCCATAAGCATTTAGGTTTGAAAGCTTGAAGCTTTAAATATCTTTACAATTAACTCACTGAGTCTAAATCATAAACATACAACATGGAAGGTGGCCGCCCTTTTCTCGTAAAATCTTTGTTGTGTGTTTGTGTTTGATTGTCGTTTGGATGGCTATCATGATATCTGATTGGCTGTCGGATAGGTATTTTAATGAGTGCAGTGAGATTCACAGTATCTCAATTTATTTCAATTTTCAACTATCCGTGCTTCGCAAATTAAAATATTATTTGCATTAATTTATAAAAACTAATTTTTATCTGAATTTGTGAGTTTTGATTTTAATTTGGCTAATTAATTGTTGTTGGGTGTTGTAATTTATTATTCATTTATTTTCATTATAAATGCAGTTATTTTATGCAGTGAAATTCTTATTTAAAAAATTTGTATTTTTTTAAATGACCCTTTATTCTACATATCTGTGTATATATAAATATGAACCTATTCACAGAACAAACAAGTCCAAATATGTGGCTAAAATCATTTGTTGATGTATATATATACATTGATTCATTTGTTGATGTATATATATACATTGATTAATGAATAGATTTAAATATATTAATGATTAAAAGCATAGCTTTTGAATTTATATATACAATTATTATTTATCATGTTTACTTTCAATTTTTTTTTGTAGTTCATTCTGAGGAGGGATAAAAGGTTTGATCGAAATATTAATTACTGTTACAATTAAACTTTTTTTTTATTTAAAAAAAAAGAAATCTAGTGATTTATATAAATGTGCTTATGATTATTTATAAATGCAAAACATAATATGGAAGTTTAATAGATGGTTATTTTTTTGCAGTTTGCACGCGTGTGTGTGCACAAACAGTTTTTAAATTCATTCAAGTTTATAGGTGTTGATTGATAGTATAATAGCAATGATATGCTGCTGGACAGTAAAATTAGCCCAGAAACTATTAGAATTGCTGGAAACAAAAGATACAGAGCAAAGTACCAGTTAAATAATTTAGTTATTAATTATTTTATCCAATGTAAAATTTCACTGTTTACTCAAAAGAGGAAATAGTTTATTTTCATTTTTAATTAGCAGGCTTTACTATTTTATTATAATTATTAATTATAAATTTATTTAATGCATATTGTTTATATAAGTAATATTTACTAAGGCAATAAACCTCAAGAGTGTGCACTTGAAAATGCGAAGGTAGGGACCTCTACAAGTCTTAACCACAAGCTTATGCTTTGAAAGAAAAGAGGGGCTTTCACTAATCATTTACTGACAATATGTGTTAATTTGGATATCTTTTGATTTGATATAATTTATATTAGTTACAGTATTTAAAACATACAGATTGATTACTAATGTAAATAAAAACCATTGTTAGACTGCATTCACATGTTTGTCTCTTTTAGCACTGGTTCAATATTTGAAATTGTGTTCATTTAAAGAAGTACTAACCCCCCTATACCATAGCCTTCAAGATATACCAAATTTTTAGAATTTGGTCAAATATTAACAATCTTTTGTTTGTTAGTGGAAAATGTTCTGATTTGATAATGCTTATGGAGTATGACTGACTTGTATCCTGAATAACTTTAATTATAGTTTTGGCACAGTGCCCTTTTTTTTTCTTTTCATGTGTCATAGCATCGGCCGGGAAGTGAACCCGCAACCCAGGCAACTGCTTGTAAGGTAGTCGTGCTGACCTCTCGATCACCAATGCTTGACAAACACACAGTACCCTTTTGATATTAAGATTGTAGGAATAAAATTAACTTCTCTTTTTGAAAAATTTGACCAGGCATTAGAAACACTATTGTTAAAAGGGGGGATGGGCTGTGCACAGAAAAACTGGGTTAGGATGAAGATGAAAAGATAGTTCAAATTTTTGATTGGTGTTTGTGGCTTTTCTAAAAATGGAAGCTACTGGACAAGCATTGTTAGCCAAGAGGTCAGCACAGCTACCTTGCAAGCAAGTAGTTGTTTGCAGATGGTTGTTGCGGGTTCGCCTCCCAGCCGGTGCTATGACATATGGAAAAAAAAATGTATTTTAAAATCAAAAACATCAAGAAATCAATAGATCCCAGTTTTTGCTTTCACAATTAAATTAACATATGGAAGAAGGTTATCAATGAAAATAAAAATCTTATGGAGTTTTTCATTACCATGTGACATATGATGAAAGAATCACTAATATATGAGGGTGTATCTAATAATAACCATAATCAATCTCTGGTAGCCACATCTGCATGGGTCTTCTTCTAGACAGCTCTTGTGGGGACCCTTGTGCATCAATCTTCAAATAACATCACTATGTGAAATCATGGTCACATGTATCCACATTTTTTTGTAAAGTGCATTTCGTGTTATAACCACTGAAAAGTTGGAACAATATGAAATTCTGTTTTATTTTAAGGATTGTAATACATGAAAACAGCTTACAAGTAAGTTGCTTTGGAAAAACATAAGTTTACAGGTGCTTTAATGGAAATGTTACATTCACCACAACTCAAAAAAAGCATGAAATGTGAAGTCAAATATTGAAATGATGCAGATTTTTTGTTATGGATGCAAATGACATTGAACACTCAGAATTTATTCATAATGATTGAGCATTTAAAATCTACAATTTCTAAAACTTTTGAATGATGCCATAAAATGCAAATGTCCATTTTATAGCAACATGAGGAGTGCATGTTTCATCATGACCATGCATTAGTGCACAAAGCTTGAGATTTAGTTAAATTCAGCATGATCCAGCTTATGCTTGAACCACATTTACTTAATCTCACTTCAAGCAATTTTTTAATCTTTCAAAAGAAAATATACTGCTCTTTTTTTAACAAAATTAGAAGTGGTGAAGAAAAAACAATGAAGATGTTAAAAGACAGCACTTTGCCAGTGTTTTGGGACTACTTTGAAATGTGAAAAACATGTCTAAAGTAGTTCATTGCATTAAATAAACTATAATTTGAAAGAGATTCAATTTACAATACCTAAAATATAAATATACAATTTGTTTATTATTGAAATAAAATCCTTGTTTTTACTTCACCTTCGAATGGTAAATTTTAAATTGCACTTTATGCAAAAAGTCAAGCTTAGTATTATTAGAAAAATAATTATACAGCTTAGCACTTTCGGAGAACTTAGGTCTCCATATTCATAGCCTATCTTGAGAGTGTCAGCTTACAATATTGAAAACAAATCCATATTCATCGAACACCAAAAAACAACAGGCCATATGTTTGAACCCACTTTGGCACTGAGCATAATGATACAAAACGAAAAATAAAGGGGGTGTACTTTATTGCAAATGACAACTATGCAATGAACTGAAAAGAATCATGCTTTGCAATCTCCAGAAAATGGTCTATATGAAAGAAAACTCTGAATAAATTTTGCATAAATTACTGCCAAGCTTCGTTTAAAATCTCAATGTAGGATGACACTTCCAAGATAGGCTATGAATATGAAGACCTAAGTTTTCGGATGGTGCTAAGCCATATAATTCTTTTTCTAATAATACTAAGCTTCACTTTTTGCCTAAAGCGCAATTTGAAATTTGTTTATTACAAAATTTGGGTTATCTTTTGGTTGCCCTCCTATTTAAAGTAAACTGTAAATTATATATTGTTTATTCTAAAGCCTTGATTTTTATAATGTAATAAAAAGATTGGCTAATATACTGGAGATTCTTAAACTTATCAGAATTTTTAAACCTGCCTCTAAATTTTTGACTATTAAATATAAAAGTGTTGGAGAAACAATATTTTTCAAAAAAATTACACTATTGAAGAAATTTCCTTAATGAATTTTTGTTTCTCATATTTAATAGTCAACATTATAGGGGTTTCAGAAATTGCAATGACTTCAGTGATCTCTAGTAATTTTGCCAGTCTATTAATAAAATTTTGAAATCCAGGCCTTAGAACAAGCATAATGTAATCGTGAAATTTTGAAATCCAGGCCTTAGAACAAGCATAATGTAATCATGAAATTGGAAATCCAAGTCTTGGAATAAGTATAATGTAATCATAAATTTTGAAACCCAGGCCTTAGAACAAGCATAATGTAATCATGAAATAGGAAATCTAGGTCTTAGAACAAGCATAATGTAATCATAAAATTGGAAATCCAGGTCTTAGAATAAGCATAATGTAATCATGAAATTGGAAATCCAGGTTTGAAATAAGTATAATGTAATCATAAATTTTGAAATACAGGTCTTAGAACAAGCATAATGTAATCATGAAATTTTGAAATCCAGGCCTTTGAACAAGCATAATGTAATCATGAAATTGGAAATCCAGGTCTTAGAATAAGTATAATACAATCATGAATTTTGAAATCCAGGCCTTAGAACAAACATTTTATAAACCCATTGCTTAGCTTAGGGTATCAATGCTACTTTTGCCATATATTTTACAAGGCAGAAAAAACCTTGGTATGTTGTTTGCATTAAATATGTCCACTTATATATTAATTTTACAATGAAAACAAACTCCCTTTCTTGGCATTTTTATTTCCAAAACAAATGATAATTCTTTAATATTCATTAAACTTGTATCAACATATATTTGAAAATGGTCTCTCATTACTAGTCTGTTCAAAGTTTTTCAGTAGTAAAGTTGTTTTTAAATAAGGCATATAAAATTTTTCATAAAAATGAATTTTATGCATGTTGTGCTGATATCAAATGGTTAAAGTGTTGAAACTATATTCAAAATTGTCCACCATATTCAAAATAGTGTTTCTAAAAAATGTTATCTATAATTAAAATGAGGCTCCTTTTTTTACATATAAGAAACAATTAATAAAAAGATAAAGTATTCTAAAGCATTATAATAATAAAATGGTTTCCACTCCCAACAGAAAATTGCAATATTAATGCAAAATCTAAGGATTCAAGTCCTTTTGAGGTCTATAGAGCTTGTGAAATCTTTTATATTGTTTGTAAGTCTTTTCCATATGCATATGTAATAATTGAATTCTGGATAAGAAGATATTAGTGTTGTTAGCAACTATCCTCACGGGCAATGTTCCCTTTATATAGATTGGTTAATTTAGATTATACCAATACCAATATTTTACCACAATATTATCTGCATATTATAAGAGAACAATTAGAGAAAGCATTGAAAAACTAAAAAGGTCAGTCTTTCTTTCTTTAGCATAAATAAAAACTCAAATTAGTCAACCACTACCATATGTTTTCATATGTTACACTCTATGAAATACTCTTTACATGTTATCCTGAATGAAATAATCATTAATTCATTCTTATCATTAGTAAATTGTAATGTACTCTTTGCTGTGTCACCAACTAAAACTGTTAGCCACCTTTACTATCCAGGTAATGTTACACCATATTCATTTAATAGGGCATTTCTATTATAATAAATGACAACACGTGAATTAATTTGAAATTATGTTTATATTTCACACATGAAAATCTTTATATTAACTCATACAACACACACACACATATTATTAAATATATGCTTTAATGTATTTCCTTGACAAATTTTTAAAACTTTCTATACATTATTCTGTTTTCAACATTCATAGCTATTTCTTACTTTTAGGTTAAAATCAAAACATTGCTTTTTACTTTTTTTTATTTTTGACTCATCCTATCCACATATCCCTCATCATTCATATATAGTATTAGAATTTAAAGATAAATATTTAGATATAGAAATTAATATAGATAAAGATAATAAAATTACTTTAAAACATTTTATTAAAGAACATAAATTAAGAAAAATTATTCATGTAAATTCACAAGCATGGGTACAAAAATTAGTGGTTATTAAAAATTTTGAATATAGGAATAATAAATATAATATAGATAAAAGTGTAGCTCATTTACAAAAGAATCAATTTATTAAATTATATAAATATTATAGATATAATCCTAAAACTATTAAAAATATATTTTTTAATTCTAAAAAATGTATAGTGGGTGATAAAATTTACTCATTCTTCTACTCCATCTTAAAGAACTCATACACATGACCACACACGTAAAAAATTAAATGTTCCCCCAGTATGTGTATTTCATGCAGAAACAGCACTCATCAGGTTGGGCCAGATCATAATCACCCACACTTACCTTAAGACAGCAATACCTTAAACTTTAATGGACAGGCATCAACCTTCTTGCCCTTCCAGCTATTCAGTTATCCATTTATATACAGCAAATGTAAAAGGTATCATAGCAAGAGATTTTAATACTATATCCTCTGCAGTTTCAATGTGGAGAATGTGATACTTGAAGATGCTTTTAGATTTTAATCAGATTTATGATTTTATTTCAACAACAGACCATATATAATCCAACAGCTTCCAATTACTGATTTATAAATAAGTATCTAGCTTTATATATATATATATATATATATATATATATATATATATATATATATATATATAGAGAGAGAGAGAGAGAGAGAGAGAGATAGAGAGAGAGAGAGAGAGAGAGAGAGAGAGAGAGAGAGAGAGAGAGAGAGAGAGAGATAAAACAAGGTTGGACAATAACTCACGATCCCATCATTTGATAACTGATAAGCTAATTGCTAAAACATTCTAATTTGCTACTTTTCTACAAAGAGAAAGGTGAAGTTTTGAAAATATTATTTTGCAGAGATTGACAATTTAAGCTTTATTTTTAGTTAAATAAAAAAAAAAAAACATTAAGACTTTATATACATACGATATCATGGTGTTGTGATATGGCGTCTGACTGCCTGATCTCAATTTGGGTTTAAATCTTCACTAAATAAATTTGAATTTTGCTTTGAAGTTTCAATTAAAGGTATTTTCCTCATGTATTTGACCAGAAGGAAATTCTACTAACAACATGAAATTGATCAGTAAACGGTATTTGGCTATTTTTGGATAAAAAATAAAATAAGGTATTGTATCCATAAATCTCGATTTTTCTGGATTTGTTCCAGTTTTATCTCTCTTATGCTTGTGGTCCAACATATACTTTTGGGACAGTTAATTGTTCTTGTCTTCTTAATCAGTCATTTTTATTTTTTAATTTTAATTTTCTATTTAATTTAAATTAGTATTAATTCATTTAATATTTTATAATTAATCTTTTGACTGATTAATCAGTAATTTTTCCAAAATGGAAGTAGGTCCCCATTATTTTCATATGTTAGTAATAAATGATTTTCAATTTATGATTTTGTTTCAGTAGATAATATGTGTTTAAACAATTACCTTTTGCTTTTCTATATATTATGAAATGAATACTTTATTAATAATACAAATGTGATTGTATGTTTTGTGATTTTTTTATTTCATACTGAAATATATATGTAAATTCTGATGTGGGTTTTTTTAATCGTATTTCCCAGTTAGGCCTTACGAAAATATGGACACTCTAAATAAGAGTGAAAAACTGCTCAAACCCTTGTCATCCAGCACTTGGTAAGCCAGGTGAAAAATATTTATTTATTTATTGTTTGTCTGTAAGATGTTTTCGGAGCGGTATTTGCTATGCAATGGGCGGTTAAAGAATATTACTCTTTTCATTATATATATATTATAGATCTAATATTTTTATGTTATTTTAAAATAGCTGTAAAATAAATGGGTTCATATCTATTATTTTGATGATATTTATATTAATTACGTGGAAAGTAGCTACAAAATAATAAGCTTATAAAATATGCTATTAGGTATAGTTTCTATATATGAAATCCATCACATATTTCTGATTATAAGTTGTCTTGAATTCAATGCTACTTCACAACCTTTACTGAGACCTTTTACTATCTTATTAACAAAAATTGGGCCAGATGAGAGACAGGGAAAAAAAGTAATATTGACTTCTTCGGGCAGAACACTTTTAGATTTCCAATAATATTAAAGCAAATAGAAGAAATATTGGTTGTATGTTTAATTTTTGCCTGGCTAGTGCCACTTAGTATAAGAGAGGAAGAGTGATAGAGCTCAAGTGATATTTTAAAGCAACTTAATATGAAGAAAATCAAATGTTTATTAAATTGAATGATGAGTTTATGCCATCTCAAAAAAGCTATTTATTGCCCGAGGAATGGTTTTTATTTGAGCATCGTAGTAAAATGTTTGATATTGGGATACAAAAGTGTGAATTTTATTTAAAAGGAAAAGCTGTTTTATTATTCTTTAAATACTAACTGAAAAGTTGATAAAATGCATTTCTTCTTCTGCCTCCTTTCTCTCTTAAAAAAACGTATTTTTGAATATTTGCTTGAGTGTACATTTTAATTTTATTATTTTTGCGTTAAAGTATTATTACCGTTTTCTTTTTCATATGTCATAGCATCGGCCGGGACGCGAACCCACAACCGTCTGCAACCAACTAGTTGCTTGCAAGGCGGCTGCGATGACCTCTCGGCTAACAACGTTTGACGAGTATTATTACCTTGTTTTAATATGTTTAAAAATATATCTAGTATGTATACACAGAAATGTATAATTTAAACTAAAAACAAACTATAAGTAATAATTAAAAATATAACAGCGTACAGAATAAAATGCATAATAAAATAAATGTATCTCAAATGTTGAAGGATACAATGCTTGTTTTAAACTCCAATTTAACCTTAATAAATCATCCACATCGAATATACTCTCTCTTTTTATTGCACCTCCATAAATTTTCTCAGCTTTTTCTATCTATAAATCAATAAATGCCGTGAGAATGTCAATCCAGAACTCCTTGTTCTAATCTATTAAAAAATCATTAACTCCCTGCCCAAAGCATACTTATCTCTTCGTGCAAAAACTTCTTTAATCAACATTTTAATTTGTCCAAAAATGAAATATATGCCAATCATTCCACTTTATTTCAAAATAATTTGGAATAAAAAAGCTGTGGTCATCAGTGTTAGAACACTGATAGGTATGCTAAAGACAATGGCCTCTCACTTACACTCAATTCTTATCTTTTTCTTTCAGAGATCATTTAACTCCATAGTTAAATTTGTATCTGTATACCCTGATGCTATAAAATTTGTTCAGATTACCTCTACTGATAAACCCCCACCAAATGGTAGTAAGGTTTTTCAATCCCTTATCAAACATGTTGCTGCTTATCTTGACCTAAATCAACATTGCTTTTCAAGGAAAATAACTTATTGGACATCCTATAATGTGACTCCTAATACCAATAAATCTCAACCATGGCTTCTGATTAATATCAATTATAAGCAAATCATTTCAAAATTCAAATTCTGGCTTCTAGAACCAATATAACTTGATTTCCTTATTAAAATCAATTTAGATGCTCTACTCACTAATCATCACAATTGATGATAAATGCTAACATTGGCCCTAGCTGCTCTCTTTGTCATAAATCAGAAGAAACAATCCATCATTTTTTATTTCAATGTTCAACCCTTCTTGCATATAAAAATATTATTAAATCAATCACTAAATCACTTATTTCATCAATCACCAACCTTGTAGATAACATGAAGAGCATCCTCTTTACCATCATTAGAGTCACAATTTTTATTATGTATACCCTTTGGGTCCTGAAACGTAATTTTGGTTTTAGCCCTACTTCCAAGAAATTGCACTTCTTGTTTTACAATCAGACATCTAAAATTTAAAAGCCACTTAGAGCCTCATTACTCTTCTCTCTCCTTTGCAACTATAGGTTATTAATTGTTGGATATATATCAAAAATATCAATAGATACACACAGTTTAGATATGTATTAGGACTGTGTTTCCAATATTATACTACAGTCATCTATACAATTCCTTTTTCTTTCTGTTTTGAATATTTAATATAATTAAAATACAATCTTGTATTATTCATTAATATTGCTAACTAATTCTTTTTCCCCTTGAACTGTCCAATGTGTTAAACTTATAACTAATTCAAGACTCAATAGAACTCATTTTAAAAGTAAAACAAATGCTAATGAAATAACATGAATTATATATATATATATATATATATATATATATGTTCATCATTAGCATTCATATATATATATGTATATATATATATATATATATATACAAATGCTATTTGAACAAGCAATTGAACTGAAACAACTTGGTGCGCACCATGGGTAAATCATTATAATTCCATTATCTGGGAAAATTGTAAAAATTGACATTATAAATCCAGTTTCTTAAACAAGATTTTAAATGTTTATTAAGAAATTTAAAATTTTGATTGCTTCTTAAGATTGTGGAAATGACATAAGTTAGATATAACAATATTATAATTTAATTATGTTATTCAAATGACATTTTATTTGTATTTAATTTTATATAAAGCACAGATAGTTGAAATTAAATTGAAAGACTGCAAATATTTCACACTTATTATAATACTTATCTGACAGCCAATCAGATGTTATGATAACTGTCTAGATAATGATCAAACCGTAAATACAAGACAGAGAATTTTACAAGAAAAGGTCAGTCCATCCTTTTTTTTGACTTGTCTTTCTATATATCTAAGCCAGACTGAAGTATCTAGGTTTGAAAGTGTAAAGCATTTAACTCACTGAGTCTAAATTGCAAACATACAGCGCAAAATCCTACAATTTACTATGCAGTAGTTTTTAGTTATTAAAACTTGCAGTAACAAATGTAAATAATATTTATTTTATATAAAGTGCAGATAGTTGAAATCAAATTGAAAGACTACAAATCTTTCATGCTTATGTTATGATAGCTGTCTAGATAATGATCAAATCAAAAATACAAGACAGAGAATTTTACAAGAAACGGGCAGTCCACCCTTTATATAAAATAAATATTATTTACATACATTACTGCAAGTTATAACATCTAAAAACTACTGCATAGTAAATCATAGGATTTCACGCTGTATGTTTATAATTTAGATTCAGTGAGTTAAATGTGACGATATTTAAAGCTTCATGCTTTCAAACCTAGATACTTCAGACAGGCTTAGATATATAGAAAGACAAGTAAAGAAAAGGGTTACTGCCTTTTTCTTATAATATTCTCTGTCTTGTATTTAGGGTTTGGTCGTTATCTAGACAGCCATCATAACATTTGATTGGCTGTCAGATAAGTATTATAATAAGCACAAAAGATTTGTATTTAATGGTGAATGATTTCAAGTTTTTAATTATTATACAATGTATTATGAATATTATGTTTCATATATTATTTTCTATTAATATGCTTTATAAAATCTCAATATCTATTAAAATTGTAGCCTTTCTATTATTTTCTAAATTATCAACTATAAATTTCCATATTTTTTGTTTTTTCTTTCAATACTTTTAATTTCTTTTTTAAAGTTTGTCTTTCAATTTTTTTTTCATTTTTTTTTTTATTTTTATATTTTTCACACTTTCTGTTTTTTAAAAAAACATGTCCAATATAATTCTTTTTTAAAATAAAATAAAATAAATCCCACTTTCACCAAATCCTTTTCCCAAAAGTTTCAGTTTATCTTTTACTTTTTAATTATTATAGTTTCTGTACAGGGAGATATATCCTGATCTAATATGTATCTTCCATAACTTTAATTTTAATAATCACCAAAATTACTTTTTTTTACTTTATTTAGGTATTGAAATTCTTAATAGTTTCTTAATCTTCAATTATCTAGTTTCAATTATATTAAAACGAATATGACCATAGTTGTGATCTAAACATTGTTAAAATGATGTGCAAAGAGAGAAATGATCACAAACATAAAATAAAATAAATGAGGTATATTATACAAAATGAATATAAAATGAACCAAAAATCAAATAGCATTCTAGTCAGCAAAAAATTAATGTTCTCAGCAGACTAACCCTGAATATGACATGAAAGTGTTGAAAGTATACTTGGGGCAATAATTTTTTTTAAATTTAAAGTTTGACTTAATATTTCTTTTACAATAATAGCTGTAATGACAGAGTATAAATATATATATATGTTCATTAATTAAAAACTATTGTATTAGCAATATATATATATATATAATAAACTCAAAAAAGATTAGACTCAACAGTTGGACATGCCAAAATTATAACCAAGAAATTGTGGTGGTAAACTAACAACATCGAGCTAAACTCAGGGTTCTCTATTAATGTGATTTATGCCAGTAATAAAAAGGGCCATATGGGTAATAATGACAACAATAATAATTATTAAACATTATAAATACTTTACTTATAATTAACATAAATTTTAAGAGGAGCCTCAATTCACTTTTACAAACTAGAAAAGCTCTCAATATTTACAGCATACACCACAGAGTAGTTAGGTTACAATATAATCTCTTTCTCATAATAAAATTTCTTTTATTCCCCCACCCCCTTCAATATATAATCATACACCTCATAGCTACTATTCCCACATCTTATTGCCGTGATCAGATTCACAGTTCAAGATTTAAATAAAATGGATCATGTTCTTTAAATCTTATTTGCCACTTTGATTTTCTTTTCATAATAGTTTCTTTTGCATAAAATATACTTTCTTCCTATTATTGAATTGTGATAGCAAGATCTCAGGGTTCATCATAAATATTCTTAGCATTAAATTTCTCATCTTTTATTTTACTTATAAGTTGTTAATCAAATGAATAGTATCCTAATGAGAGAAATACACTTATTCCAAAGATAATGTCTACCTACTATACAATAATAATAATAACAATAATAATAATAATAATAATAATAATGATGATGATAATGATAATAACAATAACAACAACAACAATAATAATAATGGTATCCTAGTGAGAAAAATACACTTATTCCAAAGATAATGTCTACCTACTATAAATAACAACAACAACAACAATAATGATGCTGATGCTGATAATGATAACAACAACAACAACAACAACAACAACAATAATAATAATAATAATAATAATAATAATAATAATAATAATAATAATAATAATAATAATAATAATAATAATAATAATAATAATAATAATAATAATAATAATAATAATAATAATAATAATAATAATAATAATAATAATAATAATAATAATAATAATAATAATAATAATAATAATAATAATAATAATAATAATAATTAATTTTGAATAAAATAATCTCCTAGAATAACCTCAGAATATCAAGAATGGTAGAGATTTTATGGCCACTCAGAATATTCCATTAACAAACTAATGTTTTTAAATGAAGCAAATGATATTGTATTATAAGAGCGGTCTTCTTCTAAATAATTGCAATTAAATTATAGTGATCAGTAAAATCTTAAGAAAAGAATAAATATATTATTTTATAGATTCATTCTCAACATTAAGACATTATAACTAAATGTTTAGTATCTTTAATTGATGTGTCAGTATCTTGAATGATTAGAATGAAATATAATTGCATCATGAATTATACAAAGTTTAGATTTCTGTATAAATGATTTGTGAATAAGATATTATTAAGACTTTAAATCAAGTCTTAACAATTAAATATAACATTTATTTACAATAAAACAATTTAACAACAAAAACACTAGGAAATATACAAAATTTAAGTGCACTATGTAATTACAATACAATGTATTTTGTCCCATTAGAAAAATATACTTTCAAAGTTTGTAGCTTAAATTTATATAAAAAAATAATTAATAAATTAAAAGTTCACCTACTATCATTTATTTTGGTGGACCAATGTACATCTTATGAACACAGATATTGTTATAAGAAGTTTCACCTTTATCAGAAGTATACTCTCTTATTCTTCTCTTTCACTTTCTTTGCATATCTTCATATAATCATATATATATATTGCTTATAACACTTCTTTCATATACACTTCAATGCAAAACATTTTCTTAAACTTCTTTCTTTATTTATTTATTGATGTAAAAAGGTGATTTTATAGCTCTGATGAAGACTGCTGAATAGTCGAAACTGTAAGGAAAATAAAGAAGTTTAAGAAAATGGTTTGCATTGAAGTGTATATGAAAAAAGTGTTATAAGCAATATATATATATAAGTTTCACTTTTCTTAACTAATAAAGCTTAAATTACTCTATTGACATTATTATTACAAAAACTTCTATATCTCCTGCATAATAAAGTTTTTATTAACATAAACATTATTTCAAAAACTCTATACTTTCTTAACTTATAAAACTTTTGTTAACCTATGCTTTATTTTAATAATTCTATAGCTTTCTAATTAATGAAAATTTTATTTAACCTATGAATTGTTTCAAGAAGCTCCATGTTTGCATAAAATCACACCATAATATTATCCCAAACAATGAGTAAATTTAAATATTATTTTAGTCTTACCAATCCAGCAATGATTTGCTACTGGATGATGATGATGATGTATATTGCTTATTTAGGCTAAAAAATACAGTTTTGAAAATTTGAATAATTACTGGTTTTATTCCTATATTGCTGGTAAGGCATAGCAGAACAGATTTATGCATTAGGATTACCTCTACCTACACTAAGAGTAGTCAAAAGTGCACTTGAAAAAAAGATAATATACTTTAAAAACAACCAACCCATATTAATTGCTATAATAATAAAGATATATGTATATAATGTACTATACATGGTTACAATACAAAAATATAATACTTCCAAGGGCGAAAGGTTAAAAAGGCAATGAATTTAGTGGTGGCATGAACACAATGTATGCACCTACATTCTGAAGACAAATAAATATGCTAAGACTTTGTCTCTAAACATATGAAAAAAGTTGGAATGGACCATCACAAATACTAGAAACAATTAGGGTTGACTCAAACAAAGCATCTATACAAGCATGAAATATAAGGATGCATACCACTCAAGGAAATATCATCAATAAGAAAGAGAGCAGGCTAACATTCTCTTTATAAAATGTATAGGCTATCTAAATCAACATAAAAAAGAAAGAGAGACAAGGCTCACACCCCTTGGAAATATAAATTGGCAAGATACATTTATAGTAATACACAAGAAAGAAACTAATTCTAATCTACTAAACATCACTTGATCACCATTTCTTATGCTTGCACATAACTGTTATTAAAACAGGCAAAACTCCCCATACAGTAGTGCCACTCAGAGACAGCCAGAGTAAATAATGGATGCCAGAAGGCTTGTGCATAAAACCCCCATCTAGTGCCTACTCATCCAGATTGAAAATATTATTGTTTTCAATTTTATTCTCATAGTTTTGTAGTTAAGTAGAGATAAAAGGTGGATTCTGGAGAGTTGCATTAGATCCTAAGATCTAGGTGCAGTGCTCTCAGATCCAAGGCTTCTCAAAAACATCGCACTATATAAGAAAATAAATGTCTTGTTTACATATGTTTAATTATAAGAATGACGTATCATAAATTCTAGAAATTTCATTGGCATCATTCATTTACGATGTAGAAAAGTAATTTAAAGTGATCAATTAATAACTTCACACTCTTCATTTTAAACACTTCAGATTTGCCCATACATATATGGTTGGGTCGAAAATATAGGTGATTCATTCTATATTTTCTTAAAGACTTTATCTTGGGTGAAAAAGTGGGAGTATTCATTTATATAGTGACATCTGCAAAGCACATGTGTATATCAGCTTATTGGCTTATTAATATTATAGATTATAAAACAAAAATATCCCGCTATATAAGAAAATAAATGTCTTGTTTATAAGACTTTAATAAAGTTAACTTACAATAAAATTAAATTAATGAAAAAGTTTTCTTTATAATTTTTTTATATATTTAAATATATTTAATGGCTGAAAATCTAACTTCACTGCAAAGCCAAAGGTTACAATATTTATATTTACCTTTATTGTTGAAAGGAGGTTGCCTTGACAACAGTTTGAAAGTGTTGATTGTTATTGATATATATATAATACAAATGAAATATTCTTTAATTAAAAAAACTATTGTAATAACAATAGAAATAAATATAACGGTACTAAACTATCATAAACAATCTTTCAATCTGCAGAAGTACTTTCAGTTAATTCCTTAACCTGCCTCAACTGCCATTAAATTCAAGTAACAAAACAGAAGCAAATGTCAGCAACTCAAACCCCATGAATCCTGGATTAATGGAAACAAATGTCATCAACTCAAATCACATGAATCCTGAATTTTAATAGACAACATTAAAATTCAGGATTCATGGGATTTGAGTTGATGACATTTGCTTCTATTTTGTTATTTGAATTTAACAGTATTTGAGGCAGGTTAAGTAATGAACCAAAAGTACTTCTGTGGATCAAAAGACTGCTTTTAATAGTTTATTACCATTATACTTATTATATATATGATGGATAGGTGTGATAGGATTGAGCTAATGTGAAAGATGCACTGAGATAAGAATAATTTGAATATGCATATATAATTTAACAATTTTTAAAGAATGTAATTGTTGAAAATATTTTAATACATAGAAATTTCTATTTATTATTTTATTAGAAAAAGACTTTCAGATGTTAATAAGACAATAATTAATAAAGACAGTAAACTGTTAATTCTTTTTTTAAAAATATTCCTATTCACATTTTCAGTTATTAGAATTGAATAAAATGAAAACATCTATTATATTAGCATTACATTTTTAACATCATGGAAATGAAAATACACACTATTGCAACATAATTTCTTTTTATCCTAAGAGAATTGTAAAGGGTATTTAATAAAGAAATATTGTCAGTGTTACAAATTTTGTAGAAGAAAGTCTATATGAAAGTATAAGAACTGAAATTAATCATATCTTAGTGGAAGCAAGCTCTTTGCAGCATGACACAGCAATAGAGCATCTGATTTAGAATCGAGAAATACAGGATCAATTCTGGCCACATGTCAGACACTGGAACTTCTTAGGAACTCCTAAACAATAAAGTCATTAGCATTGTTTTAGTGGGAGTATTAGTATCAAAGACATAAGCAATTTAAGCTTTCCAGAATGGTCATCTTAAGATAGATATATTTATATATTAGAAATGATAGCGTAAAAGCTGATAGAACCATTCATAGTCAAATATAATGTTTATTCAAGTATACCAATGAGCTTTAACAATAGGCATCAAAGAAAATCAACAAATTAAATTAATATAGAGAATGCCATATGTGTAAAATATCCTGTTGTGACCTTGTTAAGTAGAAGCAAATTACTATTTTAAAGACATCTGTTTCAGATATGAAGGTTGTTATATGAAAGTGATGATAGAAACTAGACAATGGAATGATGGAATTGTACGATATGCTATAATAAGTCACTTTTAGCAATTTCTCATCTAATAGAAGACTTTTTTTTTCCATATGTCAAAGCATCGGCCAGGAAATGAATCCACAACAACTATCTGCAAGCAACCGCTTGCTTGCAAGGCTGCTGTGCCTGAATAGAAGATTTAAGATCAAAAACTATTAAAAGAAAGCTATTTTCTAGAAAGCTTTTCTTAATTGTGAAGTATAACAATAAAATTGTCATGCATTCTACAACAATTTCACAAGATTCTTTTGATTGTCGTTACTTTGAAAAAGTAAAATCTCATTTTATACTATTTAAATATTTTAGAAGATCACACTAATTGTGGGTTTCAATAATTGCTTCAAGACAAATAACATTTGTAACAAAGAAATACCTAAGTATTTAAAGCTATGCATTTTACAAAAGTGTCGTGCTGCAATTCATCCACTTATGCAGTTTAAGTTTGATTAAGAGATAATAAAAATGTGATGCAAATTTTATAGTGTATTCTATTATTTGATTTAAATATTTAAGCCAATAAACATCACATGATCACCATTTCTTATGCTTGCTTATAACTGTTATTAAAACAGGCAAAACTATCCATTAAGTATTGCCACTCAGTGCAAGCCAGAGTAATCAATGGATGCCAGAAGTCTTATGCATAAAATCACCATCTAGTGCCTACTCATCTAATATTCCCAGACTAGTTTCTGGCTTGTGGCCTTCGTCAGTGAGGAGTGTTGGATCTGAGAGCACTGCACCTAGATCTTAGTATCTAATGCAACCCTCCAGCAGCCACCTTTTATCTCTACTTAACTACAAAACCATGAGTCTTAAATTGAAAATGCAATAATATTTTTAATCCAAGCTCATTAGCTTATATAGTCATAAAGATCTGAACTCAGTTCAGTACCTATACATTTTGGTGTCCCTGGTTGCTCAATAACCATAGTCACCACTATGACTATATAAGCTAATGAGCTTGGATTGAAAATATTATTGTGTTTTCAATTTAAAACTCATAGTTTTGTAGTTAAGTAGAGATAAAAGGTGGCTGCTGGAGGATTGCATTAGATCCTAAGATCTAGGTGCAGTGCTCTTAGATCCAAGGCTCTTCACTGACAAAGGCCACAAGCCAGAAACTAGTCTGGGAATATTGGATGAGTAGGCACTAGATGGGGATTTTATGCACAAGCTTTCTGGCATCCATTGATTACTCTGGCTTGCACTGAATTTTCATACTGTATGGAGACTTTTGCCTGTTTTAATAATGATTTAAATATTATTGTATCTCTAATGGACATAGTTAAATAACATTTAATATTTTGGTACCATCTATTAATACTTCTCAAATAATTTGAGGCTTTACTTGATGATGAATGATTTAGTCTTTTTCTAGACATTGCTCTTATTTTATAATCTCATCCAACACTGTATACAATCTGTTAATATTGTGATCATATTCCCTAACATTAAAAGCATCACATTACTTGTGTTGTTTTCATGAAACAAAAACATAGTTTTACTATTTTTCCTTAGACACTCAAGGTTCTAACCTATTAAATCATAAGTCAATGTATTTTTTCTAACTCACCTGAAATGATATATTTTAAAAATTCTGATTTTAATAAGACCACCATTTTTTTATATAAAATAGAATCTTTGGTTGCTTTATTAAAATTATTTATTTTAATATTATTAGCATTATAACTACTATATGCCATCTTTATATTTTTATATATATTAGGATTAGTACATTGTTAATTGGATTAATAATGGGAACCCAAATCAAGCAAGATGTAACCTCAAACCCAAAAGTGCAAACTTCAGGTGTTTCTCAACTTCTTAATGATCTCCAGAAGTTGAAGGATGATAGAGAAACCGCTGATGTCGTTTTTTTAATTAGTCCCAATGAAACACCAATTTACAGTCACAAGTTGATACTGTGGACAAGGTATGATATAGGTCATGTATTTAATAAATAGAGATAGATCCTAGTTATCTGGATATTATCAAATGATTGGTGCTTTTAAAATATTTTCTATTAATAAAAAAATATTTTTTATGATAAATTTATTATTACTATTAATGATAGTGAAAAATCTCATATATAGTAATATACATCTGCCAAGATATAATCTACAGTATACATTTGAGGTGTGCGAACTTTGAAATAGTTTCACGTTAGTAACAAGTTTAGAATTATGATTTCAAATTGAGAGCCTATAGCCTTAATTATTATTAGTTAGAGGATAAAGATCTTACATTAATTTAGATTAATAATATTAATGCTGATATGCTGGCTTAAAATATAAAACATTATAATAATAAAAATATGGAATAGCCTTTATTACTAATGAGGAGACTTTATATGTCCATTGTTGCTGAGTCTATAGATTCTTTGATCTTTATTATTAATACTAATAATAGTTCCACTTTTATGGTTTACCACAACAATTGTTGTAACTTCCACTACTATTATTACTACCAAACATTACATGATCACCATTTTTTATGCTTACTCATTACTGTTATTTAAACACGCAAAACTCTCCATACAGTAGTGCCACTCAGCACAAGCCAGAGTAATCAATGGATGCCAGAAGGTACTAGATAGGAATTTTATGCACAAGCCTTCTGGAATCCATTGATTACTCTGGCTTGCACTGAGTGGCACTATTGTATGGAGAGTTTTGCCTGTTTACTACTATTACTACTACTTTTGGTATTTGATTTTTAATATAATTTAAAAGATTAAATATTTATTAAACAGTAAAAACAGAAAAAAAGAATAAAATACTCTTTAAATATCCTAAAATAATATAGAATAAAGAATCACATAATTCATGAGGCTTGTCTGTTGCTAGGTGATAGGGATTTAAACAGTTTTCCTCTCTTGTTTTATTTTCTAGCAAGGAATAGCTGGTTATTTATTTACTAGTCCATATTGCATAATTAATTGGGTTGACTATGGAATGAAATAACTCAGTATTGGATTGCCATCTTTAAATATCAAACTGAATGTCTATTTTTTTTTTTTTAAGAAAATAAGTTGACTATTATTGTTGTGTGTGTGTATATATATATATTGCTGTTAAAAATGTTTTCTAGCTGACAATAACATCAGAACATTTATTGCATCTATCTACTGTAATAATATATCTACAATATTTAGAAGAGTTTGCCATGTAGTTAAGATTGGTGACATTACAAATGCACAATTGTTTGCAATAACTAAAAAATTAGAAGAATGTCCTGATTTGGTCCTATAAACTAACACTTTTAATCATGACTTCTTGTGCAATGAAAGGTTTATTACAGCAGCCCCCACTCTCAAATTAAACATGCTTGACTAATACTATAAATAGTGGGATGTTATGGTCAAAGCTATTCTAAACTAATGGGATTACTGTTCTGAAGACGGTTTATTAACTTTGCTTTCTTTTTTCTCACATTGACTTCAGTTTTGTAGAAAGCTTCCCTATCTTACTGTAAACAATTGGATTTTCTCATTTCATTATATGATTGATCAGTTTCTGCCATTATCTATTGATCAGCCATATTGTATTCTGAATCTGATATAGAGAATGTTGAAGTTTGGACAAATAGATTATTGACAAGACTCTTTTTCCCTGAGCTTTGAAATACATAATTTTTGAGATAAGTTTCTGGATAGCTATATCTTTTTGCTTCCTCTTATGTTCTGGTTTCTATCAATCTTTAATGGTGTTCTGCTTAGCTCTTCAGCATCTGATCTGATTAACTCTAATTGCTGCATGGTCTTTTATATATACATCTCAGTTGGTCTCTGTGCCTGAGATATTGTTGTCAGTTTAGGATTAGAACACTTACTGCACACAAGCCTTTTGAATCTGTAATCGTTTCTGGATTATTTGGTAAGTCTTATTGAACAACAGTGTAGTGCATACTTACCTATTATTATTCTGTTATTTTTGCACACTTCTAATACAGTATATTAGTTGAACCTATGACTGCTCTTATCTTTTTTGTTAGTTTATTTTACAATACTAACATTTATGGGCTTGGACCTAATGTCAGTGTTTCAGATAGTGGAGGAATTTAACCAGTTTTGTCTTATTTGCCTGGTTGCTTAATGCTTTAGAACAGTTATCTGGATGCATCACTACTCTTAATTGCTAAATAATACAAACCATTACCAATTAAAAACTGCCACTTATATAATCATTATGACAATAGCAGTTCTTGGTTCTTGGAATCCAGAGTCACTAGTAGATGATTGAAATAATAATGTTCTCTAAAATTATTCTGCTTTCCTACAGACACTACAAGAGGCCAATAATTTTATTCTTGTCTATACAGGAAGTGAATTTAGTTATCTTAATAATCTGTAATTAAATATTTTAATATATAAGGTATATGAGCACAGACTTTCACATGACCCACCACTCTCCACACTATCTCATAACACTGATACACTTGAACACATATATGTTGAAAAGATAAATAATCACCAATATACGTATTTTAACATATATGTGTTCAAGTGTATCAGTGTTATGAGATAGTGTGGACAATGGTGGGTCATGTGAGAGCCTGTGTTCATATACCCTATATATTACATATATAAACACAGGTATATAATAAGCCTGTGTGTTTCAGTTATTTAAATATTTTAATGCTACTGATTGGTTACAATTGATGATTACCTTTTTATTGGTGCCAGACCAAATATTTCATGATTCAATGGATGATGGAAGATCTGAAACCCAGTTCCATTAACATTGGCATATCATTAATAGTGATTCAGCTCTTGAAGGGCAAATCAGTAACTCTCAAGTTATTTACATAGTTTATATTGGTCTAAATTTTTTCACAACCTTTTTGGTTTTTTTTGAAGAAATTTTTCTTTTTTTGTCTCTCTTTATTTTTTTTTTTAAAAAGATTTGTTTTTTGTTATAAATTAAATGTTTATTTGGTTTTGAAATTGAATTGATTGTTGTTTTTTGTTCAAAAAACAAACTTTTCAAGTGATGATTGCCTGCATTTATTTTGTGGCATTTTTTAAAAATGGTTGCCTAGTTTGTTGGATTACTGGGTTTTGTTTGACCCAGTTTTTGACTAATTAATTTAATACTATTATGAGTGTTCTCTTTTATTGGAGCTGCCTAGTTGGCTATTCTTTCAGTGAGGGATGTTTGAGAGGCAACAGAATCAATGATGGCACTTAGGTCCATCTATATCTTGACCTTTAGGTTGTAATCTTTCATCCCTACCACGTACAAAAAAAACTCTCTCAGAGCTCATTTAGGAAGTCTTTGAAATTGCAGTTCAGTTCTAGTGTCCTAAGTTCTATGATAAAGTTTCTGGTCTTTTTTTTCTCTTCCTCAACCTGAAAGTTGAAATTGCAACTCTGCAATAGATTGCATTTAACCATTTTGATTTAATTATTTTTGTTCATCTACTTTTCCCATCTTGGAAAAAGGAAACAAATCATTTTTTGATAGAAATGCAATAGTCTGTTAGCATTTGGTTATTCTATTTCATTTTATATTAATGACCTTAGTTACTATCAATACTCAATCACAGTAAATATTGAATTGACAGTTTTTTAATAACCTCATCGGTGTAAATCACTTCAGTTGTGGCATTTCTGTTGTGTGCACATAGATTTTGGCCATAAATTAAGTTTTATAGCTTTTAAATAAATGAAATACAAGCGTTGGTGGCTGAATGGTCAGCACAGTGCCGTACAAGCAGTTGTCCCGTATCCACCAGTTTGCTTCCCGGCCGATGCTTTGACACATGGAAAAAAACCTAAAATAATATAGATAATAATTTCTGCATCTTCTTACAGTAATTAAATATTTGCAACAATTAAAAGAGTTTACCACCCAGTGTTATCAGTGGTATTTTAAGTGAGCAATTGTTGCCAGTAGCAACCAACAGGTTAAAGAATGCCATGACTCATTGCAATAAGCTTCCAGCCGTGGTAGCTTGTGCTTGTAAAAGGTCTGATATTATTTGCTACCAGAAGCTTCCCAAGCTAAATTTGAGCATGCTTAAGTCCTTCTGCAAGCGGTGAGCAACATGCATTACTACTAGAAAAATTGTAGACCAGGGACAGAATTTTGCCGAGTAAAAGCTATTTGTATTTTTTCCAAGGGTCATTGTCCACTGCTATATGTTACAATGTAATAATGATGATGATACTAACACCTCATCAATTGTCATCAATACAACTTTTAAATTGTAATTTTTTTTCTAAATATCGTTTGAAAGTGCAGTGAACGTTTTCATTCCCTGTTTTCCTTTTTAAAAGTAATATTGTTAATAATTCTTTTTTTCATATTCATACTAAAACAGGCAAAACTCTCCATACAGTAGTGCCACTCAGTGCAAGCCAGAGTAATCATTATAAGCCAGAAGGCTTGGGCATAAAATCCCTATCTAGTGCCTACTCATCCAATATCCCCCTACTAGTTTCTGGCTTGTGGCCTTCATCAGCAAGGAGCCTTGGATCTGAGAACACTGCACCTAGATCTTAGGATCTAATGCAACCCTCCAGCAGCCATCTTTTATCTCTACTCAACTATAAAACTATGAGAATAAAATTGAAAGTACAATAATATTTTCACTCTAAGTTTATTAGCTTATATAGTCATATAGGTCTGAACTCAGTTCAGTACCCATACATTTTGATGTCTTTGGTTCTTTAATAACCATAGCCACCAGCCAGAAACTAGTCTGAGGATACTGGATGAGTAGGCACTAGATAGCAATTTTATGCACAAGTCTTCTGACATCCATTGATTACTCTGGTTAGCACAAGGTGGCACTACTGTATGGAGAGTTTTTGCCTGTTTTAAAAACAGTTATGAGCAAGCATAAGAAATGGTGATCATGTGATGTCATATTCATATCCTTAAAAACCCTTATAAAAATACAAAGCTGGAGAATATCAAGAATGTTCAAAGATTAATCCAACTGCCTGGAAAAACAAATGCAATTAGTCAAATATTTGGTTAGTTGTTCAACAAGATCAGAATTTGTAATTTCTGTATGATACTGATGGTTCTACAGGAAAGTTGAATATCTTTAATTGTAGAAATAATTTCATTTTCATTCTTGAATAAGTCAAATAATGAATTACTGATGTCTATAAATGTTTCTTTTATCATAAGATTTTTTAATATTTTAATACCCTGCGTGGTTTAGCGTAGTTGGGCAAGTATCCAACTTGGGATTGGGAGGTCACAGGTTCAATTTTGGTGCTCACCATTCTGGCACTCAGACTTTTTATGACCTCTGAGAAATACAGCCATTAGCATTGTTGTTCATATCTTATTAACATATAAGTCACTTGAAATGATGTAATTGGGGCAGCGATAGATTTAATAATGGGTTTAATAAATTAAGATTGTTAGCTGGTTAATTGCGTGGTTTTAAAAGATCTTCCGACATTATCTTTCCTTTAATGGAAGTGACCCATTTGCTCAACTTATACAACACACTCATTTTGCATTTTGTGAGGAAAAACTTTTCCCATACTGTATTAAAAATGTATGTCTTTCTTTTCCTTGCAGTTGTTTTAGATATTATATCAATCACTTAAAATATAAAAAAAATACTATTGTTTTTTTAAACGATAAACTAATTTAAGCTTCTGTCAAGAAAAAACACAGTCATTGATTTCATAACAGAATGAGTTCTATTTATATGCTCCTGTGAATTTCATTCAATGCTATCGCTGGTATCTTTACATTAAGCAGTGAATGTATTTCAGCCGATGAATGTGCATATACAGACCATCATCCATTTTAAATAAGGCCATATATGTCAACTGATATATTCATTGGCTATTTGACTTGTTACACACAGTTACCCTTAATTGTGAAGAAAAATTCTTGCCTAGAGTAGCCATACATTTGTGGAAATGCTCTCTTCTATGTATAACTATCTAATCAAGTCATAACATAATGTTGGTTACCATTATTTTCTCTTAATACAGGCAATCAAAATATTTTGGTAGTCCAAATATGGGCTATGACTGATAATGACCCCTAATCTAGACCAATAAACTATTTTTTTGAACGTTTACTCAGAGTAAGATTGCTTTTCTTTCAAACAGATCTGTTTTATAGCCAGCTACTCTACATTAATACAAACAATCAGATTTAATGGTTTGAACATGAGAAGCAGGCTGTCCATGTGTTTGAACCTGCAAACCCCAAGATAGTGTGCTCTGAAGCCAATAACTGCAAAGGAAAAATCAAGGAGGCGTATTTTGTTATCAGTGATAACAATGCCATCAATAGACGCGACACGTGTTTTTCAATCTCAAAAAAAATGGACAAATTAATTTGCATTCACATTTGCTTAATTTATTAGTTAGGAACATTACATAAATGATTTATAACTTATGTTGACCATGAATATGAGGAAAAACCTCGAAAGTACTCAGCCTATTTAATTGTTTTGATTTTGCAGCTTTTTCGTCAGTGAGTAAATCACTTTTATATGCTATAGTTTAGTTATGTGATTGACCTGTTTATGACATTTATCTTATTTTTTGCTTCACTGGTCAGCCATATTGTATTCTGAATCTGATATAGAAAGCTTTATAGTATATACAAGTCTATTATTGAGAATAATCTTGAGATAAATCCACAACAGATACACAAAAGAAAAAGACACTTTATTGTGCAATCAGGAAACTTTATAGACCATTTATGTAAAACTTAAACTTTTTATTGTAAAGAAAAAATAAATTACGTATATTGAATAATAAATAGATGAATATTCTTTGAATTAAATGAAAATAATTGTAAAAAGATGTCAGCTTCAACCATCAAGTATAATACAATTTTTTTCAATGCAGCCATTAGATTATTTTGAATTATACATTGATTTCCAAAATATTTTTTTTCAACAGCTGCCTTGAAGCATTTCCAGTAGTTCATATAAATATAATATCCATCCAACATATCCAAATTGATGTCAAAAGTCTGATTATTAAATAGCCATTTTGAAAATCTAATTTGCAGTAATCAATCAATGTTAAATATTTGTGATCTAATGCTGAGTCAATTTCTATTACAATATTAAATAGAACAGCTATTATTTTTATGTTGATCACTACTGGTGTTCAAGATAGCTTACAATTGTTATCGCTAGAGGGCATGCATATTACAGAGTGATATCAATTTTTTCATCTAGCATGGTGGCCAAGTAAAAAATGTATTATGCATGAAAGTGGGACTTATATCTCTTCAGATGTACTTTAAGTACATTGATAGTATATTATTTATTAAGTAGATAATCTCTAGTCTAATGAATAAATAATAACAGTTATTAATATAGTTCCATTAAGTGGTTTGTGTCAAAGTTGCGAGAACATTAAGTTTCATGCTTATAAATTAAATTCTACTAATTGGCTATATATATATATATATATATGGCTGCAGAAAGGAGTTTGCTATTAACTGAAAGGAGACCCTTTGATTCCTCTTGGAGGCCTTAAAGGAACCGAGCAGGGCAAATTCCTAATGTCCACTCCATACGTTCTTGTCGTTGCAGCTGTTATTACTATATGTTTATTCATATAGTATACGAACATGGATGGGCTGCTCACCAATACGCATTAGCCAGCGTGGTGAGTTTATTGGCTTTTTACCTCTGACTTTAAGATCAAGAAACACCATGGTCTTTCTTCTCAGTGCCTGATAAGGCAGAATGAATGTTTGTGTAAATGATAAAGATTTTTCCCAATTATACAATTATGACAGACAAAAATAAAGCATGGCCCTTAATCCCAGGAGGCTGTAAAGTCACCAACCAAGGCAGCGGTTGGTGGCCGAAGGCGGAGGGTGCTAAGAATATCCTGGAGGCAGACCCAGGCTGCCATTTGATGACGACTTTTTATTTAGGTACTTACAACTGCAGATCACTTTCAAGTGAAGGAAGATTGCAAGAATTAGAAGAAGAACTCTTATATTAAATGGGATATTATTGGACTTTGTGAAGTTAGAAGAAAAGGTGAAGAGACAATTGATTTAAAAAGTGGACATATGCTCTATTATAAAGGCACAAATATTGGAAATACAAGTGGAGTAGGATTCATTATAAATAAAAAGTGGAAGAACAATATTGTGGAGATTGATGGTGTATCAGACAGAGTGGCAAGATTAGTTATACAACTTAATAGCAGATATCAAATGCAGATAATTCAGGTTTATGCCCCAACAAGTTCTCACAGTGATGAAGTAGTAGAAGATTTTTATATGGATGTACAAAAGGCTTTTGATCAGAGTAAACAACATTTTAAAATTGTTATGGAAGATTTTAATGCTAGAATTGGTAAACAAATGAAAGATGAAAGTGCTATAGGTAATTTTGGTTATGGTAATAGAAATGAGAGAGGACATAGACTTGTGGAGTTTGCAGAGAAGGAAAAACTTTATATTATGAATTCTTTTTTTGAGAAAAATGTTAGAAGGAAATGGACATGGAAGCATCCAAATGAAGGTACAGCAGAATTGGATTATATTTTGACTAACAGGAAATACATATTTCAAGATTGTAATGTTCTTAATAAATTTAACACAGGAAGTGATCATCGATTAGTAAGGGGTAAGATACATGTTAATGTAAAACTGGAGAGACAAAAATTATTAAGAAAAACTATATTTACAGTTGATATTCCTAATCTTCAGAAACATTCTAATGAATTTAAATTAGAACTTACAAATCGGTTTCAAGTATTAGTAGATTTTGAACATGATTCAGATTTGAATGAAATTAATATGAAAATAACTGATACACTTTTAAAAACTGCAACAAAAATAGCTGGTAGAAAAAAGCAGCAATTGACTAATAAAATTTCTACTGAGACTAGAGAACTTATGAAGAAAAGAAGGAATATGAAGATATGCAAGAATGATACATTAAAAAGAATTGAATATCTCGAATTTTGTAAAATGGTGCGGAAAAGAGTTGAAAATGATATAAGAAAGTATAACTGTGAACTAGCAAGAAAAGCTGTAGAAGAAAATAAAAGTCTTAAGAATGTAAAACAACATTTTGGTATTGGTAGGAAATTTATATCTGCAATAAGGAAAAAAGATGGAATTATTACTAAAAAGAGGGATGACATTATGAAATTGGTAGAAGATTTTTATCAAGAATTATATAGTAATAAAGAACAAGTACCTCCTATATCTATTACATCTTCCGAATTGCCCAGAATTTTAAATGAAGAAGTGAGAAATGCAATTAAATGTATGAAAAAAGGAAAGGCTCCAGGTAATGATGGAATTATAATTGATATATTAAAAGAAGCAGGTGAAGAAACAGAAAAAATATTAGCAAAGTTATATACCAAATGTCTAAATGATAAAGATGTACCGGATGATTGGAAGAATGCAGTAATAATATTAATATTTAAAAAAGGTGATAAAGAAGATATTAGAAATTACAGACCTATCAGCCTTTTATCAGTTTTATATAAAATTTTTACCAAGATAATTACAACTCGTCTACAGAGAACCTTGGATTTTCACCAACCAAGAGAACAAGCTGGATTTAAAAGTGGTTTTAGTACAGTAGATCATATTCAAGTATTGAGAGAAGTTATAGAAAGGACAAATGAATATGAGTTGTCATTATGTTTTGGATTTGTAGATTATGAAAAGGCATTTGATTCTATAAACATTTCTTCAGTGATTAAAGCATTGGATCATCAAGGTATAGATCCAGGATATTGTCATATTTTAAAGAATATTTATAAAAATGCAACAGCAACAATTAGATTACATAATGATACTGGGAAAGTCAACATTGAGAAAGGTGTAAGACAAGGTGACTCCATATCTCCAAAACTTTTTACAGCAGTGCTGCAAGAAGTATTTTGTGGATTACAATGGGAAACTAAAGGAGTGAAAGTAAATGGAGATTATTTAAGTCATTTAGATTTCGCAGATGATGTAGTTGTTTTTGCAAATAATGCTTCCGAGCTGCAGGAAATGTTGCAGGAGTTATCAGATGAAAGTAGGAAAGTAGGACTAAAGATAAATGTTAAAAAGACTAAAGTAATGTTTAATCGATTTGCTCAAAATATGAAAATAAAGATTGATTATGATGAATTAGAAGAAGTTAAGAGTTACAAATACCTTGGTCAGATTATTAATACAGATGGAAACATAATAGAGGAAATTAATCATAGAATTAAACTTGGTTGGAGTGCTTTTGGTAGAAATAACTTGATATTAAAAGGAAATATGCCTATGTGTTTGAAAAGAAAGGTTTTTAACAAATGTGTTTTACCAGTTCTTACTTATGGATCTGAGACTTGGACACTTAATAGAAGATCAATACAGAGACTTCAGACCACTCAAAGAAGTATGGAGAGATGTATGTTGGGAGTAACAAAAAGAGATCGAAAACGCAATGTATGGGTAAGAGAACAAACAGGTGTTACTGACCTCATTGAAAAAATTAAAAGATTGAAGTGGAGTTGGGCTGGACATATTGCTAGAAGAGATGATAATAGATGGACAATTGAAATTTTAAACTGGATTCCAAGAGATTGTAAAAGACCCAGAAGGAGACCACATGTAAGATGGATGGATGAAATAAGAAAATGTGTAGGGGTGATGTGGAGAAGAGAAGCTAAAGATTGGAGAAGATGGATTAAACTTGGAGAGACCTTCATCCTGCAGTGGATTGATAATGGTTGATAATGATGATATATATATATACTGAATAATAATAAAGAGGTATAGTAATAAAGAGTTATGTAGGAGATTGTGATCTGGAACAATTGACGAGTATTGATTCAGAACATGTTTTGGTGATATTTATTATTACATATGTCCACAAAGTGTTAAAAGTGGATAGAAATGTCCTTACCTTGCATGAGAATGGTGTAGTAAAAATTACACTACAGAAATATTATTTATTAAGTTGATAATTCCTAGTCTAATGAATGACTAATAACAGTTATTAATATACTTCCATTAAATGGTTTGTGTCAAAGTTGCTTGAGAGCTGTAACTTTGGCACTTATCAATTAAATTGTACTAATTGGCTATCTATATATACTGAATAATAATAAAGATATGTGAAAGAGATTGTGATCTGGAACAACTGATGAGTATTGGTTCAGTATGAAATTTGCATCTTGGTGATCATACGTCTTTTTCACATGTATTTGGTCATATGTTTATTATTATGTATCTCCTCAAGGTGTTAAAAGTGGACACAAATCAACCCTACCTCGCATGAGAGTGGTATAGTAAAAATTACATTACAGAAATATTATTCATTTAAGTAGATAATCTCTAGTTTAATAAAATGACTAATAACAATTATTAATGTTAATTGACGATTTATGTGGTTTATTAATGAGAACATTTTTTTCATAATTAAATATTCATTATAAATGTTTAGATAAAATCTTACTATCTGATAGTTTTGTGCCCATAGAAGCTGAATATATGTTAAAACTGATTTACTAAACTTCCTGATTAAAAATTTTAATAAGTTACACTGCCCTAGTACTAATATCATGTTAGGATTTACATATTGTATTCAGTTTTAATAAACTATTAACTATTGATGGATGCAGAAGAATTTTATAAAAGTTTTATTCTACGTTCAAATCATAGTATGTTGAAATAATAATTTATATTCATAAGTAATTACTTTTGACATTGCATAAATGCCTTTTTTTTTCTTTAATTATTAAAATTGAAGTCAAATGTTGTTAGACGAGAGGTCAGCGCTGCACCTTGCAAGCAAGCAGTTGGTTGCAGATGGTTGTTGTGGGTTCACCTCCCAGCCGATGCTATGACATATGGAAAAAAAAATTATTAAAATTGAAAACATATAACTGAAAAAATGTACTGGATAGAAAAGCTATAGTCATATTAAATGGGATATTGTGAGATCAGGATATATCAAATGTCAATAAATGACAAATATATAACACAATAGTGAAAAGTATCATCACATATGAAAGTGAGACCTGGCAGATGAAAGAAAAAAAGGTAAAAGAAATGATACCTATAGAAATGAATTGTGAAGGTCAAGGAGAGAATGCATAAGTAATAAAAGAATTTGAGAAATAATGAATATAAAACTTATATGAAAAATACATTAGAACAAGAGAATTGACATAACTTGGTGCAGAATATGTCTCAGGAAAGATTACCAAAACAATATTAAATTGGATACCACCAGGACAGAGAAAAAGAGAATCTTCAAAAAGGAATTGGAAAGAAGGAATAGATAAAGAAATAATAGAAAATTTCAGGAAAAATTTGTGGATGGATAGAGAAGCATTGTGTTAAGAATCGGAAGATGTCATAGAGCTTTATAGACCAATAAAATTAAGATTACATTATATTTTTATATTGGACTGGTTCCATCATCTAATATGGGTATTAAATGTCTTTTTGATGATTTTGTCCATATTGTATGAAATATTAACCTCTTTTTTGCTGATTATTTTATTGGCCAAGTGAGGTAAAAGTCTAAACTTTTAATTGGTCAATTCACAAACTCAAGTATCAAAATATATTCATCTTTTAGTATTATATTCATTTTAGTTTTGTTTGTAAAAAGTATATTAATAATTTGTCAGGTTATGAAAGTGAACAAAAGTTTTTTCAAAAATAAATTTTTATTTATAATTATAAAAATATTCGATAACAGCAAATCTAAAACGAACGTTACTCACCAACCAAAAAGTTTTTCTGATGTCAGTGATTTCTTTCCCAATTTTACATTGCAGAAAAGTAAATAATTTTTGCTAAAGTCTTAACTATTTTTCTAAAATATTTTTATTTTTAGCATATTTTATCAAAATAATTTATAATTTGTCAAAAAATACTTTTAAAATGGTCTAAAACATTTGTTTATCATTTTCGAAATGAAAGAAAAGAAATCGTTATTGATAACCATTTTCTTTGTTGTCGAAATTTAAGCAGCCAATCAGATTCAAGAAAAGAATGCCTTATTCTTTTGTTAGATCTAAAATGTCAGTTTTATTGATTTTTTTACTTGTAAAATAATTCGTCAGTTTTATTGATTTTTTACTTTTAAAATAATTCAAGAGAGGGCAGCATCTTATGTAACTTTTTATAATCTTTCAAATGACGGCAAAATCTTATACCGTAATGTTAAAAATAATGGGATTTGAATGACGGCAAGCGGACACATTTTTAGCCATAACTAACAAAAATGCAGTTAATAATGGTTTATTAAGGAAGACTAAGCATCTGCAAATGCAAAGATTTATATCTTTAATGCATTATTTTATATTCTATCAAGGAGCATTTGAATCCACTTAAATAAATTAGAGTTGCTGAACATATCTATTTCAGAAATGAAATTTAACAGACTCTGATTTATGTAGTTGTGTGAAACACAAACCATGAGTTGTATAATTAATAGCAATAGCAGTATAGGTCTAACACTACTATGCCTATGTCTGGTTCTTGATTATTGTTTGGATTTGGAAATTTTATGAATTTGAACAATGTCACTTAAATGCTAGAATTATAACTACAAACAGAGAAGTCATTTAAAAAATGCAATTAAAAGGCAAAACTCATTGTAAATTAAAAATTTCATATAAATTATAAGCAATAAGAATGATTTCCTACAATAAAAACTTTAACTCATTGCTAAAAACTCAAACAATTGCATAAACTTTGTATATTTTGTTTAAAATTATACTTTAGAATTGAGAATCATGATTAACCAAAAAATGCATTAACTAATGCACTAATCATATTGAGATATGATATAGAAGTCAATATTATTACCATATTAAACAGGCAAAACTCTCCCTACAGTAATGTCAGTCAGTGCAACCCAGAGTAATCAATGGATGCCAAAAGGCTTGTGCATAAAATCCCTATCTAGTGCCTACTCATCCAATATCCACAGACTAGTTTCTGGCTTGTGGCTTTCATCAGTGAGGAGCCTTGGACCTGAGAGCACTGCACCTAGATCTTAGGATCTAATGCAACCCTCCAGAAGCCACCTTTTATCTGTACTTAACTACAAAACTATGAGAATAAAATTGAAAACACAATATTTTCAATCTAAGCTCATTAGCTCATATAGTCATATAGGTCTGAACACTAGATAGGGATTTTATACACAAGTCTTCTGGCATCCATTGATTACTCTGGCTTGCACTGAGTAGCCCTACTGTAGGGAGACTTTTGCCTGTTTAATAACAGTTATGACCAAGCATAAGAAATGGTGATCATGTGATGTTTAGTGGCTTATTATTACCATAATGAATTCATTAAAATCAAAACAAATTCAGTAAAAAACCAAGTTATTACAATTTTCTTTTTCTAATTCATTTTTTGCCTACTTTATTGTTGATATTAACTTTTTTATATTCAATTGCATAATTAATTAATTTTTTATTGCAGTGAGAAATAACACTTAAACAGCAAGGGTATATAATTTAAAAGTATGTTGTTATAACAAATCATTAATGAGTGGTTGCCATCGTGAAGTGTTATTGAACACCTAAAGTTGTTTTCAGGATATTTTAATCATTTATGGCAACAGTAAATAAATTGTGTCTCCCAAAAGTACTTGGTACATCTGAGTCAATATAAATATTGGATTTAATTACTATTACTCTAATTTTTATATTAATAATCTATAGTAGGATAGTTCGTATCAAGCTTAGGATATTTTGAACCAATATTAGAATATTTTATTGCGCATTTTTATATTTTAAATACTACTAGTTAAAAGTTCGTGTTATTATATTTGATTGGAAAAAAGTGTTTGACATTTGATAGCCTGCATCACTTAAATCAAAATTAATTTTAAAAGGGATTCATAACACTTTTAGCTTCTATTGATTATTATAGCCTACACTGGGTGGCACTGCTGTATGGGGAGTGTGTTTTACCAGTTCTTATTTATGGATCTGAGACTTGGACATTTAATAGAAGAGGAATACAGAGAGTTGAGGCCACTCAAAGAAGTATGGAGAGATGCATGTTAGGAGTAACATGAAGAGATCGAAAATGCAATATATGGGTAAGAGAACAAACACGTGTTACTGATCTAATTGAAATAATTAAAAGATTAAAGTGGAGTTGGGCTGGACATATTTCTAGAAGGGATGATAATAGATGGACAATTGAAATATTAAACTGGATTCCAAGGGGTTATAAAAGACCTAGAAAGAGACCACATGTGAAATGGATGAATGAAATAAGAAAGTGTGATGTGGAGAAGAAAAGCTAAAGATCGGAGAAGATGGATTGAACTTGGATATACCTTCATCCTGCAGTGTATTGATAATGGTTGATGATGATGATGATATGCATTGGAAAAGGTGATTGCATGATGTTTAATGGTATAATACTAATCCTGCCAATAGGATAATGCTGACTATGGTTATTAAAAAAACCAAAGACATTAAAATGTATAAACACTGAACTGGGTTCGAATCTGTATGACCATACAAGCGAATTAGCTTGGATTGAGCTGATAGGATAATTGTGGCTTTTGAAAATGAAAAAAATATAACAACTCATTATATGTGGCTCATATTACCAAAGAACCAGCCCATCCCTGATCTATCCTCAAATGTAGCAGCATACTTTTTTTTTCTTAACTCAACATATCTAAGCAAAATGAACCAATTGCATATTATTTTTATTTTAATCATATTTATTATGTATATACGCTTTTGTATTTTATAATAAATTATTGATTTAAATATCAGATTTTAAAATACTAAGTATCTATCCAAATTAACAATTGTTTTGTTAAAACCCAAAATATTTTGCAAATTGACTATCCTACGTTTATTTTTAATTCATTTCTTTTAACTAAAAGCTTTAATTTTAAATAGTTTCTATGATCTGTCCAAGACATGTGATGGTGATTGGTTGTATAGTTTGAGTATTAAAGAAAGAGGGCGAGAGGAGGAGAAAAAGCATTAAAGGAAAGTGTTCGTTATTGTATAATTGATTAACTTAGTTTGTTTAAATTCATTTTTTTTTCCTATTAATTTTTTTTTTTTTACTAAAACTATTGCTCTAATTCATTCTCCAACAACATTGATTTCTTTTGCTTTCTTCTTTCTCTCTAGCTTTTTTTTTTTATAAGAAAAAATCTAAGCCATTAAATTCAATCAAAGGTTTGGTCATCGATCAAAATCATTTTTAGACTAAGTGATGGGTACTATGAGACTGAGTTTGACTCAATCAATTTTTTTTCTTTTTAAGAATATATTTTTTCTCGTCCTCTTCTCTATCTTTTTGCTTTTAAATTCATGTAATCTCAATTGATTATGAAGGCTTGTGTTAAAAATCACATTCTGAAATCTTTTGCACTTTTAAAGAAATTTTAAAATTAATAATTTATTAATAGGTCTTGTAAAATAATTTGCCAATTTGATTTCTTATGTTATTATGAAATTGTGACAACTTTTGTATTTGATTTTATTGTCAATATTGACGTTTTATTTTTTAAAAAAAAAGTTAGTGTAATTTATTTAATTTATAATTGTGCTTCAAAAGAATTTGTTAGTTTTTTTTTTAAAAAAAAGAGTGAATCTATCTTATAGATATCAATTAATACATTGTACAGGCTTACACCTGCATTTATATATGTAATATATGCGGGATTCGAACTCAGATTTTCACACCCAGTGCCATCTATATTGCTGACCGACCTGATCACACACATGTTGAAAATATAAATATTCACGAATATACGTATTTCGTGCTAAACCAGCACTCATCAGTTGCTCCAGATTACCATCTCCACACAGATATACAATCAGTACTCAACTTTATTTTAAGATAGCCAATCTTCATATTTTAATGGACTGGTTTCAAACTACTCCAACCCACATCTCTTCAGCCTTCATTTCATTGAAAATCTGGTGATGGAAATGTTCAAAGCCCATGTTAGTGCCAAGGTTGTCATCCTATCCATGTTGACGTTTAGTCGTTCTGGCCCCTCATGTACAGGAGAATAATCCATTTATACATACATATGTGAGGGATGGGCAGACCCTTTTACACACTATTGCATTGGCACTAATGTGGGCTTTGAACATTCCATCATCATATTTTCAATGAAGTGGAAGGCTGAAGAGTTGTGGGTTGGAGTAGTTTGAAGCCTGTTCATTAAAATATGAAGATTGGCTATCTTAATATAAAGCTGAGTACTTGATTGTATATATGTGTGGAGATGGTAATCTGGATCCACTGATGAGTGCTGTTTGAGCATGAAATATGTATATTGGTGATTATTTATCTTTTCAACATGTGTGTGATGGGGTGGATCAGCAATATAAGATGGCACTGAGAGTTGTGGGTTGTATGAAAGGCTGAGTTTGAATCCTGCTTAATCATTCAGTAGACTAACGATTACCCCTTATGTCTGTAGTATAATTGTTTCTACATCTTTTCTCACATAAGTTGGGGACTGGTTTCTATCTGTTTTAACATCATGTGGAGGGGTGTAATCACAAACATATTACCAAAGACAAATAAAAAAGTTGTCTTCAAAATGCACATTTTGTGTTGAACCAGCACTCATAAGTTGGCCAGGTCACAATCTCTTACACATATCTTTATCCTTGTTCAATATATATATATATATATATATAATACAATCAATAGATGGAGCTTTACCAAGCCCTCCAAACAAGCGTATTTTGTTTACATAAACATCAGAGTCAGAATTCACTGTCTCTTTCATTGGCTCCAACCTCAGATCAGCTGATTTGCTATCATCAGTGAAGGATAGGAGTTAGAAACTAGACCTAAACACTAACTCCAACTGTTTATGCAACAAGTTCCTATCAGTTTGCAAGCATGAATTTTCTAGACACGTAAATGTTTTCAAACTCAGCTTATCAAGCCAGATAGCTATATGGGTCTGATATCAGTTCAGTTTCTCCACATAGTCAAAGCCTCTGCAATATATATCATTGCAAGAAACTTTAAAGGTACATTTACAAAAAACAAAAACCAAGTTTTATATACGTAAACTTGCTATCGCTTGTATTTATGATCAATAGATGGAGCTTTACCAAGACCTCCAAACAAGCATATTACATAAACATCAGCTGATCTGAGGGTGGAACCAACAAAAGAGACAGTGAATTCTGACTCTGACATTTATGTAAACAAAAATACGCTTGTTTGGAGGTCTTGGTAAAGCTCCATCTATTGGTCATAAATACAAGCGATAGCAAGTTTACATATATAAAACTTGATTTTTATTTTCATAAATGTACCTTTAAAGTTTCTTGCAATGATATATATTGCAGAGGCTTTGACTATGTGGAGAAACTGAACTGATATCAGACCCATATAGCTATCTGGCTTGATAAGCTGAGTTTGAAGACGTACGTGTCTAAAAAATTCATGCTTGCAAACTGATAGGAACTTGTTGCATAAACACTTGGAGTTAGTGTTTAGGTCTAGTTTCTAACTCCTATCCTTCACTGATGATAGTAAATCAGCTTGAAATCAGCTGATCTGAGGATGGAGCCAATGAAAGAGACAGTGAATTCTAACTCTGACGTTTATGTAAACCAAAATACACTTGTTTGGAGGTCTTGGTAAAACTCCATCTATTAATCATAAATACAAGCGATAGCAAGTTTACGTATATAAAACTTGTTTTTGTTTTATATATATATATATATAGGCAATTACTACAGTTTAATTGATAAGTGTCAAACCTACTGCCCTCAAAACTTTGACACACACTACTTGATTAATAATTTTTAGTAGTCATTCATTAGACTAGTGGTTATCCCCTTAATAAATAATATTTCTGTAGTATAATTTGTTCTACATCACTCTCACATAAGATAGGACTGTTTTCTATCTGTTTTTTAACATCTTGTGGAAGGGTGTAATCATAAACATATGAACTTATCTATTTTTCTACATAATAAAACAAAAAGAGTTTGTGATGCTATTTAGGTATCACAGAATTGACCTAAGTAATGTAAGCCAAGTATTTGAGTGTTTCTTTACACTGTAATTCTAAAATTAAAATACTCCAGCAAATTGTATTATGAAGATGACAGATAATGAAAAACCATCTCCACTATTGATAGAGCTTTGTCATTTGATCCTATTTCTGCTCTAATGCTTAATTACTCTACCTACCTTCAAGAAGGGTGCCACCTAATGTAAGCTTTAGAAACTAATAGATACCAGATGATAGTGCTTAAAAAATCTCTAGCCAGTGCTTCCTATTTAATATCCTTAGACTAATTTCTGTCTTATGACTTCTATCTGTAAGAAGCTTTGGATTTCAGAACAGTACATCTGTCCACAGGAAAAAGATGTTGATGGTTCTTAAAAACTAAGAACACATTATATAGGTTACTAAATTGTTTCAGATATATATGATTATACAGACAGATTGACAAGTTGAAAATATTTCTATATTTTTCAATTTAGACTGATAACTTAATAGTAAAAGAGAGAATTAAATGATAGTTTATAGAAGAAGATGCATTAGATCTTAAAGATTTAGATGCACTGATACAAGTTCCAAAGCTCCTTGCTAATGAAAGTCATAAGCTATAAACTAGTCTCAGGATATTGAACAGGAGAGCAATAGACAGGGATTAATTAAGACTATCAACTGACATTTATTAGTTATTAAAGTTTAAATTAGGTGACATAGCTGTTGTGAAAAGAAAAAGAATTTGCTACTGAAATAGCAACATGTTAACTGGAATCATGTGATAGCATCATGTGAAGAAAAAAAACATTAGATAAATAGGGGAAATTTTAGATATTTAATTTACTATCTTTACCCAAATATTTAATAAACAGATTAATGGTCATGAAATGATAGTTTTTATTTAAATCTTCTTGCAAAATCATGCAAAGTTTATAATAGCTTCTATGTGTTTTGACTCAAATCATATACTGTCACAATATCAAAATGCACCCATTTATTTATTAATAAGTTGGGATTTTCTTATGAATATTACACAAAATTAGACTCCTTTATAGAAACAGAAAAGGAATGTATTTACTGTGTTTTTTTTTTATTATTAAAATAAGAATTTTTGGTTAAGAATTTCACACACTGTTCCTGCTCCAGTTATGATCATATGATGTTATTTATTATAAACATTAATGATAATTTGTAAATCAGATTTGTTAGCTTACCCTGCTTATTGGGCATTAAACTATTGATTTACCAATTGAACTTGGTTATTTTTTAATATGATATTATATATAGCTCAAAACCATTTATTATGTTAGCTTTTTTATTATTATTATTGTTATAAACTAAAGATCGGCTTTTCAAGCTAATTCACATGCGCTTTATAAATCTTAATAATAAATGAATACTTTCACTTCCAACCCAAGATAAAATCTTTGCAAAAAAATAAAATGAATCCACCTACTCTTTCAACCCAACTGCTTAAGTATGGGCAAATCTTAAGCATGGGAAATGAAAGCGTGAAGATAAACCAATCACTTTAAATTACTTTTTACTATGCCTGAATGAATGATGCCAGCAAATTTTTTTAGAATTTACAATACGTCATTCTTAAATGAAACTAAACATATGTAAATGAGACATTTATTTTATATAGTGCTATGTTTATGAATTGTAATGAACTAAAGATCAGCTTTTCAAGCTATTATCCATTATGTATCTTACAATATTATTGAACAAACTACAAATGTATCTGTTTTTTTGTAAATACATTTTTAAAAATAATCCACACAATGTCTGTTTATCATTTTAATGAGTCATAAATTATCACTTTTGTTTCTTTAACCTAGATGTGTCCTGAGGTTTTACGTTTACGAAAATAAATACATCACATAATTTAAATTCATGATGGATTTCTCATTAATAATATATTTGAATCTTACTATCTCTAGAAACTTATATAAAGTTCATCTAAGAAAAAGTTTCTATTTTTATTTTGTATAGCCACTCACTTGAAGATCACGTGACAGTCATGTGACAAAGTAACAGGCACAACATCTCCATTTTCAATTTACCAATTTTAGATTGGGTTTTTTTTTGCTAGTTTTTATTTTACTCAGTTGTAATTGGATTTATTGTTTTCATCACCATAATAATCTGCTTGTGAAAACAAAAAAAACTATAATCAATATGTGTTCTTAGCAACAACTGTTTAGAGAAAATATGGTATATTTATTTTAGTTTCATATGTATACTTTGTATAATCAAGTCTATTCATTTTTCATAAATGCTCAATCTCAAACTGCTTCTACATAAATCATATAATACAAATCTGATAGCTTTTATTAGGCAAAAAAGCGTATAATGTCTTAACGAAAGCCAGCCTTTGTTTAGCTCATTCTTATAGGCAATATAATTATTAAACAGGCACAAAACTCTCCATACAGTAGTGCCACTTAGTGGAAGCCAGAGTAATCAATGGATGCCAGAAGGCTTGTGGATAAAATCCCTATCTGGTTCCTACTCATACAATATCACCAGACTAGTTTCTGGCTTTTGGCCTTTGTTAGTGAAAAGCCCTGGATCTGAGAGCACTGCACCTAGATCTTAGGATCTAATGCAACACTCCAGAAGCCACCTTTTACCTCTATTTAACTACAAAACAATGAGAATCAAATTGAAAACAAAAATATTTTCAATCCAAGCTCATTAGCTTATATAGTCATATGGGTCTGAACTCAGTTCAGCCCCATACTTTTTGTTGTCTTTGGCTCTTTAACAACCATAGCCACCACTATCCTATTAGGCAGGATAGGTATTAAACCACTGAACATCACATGATCACCATTTTCTATATGCTTGCTCATAACTGTTATTAAACAGGCAAAACTCTCCGTACAGTAGTGCCACTCAGTGCAAGCCAGAGTAATCAATGAATGCCAGAAGGCTTGTGCATAAAATCCCTATCTAGTAATATTCTGAGTGGCACTACTGTATAGAGATTTTTGCCTGTTTAATAACAGTTATGAGCAAGTATATAGAAAATGGTGATCATGTGATGTTTAGTGGTTTGACATAATTATTCCTAGAAACTTCACAATTTAATGATGATATTCTGCTATTTTTACAAGTTGTGCATGTAAACAGTTTATTGGTACTGTAAATATGTAATTAGTAAAAATAACACTAAATCTTTATGCAGGATTTTTAATACTTTCTAAACTTCTACATGTCATGTGTTGGTGAAAAAAGTCAACTGATATCTGTGGCCCTTACTGAAAAACCATTACTATGCTACTATATTAATAATATATCCAACATACCCTGTTTAAAATGCATGAAGATTTAGTATCACTTCTATTAATTACATATTTACAGTATTGATAAATTGTTTTTATCAGATGTAAATCTTTGTAAATTAAAAAAAAAATAAATAAAACCTTTAATTAAAAATATATATATTAATAAGAATAAAATTAATTAATAAAATAAGATTTATCATTAAAAAAAATTTTTTTAAATAGGGAAAATATAAAAAAAAAATAACCAATTTTTTCTTCATTCTCATTTTTATTTATTGTTGATTTGTTGAGAAAAAAAAGAAAAAATAAATTTACAAAAAGTTTTTAAAAAAAATTTTAAAATTTTAAATTTTTTGTTTTAAATATATGTATTTTAAAATATTGATATATATTGATAATTGTTTTTACATATGTAAATCTTTGGCTTGTACATTAATATTAAACTGTTATAAATAATATTGTGCTAAATATACCATCAATTTGAACATTCAAGCCTTAAAATCAAAATAAATAATAATAATATTGTTATGATGATTGGTCACTTTTAAAGCATTATATGAGAGTGGAATCCAAAGATGTGTCATACGAAGATTAGTTGATTTTTTTTAGCAATAGATAACATCTAGAATTTTAAAAAATATTGTATGCAGCACATTCCTACTAGCTACATATAGTTATAAAAATCATAAAGAAAAATAAAAGTTGCTTATGATCTTTGTTATGAATATAGGGGATTTGAACTCAGACCTTCAAGCCACTTCAACTATCCACATCATCTTATACTACTGATACCCTTGACCTGACCACACACATGCAGAAAAGATAAATAATCACTAATATATGTATTTAGTGCTAAATCAGCACTCATCAGTTGGTCCAGATTATCATGAAGTAATTTTGGATTAATGTGCCCTGATTATCTCACTGGTATTAAGATAATCTATTGTGTTGATATGTATAATCAGTATAATAAAAATTGTAAATATTTTTATAATTATTATTGAAAATAAAGTCATTTTTAGAGGAATGGAAAAAATTAAATTAAATCATTATATTTAGAATTACAGACGTTTTTGTAGAAATAAAAGTATAAAATTTGTACAATAAATATGAATTGAATAATATCATGAAGAAAATTTTTTAATGCAAAATTTTTATTGTATTATATTCTAATTACATATGTATACACATATATCACTATTATATAATAATCATTTTAATACTTCTAAGAAATGTTTAACAGATTTATTAATGTTTTTTTTCTCTTTTAAATTTTTAACATGGCCATAGTTTTTTTTAAAAACTTTCCAATTCTTCGAAGAAGAGAGAAAAAATAAAGAATACCAAATCAACAATTGTTATTCGTAGAAATGTTAGTAATGTTTATGCTTTAGGGTTCTTAAATCTTTGATTATTATTTTTTTAAAATTAATTGACAATATAGAGCATATGTCATTCATTATAATCATATGTAAATACAAAAGCTAGAAATGGGTAATTACTGGTGAAATTAATTTTTAAATTTTAAATTACACTATAAACAATATCTGTATAACAAATATTTTTAATCTATAAGTTTAGTCAAGCGTTGTTAGCCGAGAGGTCATCGCATCCGCCTTGCAAGCAAGTAGTTGGTTGCAGACGGTTGCGGGTTCGCGCCCCGACCGATGCTATGACGTGAAAAAAAAAAAATCTATGAGTTTATTAATTTTTTTCGAAACAGTAATCTATAAGTTTAACAATTAAAAATGTACTTAAATTTAACATTTGTCATTTTAAAAAAAATCACAATAATTACAAAAATAACATTTTACTATTGTATATCTATCGAAAGTATTGCATAATAGTTCAAAGAAATGGCTTGATTTTTATTTCATAATTAACCCATACGTTCAGATTTTTAATGTGATCATTTTTATGTTGAAGTATGAAAGCCAATGTTCCAAGAAAAGAAATTTTAAGGACCTGATTAGTAAAAAAGTAAAAACTTTTTATAAAATTATGTAAAAAATTTATACATTATATTTATTGTAATGTATGCGGGATTCGAACTCAGACTTTCACATGACCCTCAACTTCTCTTTCCATCTCATATTGCTGACCCATCTGATCACACACATGGTGAAATATGAGATGACAAGGGGAGTTGAAGGTCATGTGAAAGTCTGAGTTCGAATCCCACATACATTACATATATATACGCAAGTTTAAGCCTGTATAGTGTATTAATTTATTTATTGTAGTAAAAATGCTCTTATTACTGGATCCATGAAAAGCATAAATTTAGAAAATTCTATCATTCATTGGATTCTTTTCTTTTTAGCCTGTTCCTAAGTTGACAAAAATAGTCACTGCAAGCAGCAACTTCAGTGTTTGGTTCAGATAAAGATTACACTTAGAATTTATTATTAATGGCAGGTATAATATTTAACCGAAAGACAAACGATTGATGGAAATTAATGCTGAGGTATAAAATTTGGAATATTCAGCATACATACTTTTAATTTATCAACTAAAACAAATTGTAGCAAACTCCATACAGTAGTGCTACCCCAGTGCAAACTTTAATAATCATTGCTTACGAGAAAATTTGTGCATCACATGATCACAATTTCTTATGCTTGCTCATAACTGTTGTTAAAACAGGAAAAACTCTCCATGCAGTAGTGCCACTCAGTACAGGGTAATCAATGGATGCCAGAAGACTCCTCACTGATGAAAGCCATAAGCTAGAAACTAGTCTGGGGATATTGGATGGGTAGGCACTGGATAGGGATTTTGTGTACAAGCTTTCTGGCATCCATTGATTACTCTGGCTTGCACTGAGTGGCACTACTGTATTGAGAGCTTTGCCTGTTTTAAGATTTGTGTATAAAATCCTTATCTTGTGGCTAATCATCTAATATCCTCAGACTAAATTCCAGCTTGAGGCCTTTATCTATGAGAAGCATTGGATCTGAGAGCACTGCAATTCGATCTTTGTATCCACTGATGAAGGCTACAAGTTAGAATATAGACTGAGGATATTAAATGACTAGGCTTTAGATAAGGATTTTGATGTACAAATGTTCTGGCATCTATTGATTATGGCTTGCACTAAGTGGCACTATTTTATGAAGATTTCTATGTTGCTACTAAACTAACAACTTGTATAAGCATAGGAAATGGTGATCATGTGATGTTTTAGTAAAGCAAATTATATTTATTATTTATGAAAAACATTTAACACATGTTAAAAAGATTAATAATTATTTAAATTATGAAATTTAAATTTAAGTTATAAGAAGCAGTATGATTTAAATTTATTATTATGGCAAAATAACAGTAAAATTCTGAAACATACTACATTTGTTTTAAAATCAACTTTTTTTTAAATGCTGTTTAATTTTCATTAAAGCATTGTTAGCTGAGAGGTCAGAGCAGCTGTCTTGCAAGCAAGCAGCTGCTTGCAGACAGTTGTTGTGGGTTTGCCTCCCAGCTGATGCTATGACATATGGGGGAAAAAGTATAATCAGAAACAATTGATTAGTGATAATCATTACTGGATTTATCTTGAATGGATGGTGTCAAATTTATGGGGTTGGAACAAATTTAACACTTGTAAATCAAATATAACAATTTCACATTGAAAAAAGCTGTACCTATGATGAATATATATATATATTGTACCTACTACTGAACAAAAGAATCTGGCAAACTGAAATATAACAATATTGAAATACAGTTACATTACATAAAAAATAACTATCAAAACAATTAATATTAAGACTAGCTCAAGATACACTGCTAATGTACAATATCTAATAAAACAATATTTTTCAATACCTAAATAAAAGAAAACTTATTAAATAAAATACTATAACACTTAAATTCAACATAAATAATTAGGATTCCAACTATAATACTCAAAGTATTCATCCCAAGAATAAATTTAATTTATGACTAGATCAATATTCTAAATAAAATACGGTTCTATCAAAATGACAAATATAATTATGAAACTCTTAACACGAAACGTTCAGTAAGGTACACTGGCTTAAACATTGAGGATACATCCCAAAAGATGCATTCCCAATAACATAAGAATATTACCCCACCAAATTCATCTAATAAACTACTAGATAATACTCTCATGTCTTTAAACACACACATCTAATAATCTTAAAATATAATTTACAAATTTATTACAGAAATAAACAATAAATTACTTAATATTCCTTTAATAAAATACTAATTGGATATTTAACAATAACTAATAATTTCTTACTTATCTTTTTCAATAGAACAATTTACAGTTCTCCAATAACAATAATAATAATCTCAGACTTATTTCTAACAAATCAAAAACAAAATAAATTAACTAATTAACACCTTGTAATTAAATATGATGAAGGATTTTACATGATATGTAACTACTCTTTCAAAATAATAACAACAATAAACAACTAAAATAAGTTAATGATTATAAACATTAAGTCTGTTTAATGAATAAAGTTTAGCAATAAAACATAAATAATATAATAAGATTTAAAATAAACATTGTACAATCTCTCTTTGTTTAAGTGGCATTCTTATAAAAAATATAATGTATTTGAATATTTTGGCAATATCAAGAATATCTCTCATTGGTGTTGCATCAGTTTAAAAATAATTACCAATGATCATATCTTCTACAATGATGATGATGATGATGATGATGATAATAATAATAATAATAATAATAATAATAATAATAATAATAATAATAATAATAATAATAATAATAATAATAATAATAATAATAATAATAATAATAATAATAATAATAATAATAATAATAATAATAATAATATACTTTGTTACTTAATCAAATATAATAGAAATAATATCTAAGTAATCTTTAAGGATCATGTGTCAAATAAGTAATATTTCAAATTATTAATTTCTATGAATTATGCATGTAGAATGAAATATCAAATAACACTCAGATAAATCACAACTCAACTAAGATAAGTCTCAAAAACAACAGTTAACAAATTTATTTACAAATTAAACAATATTATACTATTATAATATAATAATAACATAATATAAAAAATATTTACAAAAGTAAAATAAGAATTAACATTATTTAACATAAAAAAATATATTTACATTAAATATTACCCATAAATACAAGGAATAAAATAAGATAGCATTCACTCCGCCATTTCAAAATAAAATAAAACAACAGTAATGGTAATATATAATCTTCATTCAGTAAAATAATATTCTATTATTTGTATTGGGAACAATTACAATAAATTTCCCAATTTCTAAGAAAACTTAATATTATACTTATACTATTATAAAATATATTTCTTATGATGTAAATACATCAATATAAGTTTATATTTTAAAATACACTTCTTAAAGTCCAACAAATAAAATATTAAAAGAAAAATTATTAAAGACTTTCTTTGTAGTTTAGCAAAGCATCATTATGATATTTGAATATCAAAAAATTTTAATAAAAATATGAATATCTCCCTCTATAAAAAAATTAATATTTATGCAAAATACTTAAAAGATAATTTCCTAAATTTTTGTAACTTAAATAGGTTTAAATTATTTATAATAAAATTTAAAAAACTAAACCATGTGTTGTGCTTGATGTTTGTATATCTTTCATTTTTATACTCTTCCATTCGTCATATCATCCAAAAATCATTTTCACTATTCTCACTTCCATTCCAATTTAAATATGCTTTTGTTTGAGCTAAGTGATCTCTAATACTTGTATGAGTATCAATTATTTCTCTCCTGTGCTATATACTATGATGATCATCAAACATCTCAATATCCTTTGAAAAAGAAATCTTGTCCTCTCACAAATTACCAACTTCAAACGATTTAGTCATTAGTTTACCAACTTATAAAACTACCCTCTATGATTATTTCTGTGGTTATAAATATGATTAAATTGTAGAGTATGGAATAATAATAAGAATGACTCAAAAGAGTAAGATAATATTATCATGGATACAATGCAAATCATAATAATAGGTCCAAGATTAATTGGGCACCTAAGATTCAAGTCATGACTCTATTATAGCACTTATTGACAATAAGAAGATGCAACTGTCCATGGAAAATGATATACAGCCCAATGTTACCAGTATATTTTAATAACTTTAAACTATGAAAATATAATTCACATACAACAGATTTCAACATATCCCTAACATCTAGGATTTCATATGAATATTATTCTCCCAATGATCATCCTATATCTTCCACATTAAATAACTCATTTAATGTCATAAAATATACAAACTGCATTCTAAAATAAACAACAAAGATCTAAATTCATGTCAAGATATTTTTCAAAAGTTTTCATGTACAAATGATCTTGATAAAACATACATTAGTATCATATATTTATTTATTTGTCATTATATAAATTAGAGATCACTATTAGGTCTTTCTCTGTATTTCAACAGATGACATTCACAAAGATAAAACAATAATAAATTAAAGATGTTATCTAATGCATGCATATTCAAGCATTCACATTAAATAAATACTTTAATATCCTTGGATGTTTTCAAAACATTCATCTGCATTCATTAATTCTTTATAAACAATACACATGATGATAATTTCTATCAGTGGTTTATTCACATGTTTAATATTAAATTCAAGCAATATAAAATACTAATGTAACATACTAGTTAAGATATATCTTTTTTTAAAAAAGACAAAATATTAAGCAAAATGTAGTCTAAATAATAAGATGAAATTACCAATGATCTTAACCACTATAAAGATCATTATGGCGATCCACTTCTTGGACCATACATTCAGAAAAATCAATTACGGTTGTAATTTACTTTGTTAGAAAACTACTTTTCTGAATATCCATTTTTTAATTAACATAATAAAAAAATAATCTATCTTAAGATTAAATTTAAAATATAACAAAATGTTAGTTTCAAAATTTAAAAAAAAGTAATATTCTAAATATTAACATTATACTTAACATAAAAAATAATAAAGTTTAAAGTTATGAAAAGGTTTTTTTCTTCTCCTCCTGCTCGTAAGTTGAATTGCTTGTCAGGAATTTGCTTTTCAGAAATTTTGCACCATTGCCTAGTTATGGCTGTTCAGCTTTGTGCACAAATCATACCTTTGTCTTGGTGCCATTTGAAGAAATGTGCAAATAATAATAATAAAATCCAATCAAATCCAAGAAAAATATTAATGATCCCAAAAGAATAAAATGTTTATTTCAGTCCTTTCTGAAAATTTTTATCCAGGCATTTAATATCTTCATAGAATAATAATTCAAAATCCATTTTATATGAAATATTTTCTTACGTATATTTCAGTCATTATGTATAGCACAGGGGTCCCCAACCCTATGCCCATGGGCACCATGGTGCCCGCAGACCATATTACATGTGCCCGCCGCTATCCAAACATGATAAAAAATTATTTATCTGATACAGATAAATTTAATTTTTAAAATTTCTTATAAATTATTACAATATATAATGTCAAACCGTGTGTTAGAATATATTTGTAGTAACTCAATATTTGTGTTAATATTAAAAATGCACACACATATATAATTCGGCTGTATGTAGATAACTCAAATCAAATAAATAAATAAACTTTTATTGATTTTTTCTAGTGCTTTCAAAGGTATGATCTTCATTTTCGAGAAGTACAGTATTTCTTCATTTTCACAAAGTGCAAATATGCAAAATAGGACAGATTAAATATGCAAATATGGGTAGGAAAATTTTTCATATTTGCCATTTTATTATATTGTAATCAAATTGTAGGGCATACTATACTTTTACAGTGTAAAAATATAAATATTAATTATATGTTAAAATTTTATTTTTGAAAGAAATATTTTTTTTGTATATTACGTGTATTATTAACAATATCCAACTATAAATTTACATTGAAACAATAAATGGTGCCCATCACCTAGTTGAAAAAATAAATGGTGCCCACCACCTGGCCAGTATTGTAGAATGTGCTCTTAAGTGCAAAAAGGTTGGGGATCCCTGGTATAGCAGATATATTGTAATTGATATGATATAAGTAATATTTGCATTTTTTGTCAAAAACGTTAATACAAACATTATATAATAGTGTTATTTATTTAATGCATTTATCAGCAGACATGTAGTTCATGAATTAAAATAAATATTTCTTTCTTTAAATTTTTTTAATGATTTTTATCCTTTTAAACATATATCTTTTCACTAAATATTTTTCTATATCATTCAAAATATTCATTATCTGATATAATTTCAATCTTTTAAAAAGACATTATCAGAGCTCATTTATTCCAAATGAAGTTATTTTAAAGTATAGAATTTACTTATTGATTTGATCAATAGCAAGTCTTTTTAAAAGCATAAAAGACATTGAAAAGTCATCTTCTTCAACATTCTTCTTAAAACACAAATCCATTTTGATTACTTTAAAGACAAATTAAATGTGAATTATTACCATCAAGTATATAATAAACAATCATTCATAATACTATGAAACATTTTAAATTTAGTTTTTAAACTTAGATACATATTCTTAATTTCCTTTTTTTTCTTTCAAGTTTAACACTACGATAAACTTTTTTAATAAATATCCAATTCCTCTTAATTGACTTTAATAAACTATTTTTATTTTAATATAATAGTTATTGTAAAAAAAGTTCACTCACTCCAAACATACTATTTACAAAAATTTCAAAGACCTTATATAAATCTTCAGTGTTGCAGTATATTCCTTCGCATTTAGTGATCATAATCCCAATATTTAAGTAGTTACTATTGCATTCCATAGAATTATTGAGGTTCTAAGCTAAGTTCAAGTAAGAATAGACTGACAAGGAAATTTGGTGTTTAGTGAATCATTATTTAAATAGTTATTCTAATTTTATTTTTAAAAAACAATTTAAGTAAAATCATAATAATAAATAAGAAATTACTACTGTCACAATATAAAAAAATATAGTTATAAATTTTAAACTAAATCTGTCTTAATCCAAACCTGTAAATCATTGTATCACTAAAATCACTGTATAGACTGGCTTCATTGTCTATTTTTATACTGGTCTTAATCCAATGATTTTATTGGTCAATACTGCTTGTGCAAAACTGCTAATTTACATAACTACATCAATATCATTTTTTTAAAATTAAGTTTTTAAAACTATGAGTCTTCAATATTACATATCATCAAATTATTTAATACCTTAAATATTAAATATTTTATCTAAAAAATTAAATATCATTTTTAAACAATTTTCTAATATTTAAATACCCTGAAATTGATTTAAAAAATAAAATACTACACCTAAATAAAATAATAATAATTTTTAATTATTATTTTTCTAATATTATCTCTAGACTTAATTTTTGTTACACTTTATTATGTATCAAATTTTTGTTAACCAGCTAAAATTTAGGTTTTCTTTCCCTACCTTTTTGTAAGCCTACATATTCATACAATCACCTCTAATCATGTGATACTTTCGGCACACTTTAAACTAATATTAAATTAACTATCTTTTAAACAATGTTTTAAGCAAAATAATTATTTTAAACCTATAATATAAAATATTTACGCTATAATTAAGCTATTCTATCTATGTAGTATCTTTTAAATATAATAAATCAAAATTAGTACTAACTTTTAAACAATTTATTGTATCATTTTATTATTTAATTCATCTCAAAATGAGTTCAAACTATCTATTATATCTTTATAAGTTCATATCTACTGAGTTTAAACCCCTACTACCTATAACATCAAAATTATATATCAGAAAATAATTTAAATTTAAATTTTTTTAATGTAGCTACTTAACCAAACCTACCTCAATTGTCTGTACCAATTGTGAAGTGTACAATACCTGAGCCAACTGATGAGTGCTAGTTCAGTACAAAATACATATTGGAGGGTTATTTGCCTTTCATTGCATTTTTATTCATATTATTTGAAAAGGATGTATAAGTATGGTGGTATAGAATTTATTTAATACATTTATAAAATATTTATATTCTTTTTGAATAAAAAGATGATTAAATGAGAGATGATTGATTGGGGCACTTTTTTCTATAATCATTGATTAATTGTTGAACACATATAGTTCTTTAAATGGATTAAACAGCCTAACAGATGGTGGGATTGATATAGTATCTCACTTCTCAGATTTTGAAGGATTTGCACTGTGTAAGAAAGACCATTGGCATCAAAAAGACATTACCTTTTAAGAATAGCTTCTAATTTCTATCTCAAATTTGGCTTTAAGCCAGTCATACAATGTATAATGCTACTTTTTGATTATGTTTTTAATATGCAAATGAATTAACTAATCAACTAAGTTGAAAACCAAATCTTACAAATATTGTTAAAAAAATTGAGGTGATACATTTACTGCACCAAATGAACTGTGGATAGATAGAATTTTTTAAAAATAAATCAAACAAAATCAAAACACAAAACCATACTGGACAATTATGTGCAAAGCCAAATAGATGGTGACACTTTTAATTAAAAATAAATTCAAACTTAAATTGTGAGTCAGAATAGTAAAGTATTATGACTCTATTTTTTTAATACATTATTGTAACCTACAAACTTTAAAAGTGCCATCAAAATAACAAATTTAAATTTAAGCATTTTACTCACTCTATATAAAAAAAAGATTACCGATATTATTATTAACACTTTTCTTTATTACTTTTTACAATGCTTTATATAGTTATTATGTCAATTATATTATAACAGTTTCGATTGACCCAGCAATCAGCTTCAGATCTATAACAAACATAAATACAGATACATGAATATTTATACAAAAACACATAATTGTTACATATATTTCATATTACAAATTTCTCTTTTTAACCTATATATATATCTTACATATATATACTTTTATATAATCCTTTATATATGTATCTACAAAAATATATTTTTAATTTTTTTAAACATTTTTATATTTATATTTTTTAAATAATTAATATGTTCTATAATCATTTATATATATAATATATTCTATATTTTATTTATTATTTTCATTAATATATGCACTTTTTATTCTAATTTTAACATTATATTTTATTTGTATTTTCAATCTTTTATATTTCTTATTTTCTTAACATCAATACTTAATATTTATTTTTAATTTACATTCATAACTTTAATTCTTTTTTGTTTTTAATTATTTTTAATCTTTTTTATAATTCATATTTTAATAAATATAGTTTTTTTTTCTCATATGTCATAGCATCAGCCGGGAAGCAAACCTGCTAACCCAGGACAACTGCTTGTAAAGCAGCTGTCACTGACCTCTCGACCACCAATGCTTGACAATAAATATAGTTTTACTTTTGAATATTATGTAAACAAAACATTTATTTATAAATAAGTTTTAGTGGAGATATAAATTAAATATTAATATCAATAGGCTTAACATATTCGAGGATCCATGCCTTATAATCATAGCCATCATAAAAATGTATAATAATATATATATAAAGTTATTTAAATAAGCCAGTGTTACATAGCCCATTTCTTTAAGATCTCAAAACAAGTATCTTTTCTATTGATAGCATGGATGTTTCCATTAATGTAGAATGCTTCTTTTATTTTATGATCATTTGATTCTGAGCATAAGATTATGGGATTGGCAGGTGTAAGTTGTGTCCGGATTGCTTTGTATGCTCCAAAAATACAGAGGATATATTATGGTTTTTCTGAGCTCCATTATAAATGTACAGGTGTTGAGCAAGTCTATTGTTGATTGTAGCTTTATTTTTTATTATATATTATACTCACCTTTTTAATCCTAAACCGACTGACCTGTTAACTATTTAAAATTTTGAATTTTCCAATAATCTATAGTGTCTCCTTCTATAATTTTTTTTATAAATTAATTTTTTTTTCTATCTTTATTTTAACTTCTTTTTAATATATTATTTCTTTACTTATGGCAAAATCTTTTTAACCCAAATCTTTATTTAGTACTGGCTTCATATTATTAATATCAATAGCCTCTTTTATTTTTCTGTCTTTCCTATTATTTGTAAATTGTATGATTTTTAGACAATCCTTCTCAAATTTATGTCCTGTTTTTAATGTATGTAAATATACTGGCAAATTTCTATCATTTTTATGTTGTAATAATCTTCTGTATATTGAATTTTTTTTTGTTTTACTAACAATTTATTTTTATATTATTAATCCTGCATTTTATACAATTAATTTCATATATTCTATTTAATTCATTATTTGGATTTTTATTTTAATTTTTAGTATATTTATTTTTTAATATAATAATATTATTTTTTTTATTAACTATTTTAACTTTTATTGTATTATCAATTTTTTTTTTGTTAATTTTACTTATAATTTTATTTAAATTTTTAACTCTATAATTGTTACTGGGGCTATTAATTTTATCAATATTTTTTTATTATTTTTTATTATTATTATCTTTTATAGAAGTTAACTTAGTTCTTTTTAAATTAGTACTATTATTTATAAATTTATTTGTATATTCGTTATTTAAATGAGATATTTATTTTATCTGGCATGATGTTTTTATTAACTGTAATAGTAATAATGAGCCATTAAGCTAATGCACATGCACTTTATGGATTTTTAAACTATAAATGAATACTCTCACTTCACAAAGACTTTATCTTGTGTTTGGAAATGAAAGTATTCATTTATAGTTAAAAATCCACAAAGTGCATGTGCATTAGCTTAATGGCTAATTCATTATTTATAAATTCTTTTTTTATTAAATTTATTTATTTATTATAATCTACTTTACTTGAACAATGATTAAGAATATATTTGTGTTGGTAGATATATAAAGGAGTATATGTAATATATATATATATTTTAACGATCGGGGAAGGAGACTTACGTAAACTGCACTACAGGGCGCCATCTAGGCATTTGAACCTAGAAAAATTTATAAAGTAGGCAGATACGTAAGTCAAAAAAAAAAAATAATTTTTTTTTTTTTTTAAATTTTGATTCCGGTCGTTAGCCCATGTCACTAGCTCAGTGGAATAGCAGAGATTTTAAAACATTTATAAGTTTCAATAGACTTCTATTCTCAAAGTATATATTAAATATTTAGAACAATAAAATAAAAGAAGCCACTGCCAGTAATTAACACACAAATAGATTTTTATTAACGCACATTTAAAATTGAAGATTAAATTTATTTTTAGATTTTAACATTAATATTTTTTTTTTTTTTTTTTAAATTTAAATTACTATTTTAAATAGATCGCACAGATTTGCTTTAAAATGTTGGGTATAGATCGCTTACATAGATTCCATGGTCAAAAACATTTCAAAATAAACATAAATGATCAAAATACAAAATTATTGATGCCGACAATCGCAGAGGGAAACTTATAAGTAACCCAATAGTATTCACCATAAGATACTTGCGTTGTCACCAATAACTTAAAAGACATCCGAATAAATACATTTTAGATACTCACCGTAAGGTATCATTATTTATCGAATGTCTATATATTTTGATAAAATATGAAAACCAAAATATAATTAACCGCAAACGAATCCATGCAAGCGTCTATAAACAACTTAAATTTAATACATTTTAGTTAGAACATAATACACACACAAAAAAAATGAACTGGAAATGATTGCTTAAACATCTACATAAAAAAAATAGCAATAATTGAATTTGCATTCTTTAAGTCAGATAAGAGTTATTTTCAGTTATTAATTACTTGCAATTTTAGGAAAGTTCTTATTAGATAGACACAATAGTTTATACTTTACGGATTTAATAGATTGAGAAGTCCATCTTCGTGATCACTTTCGTAGATTTTGTCCTTTGAAATGAAACTGCGACTTGCCATGCATTTGGTCAGGAGCTGTCATCCAGAGGCCTCAGCTGGTTGTCCGGAAAATTAAATTTATTGCAGACTTCCACATCGTGAAAATCTGCAATATAGCTAGTTATAACGATCTATTCATAGTCAGACTCTAAGATAACAATTATAATAATAATTTGGCTTTTATATTTTTATTAGTCTCTTATCATTAGATCTTGAGATTCAACGAGCAAGACGTCACTAATCCATTCGTGTTTCAGTTATGGTCCGTGCTGTCATTTTCGTGTTTGGATTGGTCATTTAATTCCTTTGTATTCTCTTATCTGACCATTTAATTTATTTTACATGCCTCACGAGGTAGTTTGCTTTTGAACAATCATTTAATTAATAAGACAATCATTTCCATTTTCTAAGACTATAGAAATCAACATTATTTCTATTTTTAAAATATCAATCTTTATATCTTTACTTTTTACAAAAAAAAATTACTTTCAAATATTTTTATTTTTTAAAAGTTTTTAAAGTTGTCCATCATGCGATCTATATATATTAAACAACTTTTAATTTTCAGTTTTTTAAGTTTTTTTTTCTTTTTAATAAATCAAATTTTATTTACGATCTTTTTATTTTCATTTTAAAATAATGTAACGGCATATATTCCGTTACATATCAGTAAACTTCCTCAAAAACAAAAACATTAAAAAAAAAAAAGAATTTACTTAGTGTTAGTAATGACGTTACACAAATTGATTATACTAATTTTTTTTTTTTTAAAAGACAAAACTTTGGTTATTAATGAAAAGACATAACTTTGGTTAGTAATTACAAGAAAAAATGCTGACTATTCTTTCCTTTTCACCCCAGCTGAGATTACACCTCCTCCCTCAAGTGTTCCCTTTTCCCTACATTTCATTATTAACTTAGGCAAGTCAAAGAAGTTACGTGATTTTAGACTTTTTTTTTTTAATTAAATTATGATTTATATTAATTGTTACATTTTATTCCTCGCATTTATTTCTACATATACGCAATTTTCTTACTGGCAGTACTTTTTACACAAACTTCATAACTTTATATAATACAAACAATATATTCTGATTTCAGAAAAAATATTACGGGCTTCATTTTCAATGTATATACTCATTTTTAAAGAAAAATCTTACTGGCATAATTTATTTTTAACATTCTCAGGGCACTCGTGGTTTATTAAAGATCGTGCCACGTTGGGAGTCCATTTTAACGATCGGGGAAGGAGACTTACGTAAACTGCACTACAGGGCGCCATCTAGGCATTTGAACCTAGAAAAATTTATAAAGTAGGCAGATACGTAAGTCAAAAAAAAAAAAATTTTTTTTTTTTTTTTAAATTTTGATTCCGGTCGTTAGCCCATGTCACTAGCTCAGTGGAATAGCAGAGATTTTAAAACATTTATAAGTTTCAATAGACTTCTATTCTCAAAGTATATATTAAATATTTAGAACAATAAAATAAAAGAAGCCACTGCCAGTAATTAACACACAAATAGATTTTTATTAACGCACATTTAAAATTGAAGATTAAATTTATTTTTAGATTTTAACATTAATATTTTTTTTTTTTTTTTAAATTTAAATTACTATTTTAAATAGATCGCACAGATTTGCTTTAAAATGTTGGGTATAGATCGCTTACATAGATTCCATGGTCAAAAACATTTCAAAATAAACATAAATGATCAAAATACAAAATTATTGATGCCGACAATCGCAGAGGGAAACTTATAAGTAACCCAATAGTATTCACCATAAGATACTTGCGTTGTCACCAATAACTTAAAAGACATCCGAATAAATACATTTTAGATACTCACCGTAAGGTATCATTATTTATCGAATGTCTATATATTTTGATAAAATATGAAAACCAAAATATAATTAACCGCAAACGAATCCATGCAAGCGTCTATAAACAACTTAAATTTAATACATTTTAGTTAGAACATAATACACACACAAAAAAAATGAACTGGAAATGATTGCTTAAACATCTACATAAAAAAAATAGCAATAATTGAATTTGCATTCTTTAAGTCAGATAAGAGTTATTTTCAGTTATTAATTACTTGCAATTTTAGGAAAGTTCTTATTAGATAGACACAATAGTTTATACTTTACGGATTTAATAGATTGAGAAGTCCATCTTCGTGATCACTTTCGTAGATTTTGTCCTTTGAAATGAAACTGCGACTTGCCATGCATTTGGTCAGGAGCTGTCATCCAGAGGCCTCAGCTGGTTGTCCGGAAAATTAAATTTATTGCAGACTTCCACATCGTGAAAATCTGCAATATAGCTAGTTATAACGATCTATTCATAGTCAGCTCTAAGATAACAATTATAATAATAATTTGGCTTTTATATTTTTATTAGTCTCTTATCATTAGATCTTGAGATTCAACGAGCAAGACGTCACTAATCCATTCGTGTTTCAGTTATGGTCCGTGCTGTCATTTTCGTGTTTGGATTGGTCATTTAATTCCTTTGTATTCTCTTATCTGACCATTTAATTTATTTTACATGCCTCACGAGGTAGTTTGCTTTTGAACAATCATTTAATTAATAAGACAATCATTTCCATTTTCTAAGACTATAGAAATCAACATTATTTCTATTTTTAAAATATCAATCTTTATATCTTTACTTTTTACAAAAAAAAATTACTTTCAAATATTTTTATTTTTTAAAAGTTTTTAAAGTTGTCCATCATGCGATCTATATATATTAAACAACTTTTAATTTTCAGTTTTTTAAGTTTTTTTTTCTTTTTAATAAATCAAATTTTATTTACGATCTTTTTATTTTCATTTTAAAATAATGTAACGGCATATATTCCGTTACAATATATATATAAGTTAAAAAGAGGAATTTATAATATAAAATATATGTAAAAATTATGTGTTTTTTTTATAAATATTCATGTATTTGTATTTATGTCTGTTATAGATCTGAAGAAGATTGCTGGGGCAATCGAAACTGTTATAATATAATTAATATATAACATGTATAAAGCATTGTAAAAGGTAATAAAGAAGAGTGTTAATAATAATATTGGTTGAATTGGGCAATGTAATAAAGAGAAAGATTAAAAAAGAAAAGATTATTTTGTTTTAACTTTCAATATATAGCAGAGCATGCTTTTGACCCACTTATTCATGTGTTGTTTGAAAAGAATATTGAATACAAAACAGTTCTAGAAAAACATCTATTATTTAAGTGATTGTCTGAAGATTTGTGACAGTAATACTTGTTATATGTTGGATAATGGAAGTACTCCAATATATAACTGTAAATTTATGGTCAACGTCTGGTAGTTGTCATAAATTATAAAAATGATATACAGATTATAATTAAAATATTGTTGGTTGTATCTATACAAAATACATCAGTTTATTTTAAAGTTAGAATTAATTGAAGAAAAAAAGAAAGAAACAAGAATAGTAAGGAGATGTGATGAAATTATTGCTGAATCATCAATCAGCCTGTTAATCAGAAGAGATTACTTGAAGAAGAAGAAGTATTTTTACAAGTTTTAAAGTGAATTCTTTTAAAATCATGTTTGATTTTTCATCAATTTTCTGGAAAGTGATTGTAGATAATTTCATGTTTCCATTGTGATGTTTAAACTTTACAAATATTTATTATTCTTTAATTATAAACCAAAATCTGTTGGTAGATGTTCAAATTTTTGGTTGAACAGTCTCTAAGTTGTTTGGAAGCTATTTAACATAGATTATAAATTGCAATGTCTATTGTAAATAACTTTTTAAAAGGAACGATTTTTATCAAAATTAACATAAAATTAATTGTGTAATTATATCCAGAGGACATTAGTCACTGAGACACTGTATCCAGCACAAACATGTATAGATGTATTGTAATTTCAGATATAAAAGGAACAATTTTTATCAAAATTAACATAAAATTAATTGTGTAATTATATCCAGAGGACATTAATCACTGAGACACTGTATCCAGCACAAACATGTATAGATGTATTGTAATTTCAGATATGTTTTTTGCCTTAAGCTCGTTGAGAAATAAACATATGTTAAATATTTGACCATATATTTTTTCTTTAAAATGTATATATATAAAAGAATTAATTTTCAATAATTTATTTTTAAACTGTAACTAAGATTATTTTTTATTAAAATTTATATAAATAATAAATATATATTTATAATCAATAAATTTTTTTTAAAATATAAATTTATTTTTATTATATGTATTTTTGCCACCTACAGTTTGTAATTCAGGTAATTGCTTTAACAACTGATTTTAAAAATAACCTTTATTGTATCTATAGCAAATTATTTAATAATTAATTTAAGAAAAATGTATATTGATTAATTAAAAGAAAATTGGATAATTGAAATCTTGAACAATATTAATTAATTTTTAATTGAATATGAACATTATCTAAGCATTAAAAATGTAGCTATAAATAAATGTTCAAACATAAATATATTTAAAAGAAAAATATGATTATAGGTAGAAATACATTTTTTTTTAACAGACACAATTAAACTACTTATGAGTGCGTTTTGTAAATAGCATCCTGTTAAAGCAGATATATAAGCTTTGAGCGTTCCATCATAAGATTTTCAATGAAATGGACGGCTGAAGAGTTGTGGAGTAGAGTGGATTGAAACCTGTCCATTAAAGTATGAAGATTTGCTATCTTAATATAAGTTGAGCATTGATTATATATATGTGTGTGTGGAGATCATAATCTGGACCAACTGACGAATGCTGGTTTAGCACGAAATACGTACATTGGTGATTATTTATCTTTTCGACATGTGTGTGATCAATCGTATCAGCAGTATGAGGTAGCATGAAGAGTTAAAGATCATGTGAAAGTCTGAGTTCAAACCACCTATATATTACATATTGGAGTACAGATATGAAAAAGCCTTTACTGTAGTAAAAAATCATCCCTCGTATATGTATGTAAATGGATTATGTCCTGTATATGAGGGGTCAGAGTGACTTGTGGTCAACATGGGTAGGATGAGAAGGTTGGCACCAATGCGAGCTTTGAGCATGGTTGAAGAGTTGTGGAGTGGATTGAAGCCTAGCCATTAAAGTATGAGGATTGGCTATCTTAACATAAGCTGAGCGTTGATTGTACATATGTCTAGAGATGATAATCTCGACCAACTGACAAGTGCTGGTTTAGCACGAAATACATATATTGGTGATTATGTATCTTTTTGATGTGTGTTTGCTCAAGTGTATCAGCAATATGAGATAGTGTGGAGAGTTCAGGGTCATGTGAAAGTCTGAGTACAAACCCCCTATAGTGCAGGTATGAGAAAGCCTGTACTGTAGGAAAAAATTCATATATTAAAATCATATTTTATTAAAAATTAATAGTTTAAATCAGTAGTTGGCAAACTTATTTACATGAGCAATTTTGTTCAAGTTCTCCCTTCCCTTAAAGATCCACAAGGGAAGATATATCTCTTCCACCTCCATAAAAGAACCACAGGGAAAGAGGTATCTCCACCCTTCCTTCCCAATAAAGGGTCATAAAAAAAAACGGAAAAATATGATCCTGAAAAACACAAATCCCTGAATGACTGTGGATATATTTGGGAGTTTATTTTAATAATAGAATATAATAGAATCTGTATACATCCTAAGGAGAACAAAAATTCTCTTAAAAATAAATAAAAACAAAAAAAAATATTTTGACAGTTGGATTTATTCGCAAATTTCTAATATTTAAATATTCAGCATATGCAATAATTATTATTCTATAATAAGGCTAAATTCAAGAAACAACACTGTAATGTGCATTTTTGCTTTCCTAGAGTTATAACAATATTTATTTATAAATTAGAAGAGTAATAAAAATGTGTTTATGCTTTTCATGTTAAAAAGAGCCACAAGAGTGAAATCAAAAAGGCACATATGGCTTATGGGCCATAATGTAACAACCTCTGATCTAGATAGAAGGAAAGTTTTATAAAATTATCAATCTATATGATTTGAAATTGATTTTAGCTGTCCATGCAGGTTTTTTAAGGTGTTAAAATTGTGGTTCCCAACTTCAATTGATGGCCTAAACTAGGGCTCCAGAGGACTTGAGGGAAGTTTGCAAAAAGTTATTTTAAATAATGAAATATTTTTTAATAAATTATAGTAATTAATTAATTTATAGTAAACAACAATACTTATTACCATTTTTGTGATATTATCATAAGTCACAAAATATTGTTAATTTAAAAAAGTTGAAAATATTGTTAATTTAAAATCATGTTAAAATAATGGAAAATATCACTTAATCACCATTCTTTACGCTACACAAGATGTTTATGCAGAGGCAGTAGTAAGGAGGGTTTTACCTCTGTATAATGGGAAATACTGAATTAAATATTTAAAATTTAACAAATGTCAAGAATGATAAGAAATGAAATATATTCTCTTATTCTTCTCTTTCACTTTCTTTGCATATCTTCATATAATCATATATATTGCTTATAACACTTCTTTCTTATACACTTTAATGGAACAAATTTTCTTAAAAAACTTCTTTATTTTCCTAACAGTTTTGACTGTCCAGCAGTCTTCATCAGAGCTCTATCTTCTTCCTAGCAGAGAAGAAGATAGAGCTCTGATGAAGACTGCTGGACAGTCGAAACTGTAAGGAAAATAAAGAAGTTTTTAAGAAAATTTGTTGCATTAAAGTGTATAAGAAAGAAATATTATAAACAATATATAAGAAATGAAATAATTAGTACTTGGAGATAAATAAGTAATAAATGTGGAAACATTACTAGACTATGAAATAAAATATATAATGATAAAATGGAATAACTAGGACACGAGACTAATGTAAAAATATTACTAGATTATTGAATAAAATGTACAAAAAATATTAGGTCTTTTATAAAGAATAAATTTAATTATTTTCCAATGAAAAAAGAGCATTTATTTTAAAATAAATAAACCCCTTCAATGAGCATCAAATGAAAGTTTACTCAATAGTTGCTAAACAAAGAGAAAGATATTTTCTTATAACTGATGCTTTTATCTCATAAAAGAATTCATTGTATCGAATAATTAATTAAGACAAGTGAGATAAACTTTAATTGTTTAGTGTTTAGTAAAAAAAAAATTTAAAAAGAAAACTCTGTGTGTGTGTGTGTGTGCTTAACACTTCACATAAAAAGTATCACTGGACTGAATCTATGAAATAATTACATAAAATAGCTTTCTCCCAGCTTGTGAAAGTTGGATTCGTTACAGGAATTTTGACCTTAAATATAAATATTTGGGCAAAAATTCAAAAACTTGTAGCTTCAAAATGGCTTTCAGTAAAATTATACAATTTTATATTTGGGATACACATATATATCATTATCATCAACCATTATCAATACACTGCAGTATGAAGGTCTTTCCAAGTTCAATCCATCTTCTCCAATCTTTAGTTTCTCTTCTCCACATCACCCCTGCACACTTTCTTATTTCATCTATCCATCTCACATGTGGTCTCTTTCTGTGTCTTTTACAATCTCTTGGAATCCAGTTTAAGATTTCAATTGTCCATATATTATCATCTTTTTTATCAATATGTCCAGGCCAACTCCAGTCTTTTAATTTTTTCAATGAGGTCAGCAACACCTGTTTGTTCTCTTACCCATGTATCATGTTTTTGATCCCTTCTTGTTACTCCCAACATGTATCTCTCCATACTTCTTTGAGTTGTCTGAAGTCTCTATATTGCTCTTCTATTAAGTGTCCAAGTCTCAGATCCATAAGTAAGAACTGGTAAAACACATTTATCACTTAAGTACCCCAATAAAAGTTTACATCTGTGTAAGTAATAACTTATCCTATTGGAATGACTCCACAAATATTTATTGTAACTTTGAATAATTACTCAAATACCAGAATCTAATGCTCCTTAAATTAGTCTGATTATTAATCATCATGGATGAGGATTTTCCCTATTAAGCAACCATTTTTATTTCTTTTATTATATAATATTATATATAAGGAATTTTTTCTTTCATGTCTCTGAATGGTAGTTAAAAAATTTAGAAACGCATTGATCATAATATTAAAGCTTTTTTTTTTTTTTGGTATGATGAACTATGAGATGATAATTTTATTGTAGAATTACATTGGAACACTAAATTCTAATTTACTTTGTTGATCAAAACCACGCTTTAAAAGTAATTTAAAACAACAAGTTAATAATGAACTCAGTTTAAATCATGGTTTTAAGATATAATTTACAGGTAAAGGATGATAAACTAAAAGACTAAAATTTGTGTCAACTTTTTTAAAATAATATTTTACTGCTAGTAAAACTATTAAAGAAGTATTAATCATATCATAGCTATACAAACCACAATGAATTCACAACGATCTATTATTGAAATATCATAGATAGGAAGATTTCCATTGTTTGAATTTCTTATGAATTTCTGGGTAATTATATATTATATTATTAATTACAATTTTTTAATTATTTTAATAAGTACCACAATGCAGAATAATTTACCATAAAATCATTGTTTCTACTTCGCCTTCAAATAGTAAGTTATAAATTGTGCTTTATGCAAACAAGTGAAGCTTAATATTATAAGAACTTCTCAACAAACAATACTGGAAATAAATCTATATTCCTTGAACACCAAAGAATCATAGGCCATATATTTGAACCCACCTCAGCAAAAGCACTGTTTACTGAGCATAATAAAACTAAATGAAAAATAAAGGAAGTGGGCTTTATTGAAAATGACAACAATGCAATAAACCAGAAGGAATCATGCTTCTCAATCTCCAGAAAGTGGACTATATGAAAATATTGAATAAATTTGCATAAATTACTACCCAGTTTTTTGGTTTAAAATTTCAACATAAGCTGACACTCCCAAGATAGGCTATGAATAAGGAAACTAAAGTTCCTCCGAAAGTGCCCTGCCTAATAATTCTTATAATATTGAGCTTCACTTGTTGTGTAAAGCACAATTTATAAATAATTTACAATTTAATATACCTAAAACAAATATTGACTATTTTGATTGAAAGTATGAAAGACTATTGTTATATAACCCATTATTAAATATATTGTACAAATACTTTTGTAACCAAAAACAATAAAAAAACAAAAAAAAATTCTTCTACTATTGAGTAATTGGAATTTTAATCACAAAAACTTAGTTTAGTGAGCTTTTTTTTTTAGTATAAGTTTTGGTGATTTTAGTATTAGGAAATTTATATAATTGAAATTCAAACACCTATTTAACTTAGAGACTTTCCCAATTGTAAGTGGTCTATTAATGGTTTTACTGAATGTTGATAAATTATTTTTATATAATATTCTATAGTTATTATCTTTCAAAGATGTTTTATTTAAAAACTAAGACTGCCATGCACAACTATGTATATTACAAAGAAATCAAGTCATATGTTACATGACCTAATTTAATAAACTTGTATTACAAATGCTATATATAGAGCTCACAAATAAGCTCTTAACAAGCTTTGCAGAATATCCCCAACCCTAGACTGGTTTCTGCTACTGTCTTCCTCAGTGAGGTGGTGGGGATATTCAAGCATTGGATAAAGTTCTGGGCTTGTTCTGATATTTTTAATCTTATGCTTGAATATCCTAGCAACTCACCAAAGAAGCCAGTAGCAGAAACCAGTCTGGGGGTGGGGATATTCTGCAAAGCTTGTTAAGAGCTTATTTGCAAGCTCTCTATATAAGAGTGTATATGTTTTTGGATTGTTGTATAAAGTCAGATATGCTAAAGCTGAAAGATGAGAAGTTTAGAGTTTTATTTATTTGAAACATTACTTATAACTTCTTTTCTTAGAACGTTTTTATCAGCTGGACGGCTCTTTTAACGTTTATTCCTCAATTACAAATACATAAAAAGTTCATACTAGACAGAATTTCATTCAGAGATTCAATATTTTTATAATTAAAAAAGAGGTTCTTTTAAAAATAAAATCATACATAAGGTAAACCATTCATATAACATTCATTATGCATAATTAGTATTGGTTCCATATATTTAATTCATATCATTCTTGTATTCAAAATTTATAATATATTTTGTATAACATTCTCATTCTGTTTATTTAACAAATTGATTCCCAATAATCCCTTAGTTATTAGTAAATAAAATTAGTGACTTTTATTACAGCAAATGTTCAAAACGTTTCTAAAATTCTTCAATTATCTCTGATGTTTTCAATGCACTAACTAAGTATTTGTTCTAGATAATAAAAGAAATGCATATGCCTTTATTGTTTAGGATTTAATAAGAAATTTGAGTGCCAGATTCTTTATTTAATATTGCATACCTTTTTAAAACCTATACAATAGGAATTTTTTCTGGGATTAGAGCTAGTACGTTCATCTTGTATGCACTATGGTGTATTAGATGCATTTTTATATATAATAATCCTAGAAGACATCCTAATCCATTTTGGATTAAACTGGAGATTATTAGGGAAAGAGATGGAAAGCTTGCCCCCTATAACATTTTTCATGCTACCTGATCCTTAATGCATCAACAACTGAGACAGTGCTAAGGTGATCTTATTGCCACAAAAGCCATATCATTTATATATGTATATAACCTTAAATGCCTTTGAAATGTAACTTGTATTAATTTATGTAACCATTTTTTTTTCTTTTAATATATATGCAAAGGCCAAAATTAACCCCCCGATTCCAAGTCAGACACTCTACTAATGATCCTGGGACTTCCTGACCCAAGTCGAATGTTCTACCATTTTGCCAAATCATGTATTGTTGGTTCTATCAATGATCCTGGGACTTTCTGACCCAAGTGAAATATTCTACCATTGTGCCAAATCATGTATGGTTGGTTCTATCAATGATCCTGGGAGTTCCTGACCCAAGTCGAATGTTCTATCATTGTGCCAAACCATGTATGGTTTGTTCTATCAATGATTCTGGGACTTTCTGACCCAAGTCGAATGCTCTACCATTGTGCCAAAACCATGGATGGTTTGTTCTATCAATGATCCTGGGACTTCCTGACCCAAGTCAAAGTTCTACCATTGTGCCAAACCAGGTCTGGTTTGTTCTATCAATGATCCTGGGACTTCCTGACCCAAATCAAATGTTCTACCATTGTAGCAAACCATGTATGGTTTGTTCTATCAATGATCCTGGGACTTCTTGACCCAAGTTGAATGTTCTACCATTGTGTCAAACCATGCATGTTTTGTTCTATCAATGATCCTGGGACTTCCTGACCAAAGTTGAATGTTCTACCATTGGGTCAAACCATGCATGGTTTGTTCTAGATGATATCAAACTTATGATCTGAATATATGCATGTGTATTATTTGTAATTCAGTAATACAGTATAAATTTTTAGACATATTTTTATATTTTTCTAACTTTGATTGGTTCATTATGATTTAGTATTATGTGACCTTTTTTATATGAAGTCAGCTACATGTAGACAACCATTAATCCAAAATTCCTAATTCCAAGATTTTCTAGGTATTGTCCACTTTTCAGATTTCAACGATAAATCTTTTCCTTCTGTCATATCTCCCTTTTCTACAAACAATGAACTAGTCCAGACTCCATCTTGTCTTAACCGGATTGAGCATTCATTATCATGAACCAATGTGTATACACATAAATAACCCCTATCCAATGGCAAGAAAGGACCAATAGGCAATGATGCCTTTTGAATCTGAATGTTTTCATTATGGATTGGGATCTGGAAATCTGAAACTGATGAAAATTTAATTAACCTTCAATTTTACTATCTATAGTTTGTATATAATGAAATATCTTTATATATATATATATATGTCAAAGTGTTGACCAGGAAGCGAACCTGGGCCCAGCTGCTTGGAAGACAACTACACTAACTGCTAGGCCACCAACGCTTGACTTTTTTTTTTTTTTTTTTTTACAAATTGTATATATTTATTTTACTTATAAAAATAAAATACTTTGAATTTAAAATACACTTACATTTCTATCAGTATAACATTGTTGTATAGCAATATTTAAAAATAAATTAAAACAATGCTTGGCAATTTGGTCTGGATAATAGAAATTTTTGAGTTGGTTGTTTTTCAAATTAATGCTACTCTTAATATATTGTGGTTTAACTTATCAGGATGTTGAATAATAGCTTCTGCAGCCTAAGAAGTCTATAAGACCACACATTTTTCAAATGACATTTAGTAATGAGTTGTTTGGGGTGCTTATCTCCATTGATTTTAGCAGTTTGAAAGGATGTTAATATTCTTGCCCTGGAACAATACCTAGTATCTTCCATACCATATCAGCCATATCTTATGAAGCTTCTTTACAAGTTAATTCTTTTATGTTAAGTGTTGTTACTGTATTTTCTTTATTATCCATTAAGTAATCTAATTTATATTTCTCTCTTCTTGACCCCTAGAGCTTCACGTCCCTCACATTATGTTCTAAGGCATTGGTTTTGATGATTAATTTCTGGCCTTTATAAAACATTCAGTAATCTATTGTTATATTCTATTTCTTTTGATACAATTGATTAGATAAAGAAAATTTTTTATCAATATCAAATTGTTTGGTATCATTTTCATAATAAAATTAATCGGCTGTAATAAAAATATTTAAATTTGTTAAAAAACATATATTTTATATTTAGAATATATGGTATTTGGAGATTCATGTACAGTGATAGCATTATTCATATTTTTATTTTTATAATCAATGGTATCATCTATTCATAGTACAACAGTCCAATTTGTTTTATACATCATATCTGTATGTGAAATGAGAATCACGTAAAATTTTTAATCATGATCTTATCTAAGTTATCAAAGTGTTTATAAGTCATGTATCTAACATTATGCCAATCTTCTGTCAAAGTAATAAACATTAACATTTAAAACAGTCAAAATAATTGAGTCTAATATAAGTTTTACTTAAAAAAATTTAATCTAATATAGAGGATTTGAACACATACTTTTAAGCTTCTTTCAGCTATTTATTCTATCCCAGTACAACTGATGTAAACTAAGCACTGATTATATATGCATAGAAGATGATGATCTGGACCAACTGATGAGTGCTGGTTCAGCACAAAATACATATATTGGAGATCATTTATCTTTTTTACATGTGTGTGGTCATGTGGATCAGTGGAATGAGATAGAGTGGATGACTGAGGGAGCTTGAAGGTCTGTGTTCAAATCTCCTATCTTACATTTAAATTCCAAGTTATGGATTATGCTTGTATTTCAAAAAAATATAAAAATCTTTTAAATAACATAATATGTGGAAGGTAATTTACTGTTTAGCTCTCTTTGAATTTGAGTCTAAACTCAAAACTATTGGCATGTGTTGTCCAATTTTTACAAAAAGTTATTTTAAATTCCAGATTCTTTAGAATGTGTTGGAGAATTTTGATCACTATGTTTTTTGATTGTGTGAACAATTTTTACTTGGTTAATTACTTTTTGAAACACATCTTCTACTGTTGAATGCCATCTTTTTACCTGGAATCAATAATACTAAGTTGATATTGTCTCAGAGTTGTTTTATCAATAGCTCAAAGTAAACTGATTATAATCTTATTAATAAATATTTTTGGTATTCAATAAATAAATCAAAAGAGAGAGATAATAGTTAGTCTAGCATACTCTGAATTCCTCTCTACAATATGTATTGATTTTAACAAATATATTTCATATTATGTCATTACAATCTTAAGTGTTTTTAACTTTTGTTATGTAATTGTAATGTATGGATCTTAAATAAGATTCATTTTTATTTTCAGAACTCAAATTTCTTTTACTTTTTATAGCTTACTAATGCTTATTCATTTAGTACTTCTTTCCTATTACACTTCTACCAATAACATGAAAAACATATTTCACAACATTTTAATTTAAGTCTAATTGGTTTCACTCATAACTACTGCTAATAAAATTTTATTCTTTATATTTTATCTATTATTGCTGAATATAACTGGAAATATTTTAGATTGGACCCAGAAGAATTGATTTGTAAAATACCTTTTTATGGAAGTAATACAATTTTCTTCTTCATCCTTCTTTCCTTATATATTGATTTATATTTTCTTATACACTTCACAATACTATTTTTTACACCAAAACTTTGCTCTACAGTCTTGACTGTCCTGCAATCATATTAGATAATAAATATGTAAGAAATTTAAAAAAAAGTATAAATAGGGTATATAAAATTGAAGGTGTCATGTAAAAGTAAAAATATAAAAACTAATTATGTAAGTAAGACAAAGAATTTAATTTATACAAGATTAGTTCTACATAAATATGATAAGAGGTCATCTATTTATTTGCATTCATTAGAAACAGGGCATAGGTCTGAGAAGGATAGTATAAAAATGATTAATTATACAAATTATAGAAGAGATAGGAAAATTAAAGAGGCAATATAGATTAAAGATAGAAAACCAAATCTTAATAGAGATTTTGGGGTAAAGATAATAATTTTATGAATAATAATAGTTATTATTATTATTAATAATTTGATTATAAAAACGTTTAAAAAATAAAGTAAAAGAAAAAGATGATAGAGGGAGTTGTTAAAAAGTATAAGCATTTTTGAAAATTTGTCAGTTGGTTTTTGGAAATAGGATTATAAAGATGTAAGTATTGAGTAATGTAATAAAAAAGGTAATTTACAATGTGAAAAAGTTAATAGTTAAAAATATATAATAAAAATAAAAAAGTTTAAAAGTAATTAAGAAAATATAAGTAAAAAGATAATAAAATAATAGGTTAAGTAGTTGAGTTTAAAGATTAAAGTTTTAAAATTATAATAAATAGATTTAGAATAATTTAATAATAAAATAATATAAATAAAAAAATAAAATTAGTTAAAAGTAGAATAATAAAATGGAAAATGATTATTTATAATGATCAGGTTAAGATGTATGTTTTGATTATGTATATAAATATATGTATAAAATGTATTAATTGTATGATAATCAATATAGAGTGACATTGCTTTTATGATCTTGTACTTACAAATATGTATTGTATGGTTATATATTTATATATTGCAGCTCTGATGATGACTGCAGGACAGTTGAAACTATAAAAGTAAAATCTTGGTGTAAAAAAATAATATTGTTAAGGGTATAAGAAGGTTGAAATGGTATGATATGTAAAATACTTTTTTCAATTGTATCAATTTTTTTGAGAATTTTACTTTCATTAATGCTATGAATCTATCGTGAAACATTTTTCTTATCAAATTGGCTTTAAAGATATGGATTCTTGCACAACTATATTTTACATCAGCTAAAAATTAAAATCTACTAATTTTTTTTATATTATAAATACTAAACCAATCGAATTAAATCCAATCAAGCAAAAAAGAAATGTTTTTCCATAGGATTCAGAGGGAGAATGTTTTGAATATTTTTGTTGTTTAATAATAAAATAAATTAGTTATCTTAATGAATAAAAGATAACAGTTAAGCATAGTTAAAATTATTCTATGAGTATGTATTTTAATGCACAAATCTAAGCATTTTAGTCTTATAAATTACATAGCTGATTCAAAGTAGTATTGAAGGATATCTATATGAAACAAGATACATTGTGAATAAAGTTAGAAAATATTATGAAATATTTTACTAATAAATGATAAAGGTTTATAACTGCAATCTTAATGATATTTGACATCTTGAAAGCATACTAACTATAAAACTGTCTATATAGAAAACATCTTTAACCATTTCTAAGATTAGTATAAAATAAACTATTTGTTATAGAAATAAATAACAAAAGAAGATAATCTTGAATAACACAGTTTCATGGGATAAGTAAATTCAAATAAAAAATTTGGGTTTCCAGTTTACATTGTTACTCTATTATTTAGATTGTACATAAAATAACATGAATATAAAGAATTAAAAGAAGTAATTGTAAAATAGTATAAAGATAATAGCATAATAGTAAGATGAATTAAAATCCAATTTTAAACTGTAAAAGTTATATGACTAAAAAATTTGTCATATCTCTTCTCTGTATAAATTAGAAGATTAATAATTACTCTTTCTTATTGCACTGCCAAATATATACCATATAATACTAAATCATCTATGCACTTTACTACTGTTATACAATGCTTTATTTACCACTCTCTTTTGCAGTTTTACAGTTTTAGAATGTAAATTTATATATATATATATATATATATATATATATATATATATATATATATATATATATATATATATATATGTATTATGCTGTAGTTCTGAAGAAGATTGCTGGGGCAATCAAAACTGTAAACTGTAAAAGAGGATAGAAAGTAAAGCATTGTGTAACAGTAATAAAGTGCATGGATAATTTAGTATTATATCATAATTATAAGATTCTTAACTAAGAAGGTTTCATATAAATAATGTTGCATTTAGTTAATATAATTGATTAATATCTGTAATGATACGATTTTTAAAAAACTAAATAATTTATTGCAGAGTTAATTATATATCATTTGACTATATGTCTTCAGGATTATATGAAGCATCTTTATGTTACTTTTTTTGTTAACAAATTTAATATTATTTTTAAATTAACTTTATTAGATTTACTATGAATATTGGAGATTATTTATACATTTTATTGAGACAAAAGAGATTTCAAGTAGAATGTTCATATATATTACATATAGGTTATAATTGAGCAATAATCAATATATATCTAATGCATATTAATCAGTATATTCAACAGTTAAATCACTGAATTGTTGTTAATGAGATCAGACATTATGTAGCTGCAAATATATCTACTGGTGCATGGGTTTGATCTCTGGTCTTAGTGTTATTTAATTTTTTTTAGAAAGAGTGATAGTATTGGGAGATGTAGGATTAAAACTTAGATAGCATCTTATGAGACAGAGGGTGAAAAGAATGAATGTAATAATTCTTATATTGGGAAAAATACCACATTGCATATTTTTTATGAGGTTGTTGATAATTAGTGAGTTTGAATGAGTCATGTAGTGATAAGAATATGATAAAGAAGAAGCGAGGAATAACCCATAAGAAAGTGTTCCGTTTGTTCATTTCTATGACAGAGAACACATAATGGGTCTATATTTGTAAAGTGTCATTTGTATCAGGAAAATAATTAGTAGAAAGAGCTTTGACATTTATTTTAATTAAGAAGTCCAGATATTTGGTTTCCAAGTGTCAGTATCTGAACTTTTTTATAATGTATGTGTTATTGCACAACAAGAAAGAGTGATTAATATTTGATATTATTATTTTCAAATTTATATGTTTGTTAATAGTTAATTTTATTTAGAAATACATTATGTGAGGAAGTAGTGTGTTTAGTTATGAGAATTATTAAGGTTTTGATAAAATTATTGTTAATGAGTGGTGGAGAGTCAGTAGGGTTAACAGTAATCACACTATTAACATTTGGGAAGAAACTAATTAATTGAATCATTTCATTAATGGCTCTCTGAAGATAAAAGGTAGAAATGCCATGTAATGACAAATCATGAATTTAATATGCTTTTGCATATTTCTTATGCTTAAAACTACTGCTTTTTTTTATTGCAGATTAGTTTGATGATAAGGGGGTATATAATTTTTTTTGAATGAAGTAAATTTAATAATAGGTAAAAAATAATTAATTTTAGAAAATATTAAAATGTTGACTAGTGATGACTTTGGACATATTGAAGGATATGCTTTGGATAATGGCTGATTTTGAATAGCAATTTTCACTGCATTACATGAGAGCTGCAATGGGAAACCTAAAAACCCATGAGGAGTAGAGGAAAAATTGGAAGGAATAATATTACCTGTAAGACTATTTCAAGTAAAAGATCTGTTTTGGTTAAAGTGGATTGAAAAATTGTTAGCATAGTTATTAAGCACAGCATCAAGTAAGGAAAGAAATTTTTGAGGGGAGAAAAATAACTAAGTTACTCATATAGAAGATGTGATTAACAGTTTGGTTAATTATAGGAATATGTAATCCTCAAATTTTGCTTTCTATTTTCAAAAGAAGGGGGTTGATTTAAGTTGTAAAAAGAAGAGAGCTACGAGAAGAGCCTTGAAGAATAGAATTATGTGGATGAAATCCAGGAAGTATTTTTCCATTGAATGTGATGCAGACTTCTCTATTTATAAGTAGATTTGTCAGTATGTAAAGGTATGGCATTGATAAGTAGTTTAGGTATAAAACTGAGTCAAATGCAAATCTTATATCCAATTTCACAGCAATGGCCCCTGTTTTTCTACATACTCTGGTCTATTACTACTTTAAGAAAAATAGCTGCCAATGATGTAGCTGAACCTTTTTTTGTTAAGTGAAATTTTGATAATGAAGGGAGGATGAGTGGTTGGATTTTATTTTTAATAAGGGATTTACTATTTTAATAAGAACTGGAGTCATGGATTTAATTAATCATTTGTTAAAACAAATTCACATAATCCCATAACTTTTTCTTATTTCTGTAGTTACCTTCCTTAAAAAAATATTCTTCCTTTCCTCCTGGACAACAAATTTAATCAATTAGAAGATATTTTTTTAATATTGGTAATATGTAAGAGAAAAAAAGTAATTTAAAAATATTGATTGCAGATATGAATGAGAAAAACTTAGATGAATAAAAGAAAGCAGAATCCGGAGCAAGAGATGAAATAGTGCAATGTGGTTTTGATCAGCAATTTTTTAAAATGAAACCAGAATATCAGTATCGAAAAAATTAACACCTTGTATAAATACTATCAAGAAAAAATGGATAGCCAACATACAATATTTTGTACACATAAATCTTCAATATAATATTGTTCTAAAAAGAAAACATAAAAATGATAATAAAATATTAAGTTAATTGTATTTAATTTAATAGCTAGTAAATTAGATATATGTAGAACAATGTCACAATAATGAAAGTTTAGTTCAAGTTTATTCAAAAGCAGTAAACCTAAAAAATGGCTCTTGAGAATGACAATATGAATGGTTTTAAATGTAATATTATGGGTAATAAATTTGTCACAGATAGTACTTTATTTCAGTAAATCTTTAAAACACATCTTTGAGACTAATTGGTTTAAAAAATTATTTAGCAAACAAGTGACCATGTTCTTTGCAGCACTCCATTCTCATTTTTGCTATTAGAAGAACATTATTGTTGGGGTGATTATAAACAAAAGGCTGTAATTAATAAAATTTAAATAGATGAATTATATCACTGATGATTGCTTTAAAAATAATTTAAAAAGCGAATTTAATAATGTATAGCTTCAGTTCAGGTAAAATGGATTACGGAAATTGTTTACATTTTTTGGCTATGTAACAGTATTTTAAAAATATAATGTTTATGTTTTGCATTGTGTTTAAGAAATATATAATATCTAGACATGATTGAAAAGAGTGTTAAAATGTAATTATAATATATGAGTTTTCTACTCTTCTCTTCACCACAAAATGGGATGGTTATATTTTACCGCATCACGCATACATTTCATAACTTGCGGACAAAATGCCTGACCATTACAAACAAAATCTGAGAGAAAAATGCCTTTTGTATCAAAAAAATAAATGAACATTGCTTTGACTGGATTTCACTTGCCAAGCTTTTTATCGATGTGGTGAAGTTAACATTTCATTTAAATCATTCATAAACTCATGTTTTTACAAAATCAGCTTGCTTGTAAACTATTTCAAGCATTGCAACTGTTTTTGCTGCCATTTTCTGTAGATGAAAACAGAATTTCACATTGTTCAAAGGTTCCAGTCATTATAAAAATCACCAAATATATAAGATGCACTTTATGAAAAAATATGCTCTGTGGTTTCACAATACACATGGCAATGTCATTTGGCAGAATGATGCAGAAGAGTTCTCACAAGAGGTATGTAACAGCAGAAGCATATATTGCAACAAATGCACAAACCAGAGAATGATTCCAATTATTCTGGGTACTCCCTCATATGTTATAAATATTAGTCATATTTAATGTTTAATATAAAATTAAAGCATATATCTGAATTTAAATTATTGTAATTTTTAGTGTTAATATGATTTTTAATTATCAAAAGTGCTATTGTTCAAAGTATGATAATTATCTATGAATTTGCACTATTAAAATGATATGTGTAAATCAAATAGATGTAAGTCATTAAATAAACAAAATGAATTCATAATGATATTCTCAACTGTAGGATTTTTCCATGTCTGCAACTGTATAGTTTTGTTTTTTTTTAAAAATGAGAGTATTTGAAGTGACATTTAAAAAATAAATTGTTGTATTTTTTTAGTATGTTATTAATTAATATCAAGTTGGTGCCAATTTTTAATGATCGCACAAATGGTATTCTTTCAAAATGATCTACTATATTTTCTTTTCTATCGGTCAGTAGCTCATTTATTAAACAGGCCAAACTCTCCATGCAGTACTGCCACCCTGTGCCAACCAGAGTAATCTATGGATGCCAGAAGACATGCATAAAATCCCTATCTAGTGCCTACTCATCCAATATTCCCAGACTAGTTTCTGGCTTGTGTATGAGTAGGCACTAGATGGGCATTTTATGCACAAGCCTTTTGGCATCCATTGATTACTCTGGTTGGCACAGCGTGGCACTACTATATGGAGAGCTTTTCCTGTTTAATAACAGTTATGTGCTAGCATAAGAGATTGTGATCATGTGATGTTTAGCTCATTTATTACTGTAGCGGGAAACCAGCCTTACTTATTGCTGAGCCTCACTCCTTTTTTTGCATATATCATTTTTAAGCATTATATACTTTTTAATGAAATAGATAATCTCATAATATGGCCAAAGTAAGATTATTTTAGTCTTGCTCATTTATATTTTTAAAATTAAAATTCGGGTATAATCTGATAAGAATTCAGCTAGTCATTTTTTTATTCTTTATGATATTGACAATAGTCTTCATCAATACCAAATTCAGCATCATCTGTACATTTACTATTCATTTTGGCATCCAACTTTCACTTGTATTGACAGTTCTGATTACACCCAATACCCCATTGCTATTGTTTTTTAAAAATCTTTTGTGGGTTTTTTAATTGGGGCAACTCCACTCAGTATTAGACCTCTAATTTTCTTAAATTTTTGACAGTTTTTGTTGAATAAAGAATTCAAAAAGGGTAAATACTATCAAAGATTCTGTATTTTCTCATTAATTTTAAAGCCAGCCGATACCCCTTTAACCATAACCTTTGTTATTCTATGCATATGGTATTACTTTCATGGAAATCAAATAGATGAAATTTGAATTCTTGATTGAATGAAAATAAAGTCCAAAAGTCAAAAATTCATTTGGAAATAAAGATAGAGTGATACTATAGATATGATAGTACTACTATCCAGAATCAATATATTCCTCATGCTTATGGTAGAGGATTCTAGAATTAAGGGAATTGCTCCTAAAATCAAAAATTAGATTACTGAAAATATATCCTGTATATCTCCATAATAGATATATTTAATACATTAAGATTAATATTCCAACATTGGCCTATTAAGTAAATGAAGTATTCTCAATCCAGAGCACACGATAAAAAAACATTAAAAAACAAACAGATCAGTCCAACTTGTGCTTTGGTTTGAGAGTATTTCCATTTACTTAATGAACCAGTGTTGGAGTATTACTATCTATGTTTTATATAATATTAACTGTTGGGAAATTTATATATATTTTATTGCAATTTGTAATGTTATAACTGACTTTTTATTAGTCTTTATTCAGAACAGGTTATATTTATCTGTTTAAGAAGGTTTATTTAAACTTCTTTGTATCAATAATTTCAATCTTTGTGGTCAAGTTGCAGTCTTTAGTGTCTATGTAAATGTATAGGATCATAAATAAAGATGAGATTCCACTTTTATTGTTAAAAGGAGGTTGCCTTGACAACCAATTGAGATTGTTGATTATTTTTGATATTGGGATTTCTAAGTGTTGACGTTTTAATATATATACACAAGCACATGAGTCTATAAGTGAATAAAACTAGTTGGGAGTAAAATGTATATGTATGTACAAGTAATAGTTTTTTAATTTGTAAATAAATATAATTTAAAATCAATTGTTTTATTGATTTCAATTTGATAATAATACTTTGTTCCTTTTTTTTTCTTTTATTTTTGTAGTGTATTAATTTGATACTAAATTAAGAAATCTATAATTTGACTTAACTTTTTTTGATTAGTTTAGAAATTTAATCTGAAGACCTATTTTTTTGCTATTTTTATTGTAATAATCTAGATATAATTCTACAGAAATAGTCATATACGTATATAATTTGTTTTGAAGATTTTTCTTCTCATTTATGTTTAAAATAGTTCAAAAGTAAATCTTTTTTTTTTAAATGAAAAAAAAAAAAAATTGATTCGGAGTATAAAGATAAGATTTTTTTTTTGTAATAATTTTAAACTTACCTTTATTTTTTAAGATTTTTGATAGCAAATTGTTGAAGAATTAATGGAAACTATTTTTTTTCTTTAAGAAGCTGTCAATAAAGCATTTAAGTAATCTCTGTATTCAGTTGCAGAATAGCAACATTTTAAAGTCTTGTTAAATCTCAAGAGAACGTAATTGATTGTGAAATGAAGAAAGATTGTTTTTAAGAGATGATTTTGAAACTTCGGCTGGTATTGACACATTTTTGTAATAAGATGATGACTTGAACAAACGTAAAAGACGAAATAACTCAAATTTACCAAGTGTTGGAATTTCTAACCAAGATTAAGGTCATCTTTTATTGGATTGATCTGGCACGTAATAATCAGTTCGTGAAACCGTCTTAAAAATGGAAGACTGTTTATTTCAAGAATATATATATATATGTTATATAATGAGCTTGCAAATAGCTCTTAGCAACCTTTTCAGAATATCTCCAACCTCAGACCAGTTTCTGCTACTGGCTTCCTCAATGAGGTACTAGGATATTCAAGCATTAGATTTAAAATACCAATCCAAGTCCAGCACTTTATCTAATGGATAACTATTAAATAGAAAATCTGAAATTTTCAGACCTCCATATATCTTCCAGTTCAACTATCTAACTTAGAGAGCCATATGGGACTGAAACAAGTTCAGATACACCATGAATTAATAGCTTAAACAATATAAAATCACCGAATTCTTAATAGTAGAAAATAAAATTACAAAGAAATCAAGTCATATATCACATGACCTAATTTAACAAGCTTGTATTACAAAGGTTATATGATGAGCTTGCAAATAGCTCTAAACAAGCTTTCCAGAATATCCCAATCTTGGACCGGTTTGTCATCTGATATATGACTTGATTTCTTTGTAATTTCATTTTTTGCTATTAAGGCTTTGGTGATTTTATATCAATAAAGCTATTAATATAAGGTGTATCTGAACTTGGTTCAGTCCCATATGGCTATTTAAGTCAGATAGCTGGATTGGAAAACACATGGATGCCTGAAAATTTCAGGTTTTCTCCTTAATAATTATCCATTAGATAAGGTGCTGGATTTGACCTGGTATTTTAAATCTAATTCTTAAATATCCTAGCACTTCACAGAGAAATCCAGTAGCAGAAAGTGGTCTGAGATTGGGGATATTCTGAAAAGATTGTCAAGAGCTATTGGCAAGCTCATTAGATAACATTTGTAATACAAGCTTGTTAAATTAGATCATGTGATATATGACTTGATTTATTTGTAAAATATATATACATATGTACTCTTAAATCTTATTGAGAAAACTAAAGCAAAAATATTCATGAATTATGAATAAATATATGACAAGTGTGGACATTTGGATATTGAACTATATAAAAAATTGTAAAATATTGGATATACTTTAAAAATAAATATATAAATTAATTTATGATAACTATAGTATTGAAGAATTTACTGCACATCAAAGGACCATCCAGATATATATATATATATATATATATATATATATATATATATATATATATATATATATATATATATATATATATATATATATATAAAATATACAAAGAAGCAGAAAATACATATAATCTAATTATAAATATATTAATCTATTATGCTTGAAATTATTATTATCATACCTGGAATAAATGCTTGGAACTAATCATATCTCCATTAGAAATTACCCAATTAGTATTATCCACAATTTTTTCTGCTATCTGTCATCTTAGAAAAGGTAAGTCGCAGTTAGAATTTACTTACTACTATCTGGTATAACAGTATTTTGTCTCACTGTAGTTTTCCAGAAGTATCATAGGATGAATACACTTTCAGCACACAAATGATTGTTTAATGGGTGATAAATTAGTAACGAGTTATTTTTAATTGGATTACATACTGTTAATTAAAAATCATTATTTATTTTTATTGCACAACATCTCTACATCTAATTATTAATGTTACTCAAGTCCAATTTCCAGCTTAATGTCAGTTAACAAAAAAAAAAACAGGTATTAAAACAATTATTATTATTATTATTATTATTATTATAATGATGATGATGATGATGATGATGATGATGAAGTGGTCATCACAAAAAATTGATATTTTTTTAAAAAATGAAATTAGTTAAACCAAAAGGCTTTTAGAAGTAAATTTAACAAAATAATATGAAAGTGACATCAAAAAAGATTGTAAATTATTTTTAATCATTCTAACATTCACGAGAAAAGATAAAATGTGATATTTTTTTATGTAATTATGATAATTCACAAGTCATATTCCTAAAAAAAATATTTTTAATAAACCTTCAAATAATGTTCTTTTCTTATATCAACGTTGACATATTTATCGGATAAAAAATGAAAGATTAACAATAATACATAAGAAAGATGTTATTTGCAAGTTCATTTAAAATCATAGCGTTGTTAGCCGAGAGGTCATCGCAGCCGCCTTGCAAGCAAGTAGTTGGTTGCAGACGGGTGTGGGTTCGCATCCCGGCCGATGCTATGACATATGAAAAAAAAAAATCATAATTTATGTGAATTATTATAGTAATATTTTTGAATTTGATTATTCTGTGAAAGAATTTGTATTATCAATGTTACATATTTGATAATGCCATAATTCATTTATGGGCTTGTTAAAATTATTAAAATTTTAAAATAGATACAGTATTTCTTTTGAGTTAAAAAAAAACAATTGAGTGATTTGAACAATCTAATTAATTTTTATTCTGAAAACTAGCATATATATTTAAACATATAGTTATAGTCTGACACATCTGAAATAAACAACCAGTCTCCATAAATGTGCACTTTTAAGTTAATTTACATAGCAGTTCCCACATCACATTCATAAATAATATGATTATTATTGTTCACTTTTCATTAAGATCCTTGCAAATACACAATCAGAGAAATAAATACGGAAGTAGATTGTCACACTAATCTATAACAATTTGCTTTTGATATAAAACAATTTTTAATTGATTCTTTAACAGAATCAGTAGTCTATACAAAAAATTATAAAAAAGTACTTTCATTCATCTACTGTGAATCTCAAATATTAAGCCAGATCACAATTTAGGAATCCTATTTGTTAATGGATCTTAATACTAGAATTGATTATGGGCATCGTAAATATTATTGGCTAAATCAATTGCAGATTAAACTCTATCATTAAAATATGGTTGTTTGTAATTAAAGTAACTGATATTATCAGTTAGACTGATTTAATAAAAATTATTAATAGTGGAAAAAGTCACAAACAATACTTTTAAATCTGAGAATAATATATTAATATTTAATAAACTCTATCAAAAAATGATTTTATAAATATTTCATTTGAAGGCATTATTTTTGTTATATCATGTAAGAATATATATTGATTAGGTTGTTAGATCACCATATACTTTTTAGAATAATAAACCATTCACATTTTTCATTTTTACAGAAAACCAACAAATGATAAAAATTGTCTGAAGATTGCAAAGAATTAATACGCTAGCAAAGATTTTCTGCATGGTTAGGTTTATAATAGACTATAATAAAACTGTCAAAGAATAATAAAACTCTTTACTACTTCAGTAGTTCCAGTCAAAATATAAAGAGACTTAATGGGTTGTAATGGATCTAAGTATTTGAGATAAATAATAGTTAACCTAAAGAAAGTAAGAAATATGGAAAATCTTTATTGAAGTATTCACAGTTTATATTGAATCTCTAATTGATTATAATAACTTTGACCCAATAGGTTGATCGAATTCATTGCCATTTGCTTCTTATCCCAATGCATATAAGAAGTTAAACAAATTGTTACCAGATGGAGCCAGTGAAGTGATTTATTTTTCTGAGTGGAGAATACTAATTATTCTGATGATTAAACAGAATAATAAAACTAAAACATATGTCGATGGCAAATAGACTTCAAACAGATGTTTTTTTTGTCAGGAGAAAATAAAAAAAGGAAGACATATAGCTTTATTGCTTGGTAATTTATAAGACATTCAAGCACAAGAATCGATCCTAGGATCCTCGATCCCAAGTTGGACACTCTACAAACTATGCCAAAATACACAGGGAAAAAATAGTAATGGCTTTATTGCTTAGGATTTCATAAGATGTTTGAGCAGCAGAATCAATTCTGGGACCTCCCAATCCTAAGTTGGACATTCTACCAACTATGGCAAATTGCTCAGGACAAAAAATGCTAATGGTTTTATTGCTTGAGCACCAGAATACATCATGTGATTTCCCAATCCCAAGTTGAATACTCTGTCAATTGTTCCAAATCACACAGGGTACTGGGAAGGAATGACTTTCCACTTCAGTCAATTAAGTACAGATTTCAGCCTTTTTCGGACACACCAGTTAAAATACATTCTTCAAAACTGACTTCCATCACACATAGTTCTATATATTATTAGTAAGCAACCTTCAAAGGTCATAACCTGCAACAGCACATAAAGAATTAATTTCAATACAACTTGTTACTCGTTGACATTTTAGAAGTGTTTAGTAGATCAGAGAGAATTTGCAGTTTTTAGCATAAGCATTGGTGGTCGAGAGGTCAGCGCAGCTGCCTAACAAGCAGTTATCCCGGGTTAGTGGGTTCACTTCCTGGCCGATGCTATGACACATGGGAAGGAACTATTGAGTAAATTTAAAGTTTCTGGAAGTAAAAATAGTTACAGTTTTCATTCTAAAGAAATTGAATTTCTTGATTATAAGAAAGACTATTCATGGAATCAATATATTTAATGATAAAAAAAGTTAAAACATTTTTCGACAGTAGTAGCCATTATTGATGGTTTTGCTATTGTAAATCAAAAGCAATTGAATTAACACAACCACAACTGTCTGATAAAAAAAAAAATACATATGAGTTTGAGACATAAACAAAACAAGAGTATATTTAAAGTTATAGACAGGCAATAGATTTAATGTCAAAAGTCGAGTTGGTAAGTTTTGACTATTTTTCTGTACTCAAACTTAAGACAAACATTTTCAATTCCTGGGAAACTGTATTCATTCAATTTTTCAAATTAAAATGAGTATATAATTTTAGATGCAATAAATTTGCAGCTCATGTCTATGTTTATAATTGTCATGTAGTAAATTAGATTATAATTTAAACGAATTGTGTTTCAATACTATTTATAATTGTTACATTTTGGTTTACAAGTGTCAAAATTCACTCCACCCACAATTTTGACACCAAGCCCTCCAGATAAATACAGTACTGACTATTACAAATTACTTATTAAACTAGAAATTACTTCTAGATCAAATATAAACTTTAAACCTCAATTAAAGATCAATATATATAATAAAATTGAACGTTGTTCAGGAAATCATGTGACATTTGGCATCAGAATTGATTGGTTGAGCTTTTTAAATTAAATTTAAAATTTTGTAATTCTTAAATCCAGCAGTAAGCTTCATGCTATAAACATGGTTTTATTTTAACAATGGACATTAACAACAGGGACGTATGTTTGTAAAATGTCAGCGTAATTATTAGTATTACAAAGTTCTATTTGATCTTTTTTTTTTTTTTAAAAAAAAAAAAGGTTTAAATACTTTAGTAGTTAGCCAGATGTGTAAGAGCAATGAAATAAATAAAAAATTCTAGATCGCTTTTCAATTAAAGAAAAAAAAAATAGTCATCTTAGTTTAATAGAATGAAAATGTTAGAATCAGTTTTAACTTTGATACTCAGACATTATTAGATTGCTGATAAAATGACATTGTAATAAAAGAAATAAAACTGTAGAAATAAATCAAACAAATAACATAAAGAGTACTGTATAAAGAAAAACAAACTGATGACGTGTTTAAAATTAGTAACGTTTATAAAGATAATTTAAATGTAAACAATCGGAGAAAAATATTTGCAAATGTTATTATTATATGAATATTCATTCAAATAGTATACGAATATGGATGGATTGCTCACAAACATGCATCAGCCAGTGTGAGGAATTTTTTGGCTTTTACCTTTAAGTTTAAGATAATGATACGTCATAGTTTTTCTTCTCTGTTTCCTAATAGCTCTTAACTAAAATGTCAATTGAGTTGTTTTAAAGGCAGGATGAAAGTGTATGTGTGAATGAACTTTGTTACTTTGTTTTGAATAGATATTCACTATTATGACAAATAAAACTAAGACATGGTCTTTATTCCTAGGAGGCTGTAATGCTACCAGCCAAGCCAGTAGTTTTCAGCTGAAAGCATAGTGTTATGAATCTCATAAATGTGGACTTAGACTGCTAGTTGATACTGACCTTTTATTTAGGTGCTTACAACTGCAGATAACATTCAAGTGGAGGAACATTCCAAGAATTGGAAGGAAAGGTGTCTAATATTAATTAGAACCTTATTAGCCTTTGTGAAGTTAGAAGAAAGGGTAAAGAGACAGTTTATTTAAAAAGTGGCTATTTATTACACTATAAAGACACAATTGGAAGCACAAATAGAATAGAATTCATTATGAATAAAATATGGAAAAACAATATTATGGAGGTTGATAGTGTATCAAACAGAGTGGCAAGATTAGTTATCTAACTTATCAGTAGATACCAATTGCAAATGTCTTGGGTTTATGCCCCAACAAGTTCTTATTATGATGAAGATGTAGAGGATTTTTATATGGATGTACAAAAGAGTTTTGTTATGACCAAAAAACATTTTAAAATTATTGTAGGAGACATTAATGCTAAACATGGTAAACAATTGAAAGATGAAATGGTAGTGAATAAATTTGGTTAGGATAATGAAAATGAGAAAGGACATAGACTTATGGAGTTTATACAGAAAAAGAAAAACTTTATATTATGAATTCTTTCTTTGAGAAAAATGTTAAACAGAAATAAATAGACCTAAAAACATCTAAATGAAGGTATAACAGAATTAGATTATATTTTAACTAACAGAAAATATGTATTTCAAGATTGTAATGTTCTTACTAAATTCAGCACAGAAAGTAATTGTTGATTAGTGGGATATAAAATACCGGTTAATACTAACAGATTTTGAACATAATTCAGATTTGAATAAAGTAATAGGAAGCTAGCTGATATACTTTTAAAACTGCAACAAAGATAGCATACAAAAAAAAAGCAATTGACCAGTAAAATTTCTATTAAGACAAAACGGTTTATGAAGAAAAGAAGGGATATGATAATATATAAAAATGGTGCATTAAGAAGAATTGAATATGTAGAATTTTATAAAATGGTATGAAAAGGGTTAATAACAATATAGAAAAGCTATATAGAAGAGAATAAAAATCGTAAAAGTGTAAATCAACTTCTTGGTACTGGTAGGAAACATATTTTTGGAATAAGGTAAAGAGGTGAACCTATTACTAAAAAGAGAGATGAAATCAAAAAATATGTCTAATATGTTTAAAATATGTTTGATCTATCAAGAATTATGCAGTAACAAACAACAAGAAAAGGTATCTTCTACATCTATTATATCTTTTGAATTTACCAGAATTTTAAAAGAAAGCTTTAAGTAGTGATGGAATTATAATCGACACCTTTAAAAAAGCTGAAGAAATAGAATTATTTTTTGCAAAGTAATACATCAAATACCTGAATGATAAAGATGTAATAAATAATTGGAAGAATGCAGTATTAATATTTTAAAAAGTGGTAAAGATATTAAAAATTACAGACCTATCAATCTTTTATCAATTCTATACTAAATTTGTACCAAGATAATTACTGAAATGACATCTGTATTTAAAAATGGTTTTAATAAATGGATTATATCCATTTATTGAGAGAAGTTACAAAAAGGACCAATGAATATGAATTGTCATTATATTTTTGATTTATACATTATGAAAAGGCATTTGATCTATAAGCACTTTTTCAATGATTAAAGCATTGGATCATCATTGTACATATTCAGGATATTGTCATATTCTAAAGAATATTTATGAAAATTCAACAGCAGTTTAGATTACATAATATTACTAAAAAGATTGACATTGAGAAAGGTGTATAACGTGGTGACTCCATATCTTCAAAACTTTTTAATGGCAGTTTTGCAAGAAGTATTTTGTGGAATAAAATGGGAATTTAAAAGAATAAAAGTAAATGGAGATTATTTAAATCATCTAGATTTTGCAGATGATGTAATTGTTTTGCAAATCACATTTCAGAGATTCAGAAAATAATGTAAAAGTTATCAGATGAAAATAAGAAAGTAGAATAAAAGGTAAATAATGTTCAGTGGATTTCTCAATAGAAGAAAATAAAAATTGATAATGATGAGTTAAAAGAAGTTAACAGTGACAAATACTTTGGCCAGATTATTACTACAAATATAAACATAATGGATTAATTTAATCATAAAATTAATTTTGGGTGAAGTGCTTTTGCTAGAAATAACTTAATATTAAAAGAAATATGCCTATTTGTTTATAAAAGATTTTTAATAAATGCATAGTACCAATTCTTACTTATGGAGGTGAGACATGGACACCTAGTAAAAAATATTACTATGATTTCAGTCACTCAATAAAGTATAAAGAGATGTATGTTAAAAATAACAAGAAGAGATTGAAAATGAAATACATGGATGAGAGAAGGAAAAGTTGTCACTGACATCATCAAAAAAATTATGAGACTGAATTAGAATTGGGCTGGACATATTTCTGGGAAAGATGATAAATAGAAGAATAGTTGAAATCTTAACCTTCCAAGAGATTGTAAAAGATCTAGAAGGTGACCACATGTGAAATGGATGGAAGAAATAAGAAAGTGTGCTTGGATGATGTAGAGAAGAAAACTAAAGATCATAGAAACTGGATTGAACATGGAGAAATCTTCATCCTGCAGTGAATTGATAATGGTTGAATTTAATGATGATTGCTAAAAGATATAAAAAATAAAATTATACTAAATTTCATGAGGATGATTTTTTAGTGTGACAGTTATCTTTAAATCACCATAGGTTGTATTTTATAAGAGTGTGATCTCTTTCCTATCAGTGAAGACTATAAATATTATAACCATTACACATAATCAACTCAAATTAAATCTGGGACTGTGTATAATAATATCTAATTACTCACTGATGAGCAATAATGAATACCTAATTGGTTTGGAGGTGGACTATGTGGACAAAAACTCGAAACTTATAAGTGTCTAAAAAAAAAAAAATTAAGATTCATCCAGTCCAATATTCAATCCCCGAATCATTGCTGCGGATAGGTGAACTTAGTACCATCCAATAAGCTGGAAAGCCTTTAGGCCGAAAATATGTACTAATGAGAAATATTTTACACATTTGCGATACAGTCATTTTTTTTTTACTTCTAACAAAAAAAAAACTAAAAATATTAAATTTTTGATTATTTTGATTTCTAAAAAAAAAAGAAGTTAATTACAAGCAATAATTCATTTGATAGAGATATTTCAAAAATGGTGCATAGTATTTCTTAAAAACTTGGCTTTCGCTTCAGATAATAAAATCTACGTTGTTAATTATTTAATATATGCAGGATTCGAACTCAGACTTTCACACGACCCACAACTCCCACTGCCATCTTATATTGCTGACCCACCTTTTATTTATTACATACATAAATGCAGGTGTTAAGCTTGTACAATGTATTAGTTGTTAATTATTGTAAAATCTTAGATATTTTAAGCAGTCTGTAACCATAGTGATGCTGTGGGTCAGAATTTTCTTTTTGATCTTATTTAATTTGGAACACTTCCTTTATCCTTTTACCAAGTTGAAATATCAAGTGGCAGTACTTGTAGCTTTACAGCTAACATTCTTCAATATTGGACTTTTTTAATTTTAGGTCACTAGAAAGAAAGCATTTTGTAAATGCGCAGATTTTAGATTTTGATTCCTTCTCCGCTCTTGACTTTTTATTTTTTTTGAGAGCTTATTTTAAAGTTGTTGTTTTTTTTTTATCAAAAAAATTATTTTAATAATCCTTTATTTAATAAAATAGGACACATTTATTTTTATGCTTTCTTTTTTCTTTTTTTTTTCCAACAAAAGAATTTTTTACGATGTGTCTTCTGATTATTAAAAGTAAAAAAATAATGGGGTTAGTTTGGTGAAGTTTGCTACCTGTAACCTTTATTTAACTAGTGAGAAATAAAAGTACGTTTGAGTTTAATTGAAATTATTTCCTGAGCAGTGATGCTAATAAGGTCATGTGACAAATCACACTAGTGGCAGATTAAAAAAAGACAGTTTCATTAAAAATTAATCAAGTGCTAATTATTCTCGGGAGTTAATTGAGCACTGAAAAAGACAGACTGAGTTGTGACCCATTGGCCTTGGTTCTAGATCCCAGTACTGTATTAAATGATGCAGGATTCCATTTTATTCAAGTTACCAGTAGGACACTTTTTCCCCTTTATTCAGCTAAGAATTTATCCTAAAACATTTAGCCTTGATCTATTGCTTTATCATTATGATAAACTATATGGTCCCCAAACTGAAAACTAATATCTCTGTTTGGTTAGTTGTATGTAAAAGAAAATGCTAATGGCTTTATTGTTTGAGAATTCATAAGAAATTCAAATGCCAGAACTATGAGCACCAGAATCGATCCTGGAACCTTCCAATCCCCCAAATCTGATGTTCTACTAATTGCATTAAACCATACAAGTAGAAAAAAAGCTAATAGCTTTATTGTTTGGGATTCATAAGAACTGTAAGCACCAGAATCGATCTTATGACCTTCCAATCCCAAATCAGATACTACCAATTGCACCAAACCATGTAGGATAAAAGGAATATGGTTTTATTGCTCAGGAATCCATAAGAGGTTCAAGAGCCAGAACTATGAGCATCAGAGTCGATCCTGGGACCTTCCAATTCCAAGTCAGATACTCTACCAATTGCACCAAACCATACAGGGTAAAAGGCATATGGTTTTATTGCTCAGGAATCCATAAAAAGTTCAATAGCCAGAACTATGAGCACCAGAATCGATCCTGGGACCTTCCAATTCCAAGTCAGATACTCTACCAATTGCACCAAACCATGTAGGATAAAAGGCATATGGTTTTATTGCTCAGGAATCCATAAGAAGTTCGAGAGCCAGAACTATGAGCATCAGAGTCGATCCTGGGACCTTCCAATTCCAAGTCAGATATTCTACCAATTGCACTAAATCACACAGGGTACTTGTATAAAGTAATTGCCCTTGACCAATTATTTTGGTACCCATTAATCATTTCTATATTTATTATTAAATATTATAAGATGAAGTTATAACAAAAGTAAGATATATGAAATATATAGATATTAAAAATAATGCAATATTTAATAATAAAGACCACTTAAAAAATAAAACACTAGAAAGTGTCATTAGCAGTAACATTAATTGGATGTTAGAATCAGTGAAATAGTAAAATATATTGCTAATCAAAAATGCAGCAATAGAAGTAACCCTGCTCAGTTTGAAATGAAGCTTCTTTATCAATCATTTTTATATACTTTCTTTCTCATATGTCATAGCATCGGCCGGGACACGAACCCACAACTGTCTGCAACCAACTACTTGCTTGCAAGGTGGCTGTGATGACCTCTCAGCTAACAATGCCTGGCCACTTTTATATACTGATTAGAGATTATATGATCAAGACAGGTTAAGTACATCAACAGTCAACATGGTAATCTATTGTGATATTAGTGTTACTGACCTATACAATTTAATGCAATATAATTAAGACTGTTTCATCTTTTTCATTTGTTAGATTAAATCATTATGGATATATTAGAACACTTATAACATAATTCTAAAAAATCTATTTGTACAATAAGATTGCAAAGTATTTTGTTTAATTATGATTGTGTTAAATATCTTGTTTAATTTAATCACATAAATTAATTAGTGTCCTGCTTTTCTATAAGTACTCCAGATAGTGATTTATAAATCAAGAAATAAAACATATTGCCTAATAACATTTCTATTATACATCTAACGTTTTTTGTTCTTAGTTCTTGGATAAATCACACCAATGACCTCAACCCTTAGTAATGAATAACTTTTAAAAGGTAAGTAAGTGAACTAATAAATAATTATTCACAAATTTATAAGAAGACAGAGACAAAACTCTCTAAACAGTAGCACAACTCAGTGCAAGCCAGAGTAATCAATCAATGCAGGAAGGTTTGTGCATAAAATCTCTATCTAGTGCCTACTCATCCAATATCCCCAGACTAGTTTCTGGCTTGTGCCTTTGTCAGTGAGGGGCCTTGGATCTGAGAGCACTACACCTAGATCTTAGGATCTAATGCAACCCTCCAGCAGCCACCTATTATCTCCACTTAACTACAAAACTATGAGTCTTAAGTAGGCCCTAGATGGGGATTTTATGCACAAGCCTTCTGGAATCCATTGATTACTCTAGCTTGCTGTGTGTGGCAATACATATAGTGAGTGTTGCCTGTTTTAATAACAGTTATAAGCAAGCACATGTGGTGTTTATTGGAAAAATAAATTTGTTGATACAACTGGTAAAAAAGCCATAAAAATTTTTTGTAGCAGCAGGAGAAAAGGAAGCAGATAAAGGAAAAAAAATACCAACAGGTATGGATTTGAAAAAAACAAAAATAATTTAAATTGTACAGATTTTTAAATACAAATATGGAAGACAATCCTTGCAATGAATACATTTTTAAATTCACATGAATGTTTACCCAAATTTAACAACTTTTGCAAGATCATTGTGATGAATTAAAAATAAATAAAAATCATACACAGATATACAGTAGAAATAATGCTAGCTGAAATCTATATAAAATATTTGAAATACTCCCTAGCTATACTATTCCAGCCACACTCCCTTCAAATAAAGAAAGCTAGAATTTTAGGAATTTCCTTTTCAATGGGCTGCTAAATATCAAGCTTTCTTTATTTAATGGAGAAATGTGGCTGGAATAATATAGCTATGGGATATTTCAAATATTTTTAAGATATATATAATATATTTTGTAGATTAAAATGGCAAACTAAAAAAATAAATTCAGAGTATACTTATACTTTGCAGATGTGATTATTTTCTCAAATAATGTTCTAGAATGTTATTAATTGTTCATAATTGACATTGAATGTTATTGCACTCTTATAATACTTAAGTCATTTATGTTTATGATTTTAATAAAGAATTACAATTTAATATGCAGCATAATGCCCTTTACTTTTCAGCATTTTCTGACATTTTCTTTGTCTTACACATCAATGTAAAATATATGATAAAATGTTTATTACTTATCAGAAAATAACAAATTTGACTTTATTTGATAGATATTTTTGTTTATTACTGAAATAAATTTTAAATGTTCACATTTTGTTTCTGTAAATATTAAACAAAGATGTTACATGTCATTGTTTCTAGAAAAATTATTTTCAGTTTATAAAATCAATGAAATATTTCTTAATTTTTTTTATTTTTAAATATTTGAAATGTATAATTATTTATTTCTCTTATATCTAATGAATTATGCTTTAAATGTTTAAGTTTTTTGAATATTTATTGCAAAATTATGATATTTTCTTTACTTGTAAATAAAGTAGATTGTTTACTTTCAAATTCCTTTATTTGTGCCTCAAGACAATTCAAGAGGCGTAAGTTTGGATATTACACTGCAATCAACAAGAATTGTTACAAACAAGTTTAGAGAGTGTCAGGGTGTGTCAAGCGCATCTGCACCCATACAATTGATCCCATGCATATGATTTTTAAACATTCAAGTATAAATGTATGGATAGGTGAGCAGGGTTTTTATGGTTCCAGATGTGCGGTGACACAAAATTCACCTGCCCTTCCAGACTCACACACATAAACCCAACTTCTTATGCTTAAATTATTGTTCACAAAATGTGTCAATTATACATGTCCATTTCTCCATTAGTTATTTAAAAAATTTTGTTATATCAACTGCAATGTTAAACTTTCAGAACACTTCTATTCATGCCTCATGACTATTTGGGAGGCATAAGCTTGAAAGAAACAAGGCAACCACTTCAGTTGCAGTGGGAATATTGTCCTTGGATTGTCCAATTGCATAAGTCTATTTTTTATGTCATAGCTTGTCTTCTATTTTGCTTCAGGCCATATTTATGTTAGCTGTTAATATAATGTTATATTTTTGAAAATAAAGTATTTCAAGTCAAAATAAGTTATTAAATAATTTATATTTCTTGATATCTGATGAATATAGTATAAATTATTTTTGAAAAATATCTAAAACCATAATAAATTCACAAATAAACACGTTTTGCATCATTGGAAACTTCAATGTCATAAAACATCAAATGTTTTACAGCCTTGTCAACAGACAATGGCTGAACATGTCAGGGAGGGGCTTATGTCTATTCTTAGAGTGGGAATTTTGAATTTCATGCTTTTTTCTTGCAATTTTCAGCAAAAAAATTATTATAATAAAATATACTGTTTTACATGCATTTTAACATATAATACTTATGAAAAAATTCACCAGGAGGTGAATTGGCCAAAAGATAAAATAATTCATTTCATGTGATTGTTGGGTACTTTAAGCTTGCATTTTGATTAACTTCTTTAATATTTTTGTCTGAATCAGAACTTTAATACAAGTTATGTTTATTATTATTATTCTAACAATAAATAAATCACATTTCAATTATTAATATTCCAAGCTCTTCTTATAAAAAATACATACTGTTTGAATACAAATTCATCTACAAAACAAACAATTATATTTAATTAAAGTAATAGTATAAAATCTAATATAATATGATTATTAAAATTAAAGAAATCTGAATTATGAGTAGGACTTTGAAAAAATTCAACTTATTCACCTATTGAAATGGTATGTCTATGCAATATTATAAAATAATTAGGCAAATAGATTTGAGAGCAAATAGTTCTTACATTACGTCCCTTCCATTGATTGAATGTCACATGGTAACCCCTAAGCAACAAATCACTCGATTATTATCTTTTTTTAAATAAGTGATAATTTTTCTCATGTGTCATAGCATCATCCGGGAAGCGAACCCGCTAACCCGGAACAACTGCTTGTAAAGCAGCTGTCACTGATCTCTCAACCACCAATGCTTGACAATAAGTGATAATTTTGAAAAAAAAATGGGTAGGCAACAAAAATTTTAGTACTTAAAGCAATAAGTAGTAGAGAATTTGAATTATACCAAACTTAAATGTACTATTATTTTTATGTTCAGTTTTGCCCTACACCAGAGCTATTTATTGTAAGCTTAAGACATAAGTGAATAGTAAAGAAAGGCATATGATGTTTTGATGGCATATATCTAGTAACTATTAATAAATTTTAACAGATATTATCATTGAAAATATGTTTTAAAAATGTGGAAATATCTTTTATTTTATTTAAGTTTAATGTTTTCATTGGTCACTGTCTATATCATCTAAATGTGATAGAGCAGATATTTTCACATTCTTGAAAAATATTTTCATATATATAACAATATTTTTATTAATCAAAATATAAGATTACTAAATGGTTGTATCTAATACTTTTAATAAAGTATCCCTTTTCAAAGGCAATGCAGTTGCATATTTTTTGCGAATGTCTAGAGAATTTTATTTATGTTATAAAGTGCACATGGTTTCTTAAAGAACACTGAGGGGTCAGAATGACTAACATTAACATGGGTAGGATGACAACTTGGCACTAACATGGACTTTGAATGTTCCAACATCAGATTGTCAATGAAATGGATGGCTGAAGAATTGAGGGTTAGAGTAGTTTGAAGCCTGTCCATTAAAGTATGAAGATTGGCTATCTTAATATAAAGCTGAGCACTGATTGTATATATGTGTGGAGATGGTAATCTGGACCAACTGATGAGTGCTGGTTAAGCACAAAATACGGATATTGGTGATTATTTCTCTTTTCAACATGTGTGTGATCAGGTGGGCCAGCAATATAAGATGACATGGAGAGTTGAGGGTCATATAAAAGTCTGAATTCAAATCTCTTATATATTACATTATAGGTGCAAGCCTGTACAGTATATTAACTTTATTATAAAATAAATTATAATCAATAACTATATTTAAATATTAAATACTTATATACAGAGTTTTTATTTGACATTAAATCTGCTTAATGTACCTATAATTTGGGTTTGAATCCTGACAGAATATTTGACTTTTTTTGCAGGTTCTAATAGGCTTGGTTTTTTTTCCAGATATTCATTTCATAGCATATGTAGCAAATCATTCAGTATTAGTCAGTAATTGGGATCTAAATATTCTTATTTAGTGGGTAAATATTAGGATAGTTAACCATTTAAATATTCATCATCCATTTATTGACAAACACTGTAAATAATTCACCTCAATGTGTAGTAATATTGCTATTACATAAATATTAAATTTTTAATGAAGAAAGAGATTGGTGAAAAACTTCCCCCTTTTGATGTACTCGTCACCAGGAAACAAAACAATCTATCATTTTAAGTTTTTTAAAAAATAAACACATATAGACAGATACTTATAATTTTCATCATATCACCATCCAACTCAATTTTTTGGGTGGCCATAATTCTTTTCACTAGAACAATTAACCTTCCAGATAAATCACATCTAAAAGAAGAAATAAGTCATATAATGTTTTAATAGCTAGTGGTTATAATAATAAAATTATTCACCAAGCCTTAATTCAAGCCCAAAATAATCAAAATTAAAAAACAAAAAAAAAGTAACAATTATTAGAATTTGTGTTCCTTACATAAAAGAAACTACAGACAGTATTGGGCATATACTAAAATGCTACAATATAAAATCAACATAGATTCCTTATCAGAAAATTAGTAACTTCATAACCAAGCCTAAGATTCAATTCTACTTGAGGATCATGGAGTTTATAAAATTTCATGTGGCATTTGTAAAGCTTCTTACGTAGGTATGGGCAATTGTCACATCAGCACTAGAATAGACAAACATGCTAATGCAGTTAAGACACACTCAACATCATCTCCAGTCACTCTCTCACTCCATGCTATAGATTCAAGTCACAATATTGATTTTTTTACTACCAGGATCCTATTCAGATGTGATACTCTCTATCAAGATAAGATCAGAAAAACCATTGAGATACTAAAAAAACTAAATTGTATCAATAAACGTGATGACACATGCAAACTTCTCCTATTTGGAAGAATTTTTTTAAAAAAGATATTAATCTAAAATTTTTTTACTTTTATTTTTGCAATTTTGTATACCTGTTTTTTCTATTGGTAGAACTTTTAACATTGTTATAAACTAATATCTATTGTGCCTCTACAACCATTTTAAAAATATTCTATTTATCACCAAGTTGATGGCTTGTTTAACCAAGCCAAAATGTTGCTATGTTAATTATAAAAATCATACAAAAATGAACCAGCAGAGTATGTCATTTATATCTGTACCTTGTGAAAATCTTCAAATTAACATATATATATATATCATTAAAGACCAGTCAACACTTAGATAATCCCAATATCAATAGCAATCAACAATTTCTAACTGTTATCAAGGCAACCTCTTTTTTAACAATAAAGGAGGGATTTAGACAATCCCAATATCAATAATAGTCAACAATTTCAAACTGTTGTCAAGGCAACCTCCTTTTTAACAACAAAAGAGGGATTATGCTAATTTATTATTAAAAATGAAGTTGCCTTGACAACAGCTAAAATTATAACTGTTATTGATATTGGGATTGTCTATGTGTTGATTGGTTTTTAATGATTACTTACAACCATTTAGCTTTGAGCATTATTACACTTATTATTTAAATATATATATATATATATTCAAATGGGTTTCTTTTCTAATTGTTTTTAATGAATGAAATGAGTGTTGGATCTAAAATAATTGACACATCTGACTTAATTTCTTTCCTCATCCTTTATTCATTATTTCTGGTGCTCAATTGTCATCTGACCTTCAGAACAAAGCCATTCAATTATTTTCATTTATTGACTTACTTGCGATAGTGCAGTGATAGACTGGTGGACTGTTGAATTATCATGCACACACACACAAATGTAAACAAAGGAATGAATAGATTTATTTCTAAATAATAACTAGAAATAATTTATTAGCAGTGGTATCGTTAGGTATTTCCAGGTAACTATCAATTTCTGCTGACATCTTTTAAGCTAAGCAATTTGTTTTAATAGTCTACAATAATTTTTGAATTGGGTCATCTAGAAATCAAAGATCCTCTTTCATTTCTAAACCAAAGTATTATATGGATTTAAACTCAGACATATTTTTATAGATCTAAAGATTTAAAATAATTTAATTTAATTTTAATATATTGTAAATATTAATTCACTCCCCCCCCCCCCCGGACACTTATGTATGTTAAATATTTTCATGGATTAATTATGCTGTAAACAAAAAAAAAAAAAGAATAAGGTTATGTACTGATTAAAAACAATTTGTTAGCTGTGGTTTTGCAAGGTAGCCATCAGTTACAAGGGACAACCTTTAAGCTAAACAATTCATTCTACTATCTCAAAATAGCTTTTTATTTTAGGGTTACTTAGAAAGAGAACAAACCACTTCTTTTTTTTCTAATCCTTATGTCTAATCCAAAAATTTATATGGGTTTAAATCTGTGTATATATGTTTATATGTATGGCATATAAAAAAATTAATCTTTTGATATTGATAAATATTATTTCATTTCTGAAAGAGGTACTTATGTTAATTATAATACAAACAAAGGTGTGAATGGCATTATTTTTCTATAAAAATCAAAATAGAATAAAATGTTAGCAAAATCAAAATTGTTAAAAGTTCATAGAATACAACTCAGCTTCATTATGTCTTATGCCTAAATGGCATTTGATTTTTTAAGTATAAATCATTTAATTACTCTATGGCAGAATATTGTTACAGAGATACATATGGAATGTGAGAAGTTGAAATAAGTCATAAAGAATAACTAGAAATAGATATGGGTTTTAAAAATTAAGACTGCAAATAATATCAAGAACATGCCATTGTCTGGTAAGTTATGTTGTTTTTCCTGTTTGAATTCATGAAAAAAAACTTCAAGACTGCAGTAAGACTATTATCTAGAGAGAACTTTCTTACACTATGTAAGAAAGCATAGTTTTAACAGTTTTAAAATTTATGAACTTTACATTTACTATGCTGAATGCGAACACACTCATACCCTCTACCTCTATTCTTTTATAGTTTTTTATGTTTTTAAATAATTAGTTTGGTTAGAAGGAAAAATTTGTCAGAATTATTATTTCTTTTTAAATCGATATTTTAAAACTCTCATTATTAGCTATATTGAAGCATATTCTATTGGTACTGCAGTCACTTTTGAATTATCTTCATTTTCTTGGGTCTATCTGTAGCATTATCTTGCCCATTTTGCATTCATTTGATGTTAGAACTTTGAACTGAAATATATATTGATTTATTAGTTCAAAAAAAATGTGCAGATGTCAGTGTTATACAAAGAATTTAATATCAATGAGCTGGGATCATCATTTATTTGTTTAACTTCAAAAAGAAAAATTGTACATTTATTTATAATTATTTTTGAAAAAACACTTCTAAAATATTTATTTTATACCAAAAATATTCATGATTACACTTAGATTTTATTCAAAAATGATGATTTTTAAAAAGTCAATGAATGAAAAATAAATTAATGGTAATAATAAAAAAGTATAATTGAGTGAAAAACACTATAAAATATCTTTTGTCATTTTTTAAAATAATTATAAATAGAATTTAAAATTTTAAACAATTTTATTGTATTATAATGACTTACTTAACAATAATTCATTTAGAATTTAGAAATTGAGTTAAAATCAATTTTATTTAATTTATTAAATATTTTTATCAGTATTGATTAAATTAGGAAAAGATTATTGTTTTGAAAATGTATTTCAGTTTATTACTTTTTGTATATATTTGCAATGTTGAAATATTATTTTTACAAATGTTTCTCATTAGTACACTTATATTTGAAATAAGTAAAATCTCTTGAAATACAATATGTAATAAAGGGTTAAATGTTAAAATAAAATGTTGCAAATTCAATCTAAATGGCCATTAAGGACTGAGTTGGTAGGAGCTAGTCATCAAATCATTAAAAAGATTTACAATTAAACAATCATATTTTGTTAAAAATTGTCATTTTACTAAAATGTTAAATGATTTGCGTAAATAAAAAGAATCAACTAGTTACTCGCTTAGAAAGTCATGTGACATTCAAACCCTAAAATTGGCAATATGAGCTCCAATCCAGGAATATTTAGCTTATCAATCATTTACCTTACACTGTGCTGAACTTTTCATGGCAATGTTTTTAATAGAAAGATTTCACTTGCAAAAAATTGATTAAATAGGAGACAAGAAGGCTTTTCAGTCAAGCATTGTTAGCCAAGAGATCAGCACAGCTGCCTTGCAAGCAAGCAGTTGGTTGCAGACAGTTGTTGTGGGTTCACCTCCCAGCCAATGCTATGACATATGAAAAAAAAGAAGGCTTTTCAAATCAAATTGCTTTAGATTAGCCTACATATTTAAAAAGTAGTTTGAAGATAAGAATGGCCACTTGGGTCCTTTAAAGTCATTAATCTTGTGTTAAAGATTTGTAGAGGTCCCTACTATCGAAGTTCAAGTGCATAGTTTTAACGTGATAGCTTTAATATATATATATATATTACTTATGTAATGAATATGTACTTAACAAATTAATAATAATTATATTATTAATGTAAATGAAAAGTATTGAATAGAATTACATGTCTTTTAGGCATGAACTTTAATTGATAATCACAATGAACAGATTTCAATTAATGTAATACTATTTAATTAAGATTGTAGCATAATAATCTCCAATACCTGCTTTTATAAATTAATATATACTATACTTAAATATAATTATTGTATTTAACTATACATGTATTAATTAAAATATGGTTTAAATGATCACATATAAAAATAATAATAAACACAAATGTTACAAATTTTAAAAAAAATAATTTTACAAAGTTGTGTTTATTTGATGACCAGTTGGTTTACATTTACTGTTTTTTTCCCTAATATTTTTTTTTTTTTTTTTTTTAGAAAACATTCAAGTTTTTGCTTGTTTTGCTGTAAATTCTGAAATTGATCTTTTGGTTGGCCATTTCATTTCAAATTTGGAAGAGAATTGATTTTATAAACACAATTAAGAATATATTTTAATTTTCTAAACAAGCAAGAGCTTCAAAGATTTATTACTTTAGGCATATAAGCAAGTAAAGTTATATGATCCTTTAATATTTTAAAATGGGGAATATTTTTTTAAGAAAGTTAAAAAGATGGTTTTTCTTAAACATCTGTTTAAAGTATAACTACTCTCATTAATCAGAAATCGGATAAATTCTCACTAATCTAGTGCCTTTCTTTTTGATCTTTACACTTTTAATGCAAATTTTACTTCTAATAAATCACTGTAAGGGATGTATCTAAAGTTTAGAAACTATTATATAATATATATTAAAAATAATATTATCACGTGGAGTTTCAATGTCCTAAGGGCAATTTAAACACGACTGTTCTATTCATATGCATTATTTGACCTTTTCAAAAAAATATATTTTATATTTCTGATTCCAGAATTGAACCTAAGCCCTTCAGCTTTGAGTCCATCACTTTACTACTGCATTAAACTACATAAAGAAAAAATGCATTTATATACACAAAATATTGTAGTGCAATAAAAAATTAGCCGTACTTTACTCTTTTAATGTTATATCATATTTTTAAAGCATCATGATTGAAAGAAAGAAAGAAAGGAAGGAAGAAAGAGAGTGACAAAGAGAGAGAATGAGAAATCTTACTTTGTCAAGATTTTTTTTTTTTTTCTATGAATTTTCATTTTATGAAACTAAAAATAATATAAAATTTTGAATTTTATAATTACTTAAAAATCATCTTACAAATATATGATGAATGAAGATTTTGACGAATGAGAATCTTTGTATTATCATGTTTAGAGAAGAAGAAATACAATTTGGCACCAATACTAACTGTTCTTGCAATTTCAAGCAAATGATTCATCAAAGAGAGTTATCTAATAAACGCTTTGAACTCAGGACAAAAGGATTAAATATTAATGATTTGAAGATTGTAGTTTTCTGAATTTATATATATATATAGGGGGTTTGATTTAGACTTTCACAAGACCCTCAACTATCCATGCTATCTCATACTGCTGTCACAGTTGATCACACACACGTCAAAAAGATAAATAATCATCAATATACCTGTTTCATGCTAAAGCAGCACTCGTCTTTTGGTCCAGATTATTATCTCCACACATATACTCAGCTTATATTATGATAGCCAATCTTCATATTTTAATGGACAAACCCACCTCACAACTCTTCAGCCGTCACTTTCATTGAAAATCTAATGATGGCATGCTCAAAGCTGAGTATTGATTGTATATATGTGTGAATATGATAATCTGGACCGACGAGTGCTGGTTTAGCATGAAATAGGTATATTGGTGATTATTTATTTTTTTGACATGTGTGTGATCAAGTGTGTCAGCAGTATGAGATAGCATGGATAGTTGAAGGTCATGTGAAAGTCTGAGTTCAAACCCCTATATATTACATATTGGCATGCAGGTATAAAAACGTCTGTACTGTAGAATTTATATAGTATGTTCTAGATTTGTTTTTTGAAGTAGAAAATACATATATATTAAATATTGCTTAACACTATATTAGTAATAATAAATAAAATAAAAATTCATATAACACTATAATACTAGCCAAAAACTAAGATTTACTAAAAAATTTCCATAACCATGGTTTTATCTATTAACAAATAGACTTTTCAAGTGAAATTCAACTTAACTTACCACATACGCATAACAAACAAAATAGCCTTCCCATCATTCACTTCAAAACCCAACTTCCTTTAACAGTACACCTGGGTCTCGTTTTACGCGATAGATAGGTTCCTCAGAAAACATGCGCAAATGAAATCGCGCAAAAATAGATGTAACTTACCTTGAAAAAGGGGGGATACAGACTGTGATTTTTCAAAAATTGCATAAGAGCAAAGCATCAATGTAAAATTACTTTAAAATTCGCGCAAAAAAAAAAAAAGGAAATAAAATATGACTAATAAAAAATTTCAAATTTTAAAAAAATTGATACAAGACAAACTTTTTAAACTATTTTTTAACTATAATATTTAATTTTATTCAAAACAATATGTATTTTTATGCATACATTTTTTTATACACGTTTTAATTATTATCGCTATTTACCGGTAAACAGGTTCATTTGCAAACTAATTTTTGATTCTACACAAGAGGAAATACAACTAGCTCCAACTTCACTCTCATGTTGTGTTAATTGTTTTCTGGTGACAATGTAATTAGTGATTAATCTTTGAGATGATGATTTTATTAATTGTTTATGAATGCGATATTTAGACATACAACCATTTAGCTCTCGTTGGAATTTAAGAGCACGTTCGTGATTAGTGTCATTTGTAAGAAAATAATTTGCCGATTAGAAAGTTGAAGACCTTCTCAAATCATTTTGAAGTGAAAGGAACAGGTTCCATGTCTGTTTCATTATCTTTTTCTACATTTTCTTCTGTATCTAAATTTTTATTTTTGTCTTTAATTTTCAATTCCGTTTAAAAATCAAATTTCGTTTCACTGCTATTACTCACCTTTTAAAAATAAACTTGTGGACACTAAATGATTAATAATTGATTATGTTCTTTTTTAAAAAGCAAAAACAGAATGTGATTTCAAATGCAAAATTAACACGCACAATGTTTGAACAAATTTACATTATAATCTTGTAAAATTTAATGTGTGTGTACATAAAATGTGGAAATCATGATTTTAATTTCATTGCATAAAATCTTACTATTATAAAGCACTGAAAATATTGAAATTACTAAGATGAAAGTCGAATTCCAATAATGTGCTATTACTTTCAATATAACGGAAGTGTGCAAAATTTATTATTTAAAGTAATAGCGCATTATCGGAGATCGACTTCCAGTGAAATATGGAATTGCGTAACTTCAAAATCGTGTTAAATAAGTCCGCGTAAAAAGAGACCCAGGTGTAATCAGATGGCAGACATCTTTTGATATTAAAGGAAGTTGGATTTTGAAGTGTATGATGGGAAGACTATTTTGTTTTGTATATATATGCTGCATGTTTAGTTGAATTTCGCTTGAAAAGGTCTATTTGTTAATAGATAAAACCGTGGTTGTGGAAGAATTTTAACAAACTTTAGTTTTTGTTTGGCTAATATTGTAATGTTATATAAATTTTTATTTCATATATATATATATTAGAAGAACAGAGAATAAGCAAAAAGAAGAGAGAGGAATAGGTAAACTTTTTAATTGAGCTTAGAAAGCATAAACAAGAATTATAAAATTAAAACAAGAATTTAAAATAGTTGAAAAGGTAGTATGTTTGACAAATAGATAATTGATAATGAGCAAATTCGAACTAATTTTCTTTTCAATTAAGTAATATTTGTAAATAATATCCATCTGACCATTTGAGAAGACTCCCATACAGAAATCAATGGAGGATCGCATTTCTTACCAGGTTTGCTAATTGTCAGAAGATGAAGATTGAAACAGTTTTTCATCATATCTACTTAAGAATACCTGAATATTTAGTTGAATTTAGGAAGCATAATGCAAAAGAATTTAATAAGGAAAAAATAGATTTTTGGACTTATAGATAATTTCCGATTTTTCTTCACTATTGATAATATGTAATATTAAATACGCTTAACGTATATAGTGAAATTAATATTCAACGATTATATTAATATTTCTTAAGGCTAATAATGAGCAAATTTGGACTATTTATCTATAAGTAATTTATGATTACTCTCAACTAAATGTCATTTGTAAATAATATCTGACTCAGGAACAGTCTGGTCTTTTCAGCAGCCTCTAATAGCTCACCAGACTTTCTAGTTGCCAGATGGTAAGATTTGAGCTCTTTTTCTTTATATCTAATTAAGAATAGTTGAATATTCATTTACCAACCAATATGAGATAAAAAGCTGATTTGACTATAGGTAGACTATTTAAAAAATAAAAAAAACATACATAGCTTTTAAATAACCAACCACACAACAAAGTTCTTTTCAATGGCTTATGATGGAATTAAATGATGGAGAAACCATTAATCATCAAGTTTTTCATCTTCATTTACTAACCAATATAGGATAGTTACCTAAATTTCTACTGATGAGCTATCTAACAAAAATAATAATACAAAAAAAAATGGAAAAAAATCCAGGTCTAATTGATTGCTAGCATGACAAGTGATGAGAAATGCAGAAGGCAGTGCATTCAACAAACACACACTCATGATGGCATATAACAGGTAACAGAAATCACATCATTTTATAAAACATAGCATAGTCCTAGTTATATTGTACAAGCTAACTATCATGTAAAGCTAATGAGAAGAAGACTGAAGATTAGATGTGAAGATGTTGCCATTGGACAGTCACTCAGCATGAAACATCACATTGGAAGGATTAGACAGCCTGCCAAAATTGAAGAGAAAGTAACATATAGCATTAAGTCTGTACATTACATGCTCATATATATGTTATGGCTTTCAACATACTGTTCAACCTTAGCTGCAGCTGTTAAGATATTAGCAGAAGTGAATCAAGAGTTTATGATAGTCAAGTACAGAATAATATGACAGAGCGAAGACACCAAACATATAGCAGTTACTTAGCATTATATGGAAGTCAAGGTCACCGACAAGCACCAGATCAAAGCAGTCGAGACTGGACAGATAAACAACTTAACAGTAACCTGTTATGTGAGCAAGAAGCTGAGAAATGTTAGCAGAACCACAAACTGCATACTCTTGTAATAACCTTATTGTAAATATAAATAATAAATATGTTAAATTATAAATGAAGTTTGTAATGTAGATATTAAGTCGCACAACATTACAGTGAAAAAAAAAAAAGGTCTCTTTGAATATACGCCTGCCCTGACTATGATAAGCAACTGCTGAACCACAAAGTCTATTTTATTGAGATTTATATATATTGAGATTTATATATATTAAATTATAAAAGATGTTTGTGTAATATAACTATAATATTTTAGCACCTAAGCTTTTGTTCTTATGAACGAGAGGTAGTTTTAATGGTGAACTTTCTAATCATTTAAGGCAGTATATAAAAAATGATTTACACAAGATTCATTAAGGTTCTAAATTTCCTTTTCTTATCATTTCAGGATTTCACCTCAAACTGTATTAACAAAATTTTCCTTCCGGTCTTTTTTTATACTAAAAATGGGTCAGTAGGACTATGCTTTCATTAGAAATAATATGATTTTCTTATAAAAGAAGGAGGGAAAAAATTAGCAATTTATAGTTTAAATTCCGTTGAGACCCTTATTTGGAACACTTTATATTTTCTTGGCCCCTATTGGCTGTTCATTCATTCTGAAGGATCTATTCAATTGTAGATAGCAAAGGCAAGATAGAATTTGTTGAGTCTGATATTGAAAGATATCTCACTGGCAAGAATTTGATTAAGTCTAAATCACTGAAGTTGTGTTTTTTCTGTGTGGAGTGTTGGAAGCATTTTGGTATGCAGAGAACAGTCTGACTAGTTTATTTGCTGATTGGCTCTATTCATAGTGGGTTCCCTTTTTCCTAAAATACTCCCTCTCAATACTGACAAAGATTTCTGTATTCTAAGAATGGAACATGCCAGCTTTACCAACGAGTTGACAGATGCATTTCAAGAGAGGAGAAAAAAATACAATATTTAAACATTTCTTTACTTAAATACTACATGCGTGTAAATATTATAAATTAATGATTAAACTGAAGATGATTAAAACAATATATATATTAGTATGTGTGTGAATATTCTATATGTGTTAGATTAATACTCTGTGTATAAAAATAATAAAAGTACACTGATTTTATTTTTAAAAATTATATCTTATTGATGGTATAAAAATCAAACCATCACACATATCAGGTTATGTCTTAAACTAAAACAATATATATCAGTATGTGTGTGAATATATATATATTCAATTAATATTATATGTATAAAAATAATAAAAGCACATTGTTTTTATTAAAAATTAGGTGTGCAAATATCATTGATATAGAGGTAAGGTGTAAAAATCAAACTACACTTATATCAGGTTATGTCTTAAACTGAAATATACCGTTTAATAAGTAAATATAGGGAATTTGAACTCAGACTTTCAAGTACCCGGAAACTATCCACACTATCTCATACCACTGATACACATGATCACACACATGTAAAAAAGATAATCACCAATATGTGTATTTCGTGCTAAAACAACACCCATCAGTTGGTCCAGATTATCATCTCCAATACATATATATATATAATCAGTGTTCAATAGTAAGATGAAGATTTTAAGAGCTAAAAGTTCCTTTCTGGACTGGATATTAATTTCAGTTGTCGAAGGGCACATGATCTCCAAGGCGACTATTATTTAGCATTCATTTACAATTATAATTTTTTTTTTAAAAATAAAGCAATCACAATTTATATTGCTAAAATGAAGCAATGTATATATAACATTAGTTATATCCAGATTTTTTTATAGTTATATTCTATTTAATAATCATTGCCATTGTCAATAGCAATAATTGAATATGGCAATCTAAATCCAGAAAAAGAAGAACAAAAGAATTATATATGCATTTTATGATGATAATAAAAATCAATCTATGCAACACTAATTTATTATAGAGTTTTTCCAAATTTCTGAAAAAGCTGCTAATCAGTCAAAACTGTTAACAAAAACTATTATAAAAAGTATGCAATCAGAAGTGTGTTTTTAAACAGATTTAATACAAGCAATATCTGAGCACTTATAGTATATATGTGTAGAGATGATAATCTGGACCAACTGATGATTGCTGGTTTAGCATGAAATACGTATATTGGTGATTATTTATCTTTTCAACATATATGTGTTTAAGTGTATCAGTATTATTAGATGGAGTGGAGAGTGGTGGGTCATGTGAAAGTCTGTGCTCATACCCTAATATTACATATATATAGACACAGGTATAAATAAGCCTGTCTTTCAGTTATTACAAGCAATATAGTAAGAGTGAAAAAAAAAGCCTTTTATTCTAATAACAATTTGAGACACAGTCTTTCAACTTTTGCGCTTATTTAAAAAGAGGTCATATTGTTTAATTGTTACATTTCTTTTTATTATAGGCTCAGCCATATTCTCAAACATAAGCAATCAAAATTGCAACCCTCTGATGTTTTTTTAAGATAATCTTTATAATGTAAAAAAGTCTTTTCTGTTCCCATATGCTTATGTTTACCTGTAAAATAACTTTATAGTAAAAAAATGTTCGAATGGTATTTTAATATATATATATATGTTACAAATAAAATGTCCATTAATTAAAAACTATTGTAATAACAATAAAAATAATAAATATGATGGTAATAAACTATTATATACAGTCTTTCAATCTGCAGAAGTACTTTCGGTTAATTCCTTAACCTTCCTCAACTGTTGTTAAATTAAAAAAACATTTAACAGCAGTTGCGAGGGTTAAGGAATTAACTGCAAGTACTTCTGTGGATTGAAAGACTGTTTATAATAGTTAATTACTATTATATTTATTACTTTTTATTGTTATTACATATATATAAAGTGAACTGTAAAAAGTTTTTAGATTAAAGTGAAATAATTAATGCTGTTTGTTTGATTATTTATAATGATATAGCTTGATATTACTAACTACATCATTTTAAATCTGATTATATTTAATGTTATGCTAAACTGTCATAAATAAAGAGCAGATTGGTTGCAGTAGTAAACTTTAGATTGTTTGTCTTTTTTTTTTACAATAATTATTTTTGAATATCATTTTTTTTTCTCATGGGTCATAGCATCAGCTGGGAAGCGAACCCGCCAACCTGACACAACTGCCTGCAAAGCAGCTGTCACTGACCTCTCAACCACCAATGCTTGACTAATATTATTTTTGAATATCATTAATATAAAAATGATCAGAGAGTTATAGTAGCCATTATGTCAGTATTATCAGATAGGATATATATATATATATATATATATATAATATTTAAATGCAGGCATAGTTTATATATTTAAGCTAGATGTAATACAGGGGATTTGAACCCAGAATTGCAAGCTCCCTTCACTCCATCTCATTCAACCAACACACATGACTACATACCTGTGAAGAAAAAAAGATCTATATACATATTTCATGCTGAAACAGCACTCATCAGTTGGTACAGATCATCATCTTCCACAAATATAAATATATAAAATCAGCATTTGCTTTATATTAAGATAGAAAATCATTGCTTTTAAATATAGGTTATAATAATAATAGAGGCATATATCAACAAACTATTTTATACAAAATTTTTACCAAGATAACTACAATTTGTCTCCAGAGAACATTGGATTTTTAACCAACCAAAAGAACAAGCTGGGTTTTTACAGTAGATCATATCCAAGTATTGAGAGAGGTTATATAAAGACCAATGAATATGAGTTGTCATTACACTTTGGATTTGTAGATTATGAAAAGTCATTTGATTCTATAGGCATTTTTTCAGTGATTGAAGCATTGGATCATCAAGTATAGATCCAGGATATTGTCATATTCTGAACAATATTTATAAAAATGCAACAGCAACAATTAGATTACATAATGATACTGGGAAAGTCAACATTGAGAAAAGTGTATGATGGGATGACTCCATATCTCTAAAACTTTTTACCGCAGTGCTGCAAGAAGTATTTTGTGGCTTAAAATAGGAAGCTAAAGGAGTGAAAGCAAATGGAGATTATTTAAGTCATTTAGATTTTTCAGCTGATGTAGTTACTTTTGTAAATAATGCTTCAGAACTTATGGGAATGTTGCAAGAGTAATCAGATGAAAGTAAGAAAGTAGGACTAAAGGTAAATGTTAAAAAGACTAAAGTAATATTCAATGGATTTTCTCAAAAGATGTAAATAAAGATTGATTATGATGAGTTAGAAGAAGTTAACAACTACAAATATATTGGTTATATTATTACTACAATTGGAAATATAATAAATAAAATTAATCATAGAATTACACTTAGTTGGAGTGCTTTTGGTAGAAAAAACTTAATATTAAAAGGAAATATGCCTATGGATTTGAAAAGGAAGGTTTTTAATAAATGTATTTTACTGGTTCTTACTTATGGATCAGAGACTTGGACACTTAATAGAAGAGCAATTCAGAGACTTCAGTACCACTCAAAGAAGTATGGAGATATGCATGTTAGGGGGAATAAGAAGAGAAAAATCCAGTACATAGATAAAAGAACAAACAGGTATTACTGATGCCATTGAAAGAATTAAAAGACTGAAGTGGAGTTTGGTTAGGCATACTGAGAGAAGAGATGATAATAGATGGAAAATTAAAATCTTAAACCAGATTCCAAGTGATTGTAAAAGACCCAGAAAGAGACCACATGTGAGATAAATAGATGAAATAAGGAAGTATGCAGGGGTGATGTGGAGAAGAGAGGCTAGAGATTGGAGAAGATGAACTAAATTGAAGAGACTATTGTTAATGGTTTACAATGATGATAATGATAATATCAACAAAACAATGAGCAAATAGTAAAAAAATGTCTCATTTATAAAAAAAATATTTTTTTTCTTTCATGTGTCATAGCATTAGCCGAGAAGCAAACCTACTAACCCGGAACAACTGCTTGTAAGGCAGCTGCGCTGACCATTCGACCACCAACGCTTTTTGTTAGATGAAGAGAGTGAAGTATCTAAATAAATTCAATATAAAAGTTGATGCAAAAGATTATTTCTATCTATGAATACAAACCTATTTCTGACCTTCCAAACCCGTTCTCATTAGTTGTAAACTCGTGAAGACTTTTGTAACTATAATACATAATGTTTCATTTTTTTTAAAAAAAATAAAACTTTACATGTCAGAACTTTTTTGTCAATGTCTATTGAGTTAGTTTCTTTTCACTCTTTATTAGGCATCACTGTGTGAATACAACTAAATTTTCATAAATGAGATTTTTATTTATTTATATAAGTGTTTACCAATAAATAGCTTAAGATATAGGCTATAACTTTATTACAATGGTTCATTTGAATTATCTTTGAGTTGAATTTCATACGTATTGCATTTTTATTAATTAGTGGAAAAATAGTAATGAAAAAATTTATTTCAGCAATTTTACTGATTTAAGCTATTCAATTTTTATAGAGGTAAATTTTTTTTTTTTTCATATGTCAAAGCATCGGCCGCGAAGTGAACCCGCGACAAATATTTGCAAGCAACTGCTTGCTTGTAAGGCGGCTGCACTGATCTCTCGGCTACCAACGCCAGACAATTACTTTTATATATCAATGCAATCACTTCAACTACCTATGGATTCATTTATCACCATTTTTCAATTATTATTTTTTTAGCATAAATGGCTAAACAATTGTATTTTTTTTTAAAAATCAAATCGTTAATTTTTAGTCAATTTTTATTTTAAAAAATATATACAAATAATGAAAATATTAAAACAGAGACAAAACTCTCCATACAGTAGCGCTACTCAGTGCAAGCCAGAGTAATCAATGGTTGCAGAAAGGTTTGTGCATAAAATCCCCATCTAGTGCCTACTCATCCGATATCCCCAGACTAGTTTCTCACTTGTGGCTTTCATCAGTGAGGAGCCTTGGATCTGAGAGCACTGCACCTAGATCTTAGGATCTAATGCAACTCTCCAGCAGCCACTGTTTACCATTTTGGTCCAAAATGAAAACACAATAATGTTTTCAATTCAAGCTCATTAGCTTGTATAGTCATATAGAACTGAACTCAGTTCAGCATCCATACTTTTTGGTATCTTTGATTCTTTAATAACCATAGTCACCATAATCCTATTGGGCAGGATTGGTATTAAACTACTAAACATCACATGATCACCATTACTTATGCCTACACAGGCTATTTAAACAGAGGTAAACTCTCCATATGGTAGTGCCACTCAGTGCAAGACAGAGTAATCAATGGTTGCAGGAAGGTTTATGCATAACATTCCCTTCTAGTGCATACTATACAAGCTAATAAGCTTGAATTGGAATCATTATTGAGTTTCAATTTGGGCTCAAAGCTTTATAGTTAGTTAATAAGGTAAAAGGTGGCTGCTGAAAGGTTGCATTAGATCCTAAGATCTAGGTGCAGTGCTCTCATATCCAAGGCTCTTCACTGATGAAAGCCACAAGCTAGAAACTAGTCTGGGAATATTGGATGAGTAGACACATAATGGGAATTTTATGCACAAACCTTCATTGATTACTCTGGCTTGCAGTGAGTGGTGCTGGTGTATGGAGAGTTTTGACTCTGTTTAAACAGCTTGTGCAATCATAAAGAATGGTAATCATGTGATGTTTAATGGTTTAATGAAAGTATTATTAGAAATTAACAAAAACAACTTTACAAACAAAAAATGAACAATAAAAACATTATTGATACAAAGTATTTCATGGCTGCCATCATGAAAGTTTTGAGCAGAGCTAATATAGGTATAAAAGCAAAATATATTAAAAGTTATATGTAAACATCATATACCTATTAAAATCTTAAAGAATTGTGCTTGGTTTTCTGTCCATACTGATATAAAGTTTAAATAATTATCAAAATCAGTTTCACTTTACAAAGCACATATCTTCTTTCTTACTACTGATTACAGCTGACATTTAGGAATAATAGCTAAAACTAAAATTGTTAATCATTAAATAATGAAAATAAAAATTATTTAAATTTATCTAATCAAGTATTGCTTAAATGGCACCTGTGGATATCAAACTGGTTGGATGCAGAACAAATGCACTTTCATATACAAGATGTAAAGTGTTTCAACCATCTTTTGAAAAAATATTAAAAAATTACAATTTAGTACTCCCCCCCCCCAAAAAAAAAAACCCAAACCAAAACACAATTTTTATCATATTATCAATTAGATTTTTTTTCATTTTAGCATCAATGTTCATCATACATGTACAAAAATATTTGCATATGTATAGCGTATATAAACTTTAATATCACAGTAATTTTGTATTTAAAAGTACTGTATAATATTTTTCCCTATTTAAAAGTTTTTAAAGGTTTAATCAAAGCAATAGAAGAGTACAGTGTAAGGGAGGTATTTTTTTGATTGTCTTCAGTATCCATTAAATTGTTTTGCCAAAAAAAGTATCTTTGTTAAATGTTGTAAACACATTTTAACATTTTAAAACATTTATTTTATATAATGCTATGTTTTTATAAATTGTAATTAATAAGCCAATAAGCTAATGCACATGCACTTTGTAGATTTAACTATAAATGAATACTCTTGCTTTCTAAATACAAGATAAAGTCTTTGAGAAAAGATAGGATGAACCCATCTATATTTTGACCCAAATGTTTATGTATGAGCAAATTTTAAGTATTTGCCAATGAGAGCAGGAAGATGTTAATCGATCACTTTAAATTAACTATTTACATATGTTTAATTTATTAAGAATGACGTATCGTAAATTCTAAAAATTTTGCAAACATCATTCATTCAAGCATAGTAAAAAGTAATTTAAAGTGATCAATTAACATCTTCACAAATACTTAAGATTTGCCCATGCGTAAACGTTTGGTTCAAAAAATAGATGGATTCATTCTATCTTTTCTCAAAGACTTTATCTTGTGTTTGGAAAGTGAGAGTATTCATTCATAGTTAAAACTACAAAGCACATGTGCATTAGCTTATTGGCTTATTAATATTATATTTTTAGCATTTTGTAATATTCATTTATAAATATTTTTAAAAATTTACAATTAAATAAAAAAATATAACTGGAAAATTATTTTTTTATTTATTAACTTTTATTATTATTTTAAAAAAATAAAAATGCAATATAAATGTATGCACATACCATATTTTCTCTTTATATGGTATTAAAATGTTTTTTCTATATTTATAAACACTTTAAATTTGTTTAATATACGTATATCAGGGACAAAGCATTCATGTATTGAATGGAATGAGGGCTTTTGTGGAAAAATTCACTAAAATTTTCAAAAGCTTTAATTAAAATTCAATTTTAAAAATTCACTTTCATTTTTTTTTACCAACAGTTGAATTGTTTTTATATACAAAAAGAATGAACTTGAATAACACATTTCTGTAGATTATAAGAAGTACAAACATTGCTAAGATCTAATTTACAGTTAAAACTTTTAAGAATGTTAAAAGGATTTGGAAGATAAAAATATACTGATAATGTATTATCTATATTTAAACTAATCACAATCTGATTATAATGAGCAATTCAAATTAATTATTTTTTTTGTATGGAATTACAGTTGACTTTCAATTTTTTTACTTTACAGTTGAATTATTTTTATATACGGAAAGAATGAACTTGACTAATGCATTCTCGTAGATTATAAGAAGTTCAAACAATGCTAAGATCTAATTTATAGTTAAAACTTTTAAGAATGTTAAAAGGATTTGGAAGATAAAAATATATTGATAATATATTCACTGATTTACAGATAAGAGAGTTTCTGATTTTTCTAGATGTGTGTAATATATATATTAGACACTATTATGTAAAAATTGTTATGGCAAGTGAAATAAAAACATTATAAAAAAAAGAAGTGTGCTTCCATTCCTAAAGTCATGCTTTGTCACTGATATATATATATTTCATATGATGGAATTAGAATCCATTATGTTGCCTTAATAAAATACTTCAAGAAAAATATAAACAAATATTATAGACAACTACATTAATAAATATTTAATTTATTACATTGAATCGATTTTCGTTCAAAATGAACCTTTTCAAGATGTTAGAATAAATCAAAAAGTCACGCGATTTATATTAACGTAGCACACACTTATTGTTCAAATTAAATCCTAAAAATTATTAAAATTTTTTATGTTTAACTGACGATTTTCAACTCAAATTCACAGATTCGTGGTGCAAAATTCAGAAACTTAGCATCCTTTAACCTTAATAATAAAGGCTTCATAAAAATTATGACAAATCAAGGACACAGTTTATAAAATTTACCATCAACAATCAGAAGACATGGATGACACCAAATGTCTGTAGAGTTAAAAGAAATCAGATGGCATATATTCAATATAGCAGTTTTCTTAATCTTGTTTATAAAAATCTTTAAATAAACTAAAAGATATTATAGCCATTGAATTATATAAAAACTTGCATTTTTCTTTAGTAGTCTAAAGTCATTTCTTCGTTAATATTAATACTTCTATGACGTTCTAATTTAAAAGCATTTCTAAAATTTTCTTCAATAATATTTCATATGATGGAATTAGAATCCATTATGTTGCCTTAATAAAATACTTTAAGAAAAATATAAACAAATATTATAGACAACTACATTAATAAATATTTAATAATATTTAATTTTATATAATTCAATGAATATAATATCTTTTAGTTTATTTAAAGATTTTTATAAACAAGATTAAGAAAACTGCTATATTGAATATATGCCATCTGATTTCTTTTAACTCTACAGACATTTGGTGTCATCCGTGTCTTCTGATTGTTGATGGTAAATTTTATAAACTGTGTCCTTGATTTGTCATAATTTTTATGAAGCCTTTATTATTAAGGTTAAAGGATGCTAAGTTTCTGAATTTTGCACCACGAATCTGTGAATTTGAGTTGAAAATCGTCAGTTAAACATAAAAAATTTTAATAATTTTTAGGATTTAATTTGAACAATAAGTGTGTGCTACGTTAATATAAATCGCGTGACTTTTTGATTTATTCTAACATCTTGAAAAAGTTCATTTTGAATGAAAATCGATTCAATGTAATAAATTAAATATTTATTAATGTAGTTGTCTATAATATTTGTTTATATTTTTCTTAAAATATATATATATGACTAGAACATTACATGGCTATCATCTATTATGTTTTCAGAAACTTAAGACAGTAGCAACTCTCTCCATACTGTAGTGTCACCCAGTGTAACCCATAGTAATCAGTGGATGCTAAGAAGGTTTGTGCATCGAAATTGCTATCTAGTGCATACTCATCCAATATCCCCAGACTATGTCATTCATGGATGTTCTTAAAACTAAATATCATAAATCCATCAGTCTCACTGCAAATTAGATTATTATTTCCCAATACAGAAAACAAACAATCTTTTTCAATTTGTTTCTATCAGACTAAGGTTAATACTAGCATTTTTAACTCTTATGCTTTGTTAAGGCAATTAAATGTTTAAACGTTCACATCTTACACATTATATAAACTATTACATCAAAAATTTTCTATATTTTACATTTTACTTATAATTAATTTATTCATTTATTTATTTCTACTTTTACTCTATCACTAATCATTTTCCATGAAGAAAAATCCCATTTATAACAATTCCTTAATTCAATATTCCTCTTTATTTATATTTGTGAAATGGAAACACAAGAAAGTTTTGTTTGTTTCTGTATAATTCATTATGTGTTTTAGTTCTACAAGAATATTTATTCATTGCAATTACAACACAGTATAGTTGTTACTTGTATGGATTTATTTGTGTACTATTAGATTCAATAATGTAATCACCTATTAATAATTTAATTTAGATGTCAAACTTTTTACACTCACAACTTTGACACTATCCATTCAGATCAGTGCATTAATAACCATTTCTAATTATTTATTAGTCTAGATATTATATTATATCTAGCCCAGATATAAATTTTAAGCCCAATTTAAGAGTATTATATCTGCTTTTTAATTAACCATAACACATGCAATGCAACTTCATGTCTTTTACATCAATGTGTATTTTTTTTTACATGAATTTAAACTTCGATTTTACCACATTTTCTTAAAGAATATGAATAAAAACATCTGAAAAAGTCAAATGACCAAAGAAATTACATAACTGTGCGTGGAAAGGACAGTTCCGGATGTATGGAGAGTATGAGATATTAAAGATGATGATTTAATTTTGTTAAGCTTTCTTATAGTTTCACTTTATATATATGTTTGTATATATTTACCAATTTTTCATAATTATACACGTTGTTGCATTAAATATTTGGAATGTTAGTAGCATTTAATATATTAAATCAAATTCTGAACCAGTAGTAAATAAATTAACTTTTTATTAAAAAGTAAATAAAGTATATTATTTATAATTTGTTTTTATATGTGTCTAAATCTCTATGTAGCTTAGCTTAGTGGTTAAGTAGCAGAATCCAGAATTAAAGGTTTCTAGTTTGATTGTTAGTTAAAGAAATTAGTTGCGTTTAAACTTCCAATTAGATGACTTTCGTGTAATCTCAGAAGCAATTACTCATATAATTATTTATGTATCTAAAATATATAAATTTATATCAATGGGGGGAGGGATTTATTGTATATAGTATACTTACTGGATTTTTTTTTCATTTAATCACCAACTTATTATACTGATTCTTTTTAGGATAATATGACGATGATATAACTTTTATTAATTAAGCTATCATAGGTTAAATGTGGCTACAGGTAGAATTCCATTAATTTAAAATCTCTGGTTCCAGGATTCTCTCGGTTTGAGAATATTTCGTCCCCGGTTCCAGGATTTAAATTTTCTCATGCTCGCTGCAAACACGAATTTTGATAACATTTTACTTGAAATATTAATTTTATTATTTACAGCGTATCTATTTAGAAATAATGTTTGTAAACTATATAAATTTATTCTATTAACAGCAATAAACCATTTTAGCACAGACTATGCTTATATTTATGTCAGCAGAGAATTGTTACGTAACTGTAATTCAAGCAAATCAAAACAATACTTTGCAATTTTGTTTAGATAGTCAAAGTTTTTGAATTGGTGATGTTTAAATTAATGATAATCCATCGATATTCGTTTAACTTTTGAGATATAATTTATAAATATGTTACATATATACGCAACACACACTTTTCATAAAATAAATATAGATTGTATTCTTTATTTCTGTTACTAGAGTTGCAATTTTTTTAACCCAATTATTTACAAAAATAATGTAGCTTTATTCTTAAAAGTAGTACATTCAGCCTACATTATAAAGTAATCTTAGGACTAATAGAAAGAATTAGTTAGGCACCAATTCCTAAGAACTCGCATAAATGAAACAAAAAATAAATACATGTTTTAAATGAAAATCTCAGAGTTACAAATGAACAAACTAGTCAATTATTTTCATTTATTTCTTTTTCTAGGAAAAAGCTGGTGAAATTTTGCTGAGTGTCTTGTTATGCTGATCCCAATCATTTTGCCTATGGTCAAAGATGATGGATTGCCATGACAACTGAGTTTGATTTATCTACCTCTGGGGATAAATTAGCTGTGTAAAAAGGAGACAGATCTTTTTTTCCCAATTGAAATTCCAGGGGAAAATGTTCAGGAATGCCAATACGTCTATCTCATTTCCAGCATCATCTAGAATTAATTTTATAAATATATAGAGTATATTTAAAGGGCGAATATAATTACTTTTGTTGCAATCATAAGAGTAAATAAGATGAAATAAATTATTGAAAAAAAAAAGTACAGCTAATTTTTAGAAGTCATCTATTAAGTTATGAAACTTTTTTATGCTAACAATATATATATTTACCTATTTTTTATGCTTGTGTCTGTATTTTATAGTTAGAATTTTAGCACTGCTCTATACAAGATAGGTCATATTGCGTCACGTGGGACGATTTTCTCATTCTTGAGAATTTTATTGCTGTTAAAAAATTCTATATATACATGCTATTAAATAAATCATAAAATCCAATTATTTATCTGTGTAGTTTAAAAGGACTTCGTGGCATAATGATTAATGCATTCTCTGTTATGCTCACAACTTGGGGATTTGAATTTAAATAGAGTGAATTTTAAAATGTTTTCCGTTCACAAACAAATTGAGGTTTGTTCTTTCAGGTAACCACTTTATAGCTAATACAAGTAACGATAAAATAGTGATCAGTAAATGGATATCCAGTAATTATCAGCTAGAGAGTGAACATAGCCCAGTTATTTGGTTCAATTAGATGAGTATTAATATTCTCACTGTAAAATCTAAAAATAGTTTGTATTATAACATGTCCTCGGTTAACGGAGATGATATTTGTATGAGTAATAAGTCTATTAGTTATTTCTATCTTTTTTATGTTGTTTTAATTATTTCCACTTATTTTTATCTTTAAATCATAATTTAAGTAATTATTTAATAAAATTAGGTAATTACACCACTATAATCTTTAAAACCATTAATAAATACAGTATACAACATAACATATAAATTGACATTTTTATTAGACAAAAATATATGGCTCAATATTTTATTTATTTATTAGATCCATCTTCTTAGCCTTAAGTTTTTTTAAGAGGTTTATCATAATTAGTATATAAAAAAGCATTATTTAAATTGAATTTGTTAAAAAAAAAAGAATAATTTTAAGGTTTTTTTTTTAAAAATAATAATGAAAAATATAAAAATATTTGAATTTAAAAAATTATTCAAAAACCAAATCAACCAAAAAGAGGTTTGTTGCTATGGAAATCGTGTGACGTTTAAGCAATAAAATAACAGTTCGTACACATTTTGTTCCACTTCATTGATTATAATAACTTTTTTTTCTTCATTCAAAAATCAATCCATGATTTTGTAAATTCTGAATTCTCTATTTTACAATGGCAATAAATCTTACAGAGGCAATAAACACAGTTTGAAGGAAAATGAGAAATAGATTTATTACATAGTCTTTGCTCAGGATATTACGTTACATTCGAGCGCCAAAATAATAGGCTGGATACAATATTTTTATTCAATTTGCTGAATTACATTTTTAAAAATTTTGCTTTAGTTTTCAGGCTACATCTTACAATCCTAAGCCATTAAAGATCCAAAGATTTTAATAATAAAGGATCACATATTGGATTTAATTTATTAACATGGATAAGCATTTATTTTATAACGTCTTGCGTGCGATTATAATTACGATAGAATGGCAGCCTGCATGTGGTTGTTCGAAGGTATTCATTTATTAATAACATTCTCACAGCGTCTGCGCAATTAGCTTAACAGGCTGTCATTCTATCGTGATTTAATTTATTGTAAAATAAATTGTCAAACAACAGTTGAATTACAATTTTAATGGCAAAAACGATCTCAAAGTCAGTAAAGATTTTATGAGACTATGTAGACCATTTAAAACTTATGTTAAAGATATATTTTATTATAAGTTTTAAGTTTTTTATGTGTCAGAATATTTTTTTTTGTTGTTTTTAAGAAAATCTTCTAAAATTTGATTAGCATCCGGAATTATAGATTGTTTCCTAAAAAACAAAACATAAAAACCCATTTTTACATATTCTTTCCTAGCCTTTATCTCAAGAAACATAAATATGTATACTACGGTTAAACAGTTGATTTTAAAATGATAATAAATCAAGTCAGATGTCACATGTCTTAATTTAATAAAGCAAAGGATTGAGGATATTCTCAAAGCTTGTTAAGAGCTTATTTTGCGAGCTTTATATATAAGAGTTGATTGTATATTTCATGTTAAGATACTTTGTAAATGTTAACATGCAGTGGCACATATATATTTTATTTTTAAAGAGATAAAGAATGTTATTTTATGCGGGTATAATTTACACACTATGTATTCAAAATATAATAAAATATAAAAGTTTATTTTTGTTATTAACAAATCAAAAAATACATTTTTATTTAAATGAATGATTCTTTAATCTGTAAAGGCTGGTATTTTATAAAAAATAGATAACCTAAGCTGTTCAGCTCATAAGACCTAAATAGGTATTAAAGTATAAAGACAATTAAAGTGAATTTTTTATTATTATGCTGCATTCCAAAAATATCAAGTGAAGTGACTCGTTATAAGAATCCAGTATATAACTGGTACGAAGAAAATAAAATTCAAGTTATAAATCCTTATTGATAACCAAAATGTCAAAATAATACATACAGTATATACAAGTATAAATTTGAAAATAGAAATTAGTAACGAGTAGAATGCAATTACATTTTTATAGTATTGTTAGATTAACAAGTGTAAACAAATATCATTGGTGATTGTGCAATAAAGATACAATAGCTTTGATTACCATATAAATTTTTCAAATTATAGCAGTGTCTATTAATACTGTATATTCATATTACTAATGGTGATTTACTATCAAATGTATAGAAGACAGTGAAAATGTATATTCTATAATTGAAATAATGGCTGATTTCAGAATGATTGATGATCCTATTTCCAAGTTGTTAATTCAAACTCTATAATTATTCATTTGTTTTTTTTTTTCTCCCCCATATGTCAAATGCGTTGACTGGGAAGATAACCGGGGACAGCTGCTTGGAAGGCAGCTATGCTAACCATTAGGCCACCAATGTGTTACAGGATCAGATATTCTATGTGGAAAAAGTTAAGATAAAAAAGGGAAAAAAAAAGAAACAGCTCATTAATATAAAATAAAACACAAGTTATTGTTTGTAAAGCAATAACTTTAAACAGTGATATACCAATCACACATATATTAAATTTGACAATATGTCAATTTTGATTAAGGAATTTTGTTAATTGAAGATTAAAATATAGAAAATGCAAAATGACTATTGATGGTATCATATACAATTTTAAAACAGCCACGGACATATAGTATTAATTTTACGAGGACAATGAGAGCAACACAAAGATATGCCTTTTGTTTTTAGTGTTAGTTTCAGTGCATTTTCAAAATTCATATAAACTTATCTGTTTGTTATTTGCTAAGAAATTCTGTTTTTGGATATGTAGATTCTTTTGGGACAGAGGGCATGTGTTAAAACAGGGAAAAAGTAATAAAAAATATAATCCATTATTTGAATGTTATAAGATATAAAAATAAATTTGATTCTTACAAAACAATAATCAATAACTTTGAATATTGTAAAATAATAATTAATATTTAAAAAAGTTTAATTAAAAAAGTAGTCTAGCATTGTTGGCTGAGTGGTTAGCATACTGCCTTACAAGCAGTTGTCCCAGGTTTGCTTCCCTGCTGATGCTCTGACACATGGAAAAAAAAAAGTACTTAAAACATAGCCTATTAAATAATCAATTTAAATCAGTCTTATTTAGATTGATTATTTAATTGATATATGTCATAACATTGTGGACAAATAAATCATATTGAATAGTTAACATAGCCTAGTTCTTTGATTTTACAGTTTGCATTAAAAAAGGGGGTTTAATCGTTGGGTAAGATAAAGTTATAGTATTTGGTTATTTTAAAAGCAAGAAATTATATTTTGAAAGTTAAATTATAATTGTTTAAAGTTGTAATATCATATTAATGAGAATAGAATTTATTTACATGTATGAAAATTATATAAATTATTATACATCTTTGTATATTTTACAATAACAGTTTTAGGGTACTATTAGACACACTAATAATAATAAGACAGGCAAAACTAGCCATCTGGCATCCATTGATTATTCTGGCTTGCACTGAGTGGCAATACGTATAGAGAGTTTTGCCTGTTTTATTAACAGTTATAAGCAAGCATCAGAAATGGTGATCATGTGATATTAATTGGCTTAATAATAATAATACTAAGGAGAAAGTAATCAACCATCCACATATGTGCCATACTATAATATTCAATTAGCAATGTTAAATATAAGTAAACTCTCAATCCAAGTCACATAAACTTCGAAATGATAAGAACAGCTATCTTATCTTCATTTATAAATGCAATTGTTTAACATTGCTAAATGAATATTATAGTATGACACATGTGTGGAGGTTTGATTATATTGGAGATCATTTATCTTTTTCACATGTATGTGGTCCTGTGTATCATTATATAAGATGGAGTAGATAGCTGAAAGGAGCTTGAAAGTCTGTGTTCAAATCTTTTCTAATTATATCTAAAATTCAGAATATACATTATAAACCACTAAACATCACATGATCACTATCTCATACTAGCACATAATTGTTATTAAACAATTTCAAAACAAAGCAAAACTCTCCTTATAGTAGTGCCATCTTGTGTTTTGTATTGTTTAATAACAATTATGTGCTAGTATGAGATAGTGATCATGTGATGTTTAGTGGTTTAACACCAATCCTGCCTAATAGGATAGTGGTGGCTATGGTTGTTAAAGAGCCAAAGATACCAAAATGTATGGGTGCTGAATTGAGTTCAGACCCATATGACTATATAAGCTATTGAGCTTGGATTGAAAATATTAATTGCATTTTCAATTTCATTCTCATAGTTTTGTAGTTAAATAGAGTTAAAAGGTGGGTGCTGGAGGGCTGCATTAGATCATAACATCTAGGTGCAGTGCTCTCAGATCCAAGGCTCCTCACTGATGAAGGCCACAAGCCAGAAACTAGACTGAGGATATTGGATGAGTAGGTACTAGATAGGGATTTTATGCACAAGCCTTCTGGCATCCATTGACTGCTCTTGTTAGCACAAGATGGCACTACTATAAGGAGAGTTTTGATTTGTTATGAATTGTTTAATAACAATTATGTGCTTGTATGAGATAGTGATCATGTGATGTTTAGTGGTTTAACACCAATCCTGCCTAATAGGATAATGGTAGCTATGGTTGTTAAAGAGCCAAAGACACCAAGATGTATGGGTGCTGAATTGAGTTGTGCTGAATTGAGTTCAGACCCATATGACTATATAAGCTATTGAGCTTGGATTGAAAATATTGTGTTTTCAATTTCATTCTCATAGTTTTGTAGTTAAATAGAGTTAAAAGGTGGGTGCTGGAGGGTTGCATTAGATCCTAAGATCTAGGTGCAGTGCTCTCACATCCAAGGCTCCTCACTGATGAAGGCCACAAGCCAGAAACTAGTCTGGGGATATTAGATGGGTAGGCACTAGATAGGGATTTTATGCACAAGCCTTCTGGCATCCATTGATTGCTCTTGTTAGTACAAGATGGCACAACTATAAGGAGAGTTTTGCTTTGTTTTGAATTGTTTAATATACATTATACTTGTACTCAAGTAATCGTAGTAGTAGTAATTCAGCAGAAAGCAGTCCATTTGTTTACAACCATGCTATGCTCCAAAATTACTCAAAACCTAAGCCTGACAAGGTAAAAATCTTAACCTGATAAACTTTTTTCAATTTCCATTAAATTGATAACTAATTAATAATTTTGTGTTACATTTTTCATTCAAAATTTCAATTAAAATCAAATTACCCAATGATAATTTAGAAAACAATATGGCGACAAAGTCATCACATGACCAGAAAAAGCCTGCAACCAATATTATTAGTTCAGAATTTCAAAGTCCAAAGTTCAGCCAAACATATACTTATTTTTAATTTTATTATAGCAAATTTCGATTTTTGTTTGGAAAAAAAAGAAAATTCAATATCAAGTTCCCCAGGAAGCAATTTATTTGCTCACAAACAAGTTAATAAGCTTCGGTATTTTGTACTTAAAAAGTATTCAAAATCTTAGACTAATGGAAGAAAAAAACTAACATTCATATACCTTTTGCAATTTCCAATTAGTTAATAACTTACTTCTAATTTTGTATTGCATTTTTCATTTAAATTTTAAATTAAAATTTAGTTATTTAACGATAATTTTTTAAAAAGCCACCAAATGATCTGTGTCTGTTGACAGTAATTCCAGCACAAACTTTCAAAGTCCAAAAGTCAGTCAAGCATATACTTATTTTTAATGCTATTATAGTAAACTTTGATCTTTATTTAGTAATAAAAATTCGACCTCGAGTTTCACCACCAATCAGTACCCTTGCTCATAACCAAGTTAACAAGCACTGGCATTAGCCTTAGGATAACAAATTAAAAACAAACAATGTAATGTTATATACCTTTTTAAATTTCCAATCAATTGATAACTTATTTCCTATTTTGTGTTATATTTTCATTCAAATTACTAACGATAATTTCAAAAAACATAAGACCTTTCCAATGCCAAGCCTAACCATCTACCCAGCTTTCACAGTGTCTCCCTATGTCTGAACCCTCTATCTATGAATCTCACACTTAAACCACATCAGCCTCACCTCTAACGTAGCCAGACCTAGAGTCTGACCATCCTATTACAAACTCCAACTCATCAATTGCAACCAATTCTAACATAGCTGTACCACCACCCTCCTCTGGAAATCTGGACCCACTATCCATGGATCTCGTATGTAAACCTCATCAAAAGTCTTATCTAGTCACCAGCTTTAACACAGCCTGACCCAGAGTCTGACCAGCCTATCCAATTTAAAAATTGCAACCAATTCTAATACAGCTCACCAATTATGACATGCCTCCTACCAACACACCCCCAAACCACATCTCCAATAAAACCAAGAGAAACCTAATCACCGAAAGAAAATCTGGCACCCTTAAAAGTCAAAAATAACTGACATTGATCTAAGACCAGTGTCTGCAGACCTCACAGACAACTACCACACTTCCATGGAATTCACTAGTCCCTCACCTATGTTACCCAGGCAATCCAACCACATATAAAACTAAACTTGGTTTAGCATGTAAAATTCATGTAATCTTATGTAAATCAATATTTGCATCTGTAAACCTACAACTAAAGATTGCCCATGTAACCACAGCAATCCAAGCTATATAAAACTCTTGTAACTAATCCATAGCATGTAAAAATATTTGTAATCTGGTGTAAATCAATAAATCAACTTTTTACCTACATAAACCTACATCTATAATTGCTTATGTCACCACAGCAGTCCAAGCTGCGTAAAACTCTTATAATTAAACCATAGCAGGTAAAAATTTCTGTGATCTCATGTAAATCAACTTTTACATATGTGAACCCTAAACTACAGATTGCAAATGTATACCACAGCAATTCAAGCTAAAAAAACCTTTGTAAATAATCCACATCATGGAAAATGTTTTGTAATCTCATGTAAATCAACTTTTACATATGTGAACCTATAATTGCAGATTGCCCATATAAACCCGGCAATCCAAGCTATGTAAAATCCTTGTAAGTTTCTAAGATAAATAAAGCTTATCATTGGAACATAATAATAATATTAAAATAGTTAGGCAGTCAATCGTATTATATAAAAATAACAAAATTTGTTTTAGACATAGTTAGCCGAGAGGTATCGCAGCCGCCATGCAAGCAAGTAGTTGGTTGCAGACGGGTGTGGGTTCGCGTCCCGGCAGATGCTATGACATATGAAAAAAAAATATTTTTCTCTTTCTCTCAACCCAAAATAATGGTAAGTTAAAAAAAAAAATACACATTACACATTTTGAGACACAAACTAGATATAATGTTAGAAGAATCCAAACCAGACATTGAGTAAACTAAACATGCCACAAGATATATATATATATTTAATTTAGAAAAGAGTGATATATATATATTGTTGTAATAAACAATTAAGGGTTATATATAGCTTAGAGATTTTTGGCTGAAAGAGAACAAACGAAGAGTCAAGAAATTGTAGCATTTTGTGAATAGTATTTTTTTGGGGGGTATTTAAAGACTCACTCAAAGGTTATAAAGATTAAAAACAAAGAAAATAATATATATTATAAAAATATAATATTTAAATTAAGAAATATAAAACGAAATATTATTGCGAACTTCATTATTATATTTATCTACAAATAAAATCCATTTTTGAGATTCTAAACTATAAATTTGTTGATAGAATTGAGCAAATTATTGCTAAACTTTTGAACATGTTATTTTGATTAAACAGGCAAAACTCTCCATACAGTAGTGCCACTCAGTGCCAACCAGAGTAATCAATGGATGCCAGAAGGCTTGTATATAAAATACCCATCTAGTGCCTACTCAGTGCTCTCATATCCAAAGCTCCTCACTGTCGAAGGCCACGATCCAAAAACTAGACTGGGGATATTAGATGAGTAGGCACTAGATGGGGATTTTATGTGCAAGCCTTCTGGCATCCATTGATTACTCTGGTTGGCACTGAGTGGCACTACTGTATGGAGAGTTTTGCCTGTTTTAATAACAGTTATGTGCTAACATAAAAAATAGTGATCATGTGATGTTATTTTGATGTTAAAATGTTGTGTGTGTGCTCGCATTAGTATTAAAAATGATCGTGAAAAACAATTTTATTTTAATTTAATGCATTTATTGAATAAGAAATTCAAATGCTTTAGATATATTGGTATTTTTTATACGAACATAAATTTTCTGTAGCACACGTATATAAATATGTAATTTGTTCTCCAAACATTTAACAGAGTAGAATATATCTCATTACAGAAGGGTATTATATATATTATTGGTCCAAGTAAAATATTGCTCAGGAAGTCATAAGAAGATCAAGCATTGGGAGTGAGGGATTTAGATTATGAATCAGATGGACCTTAGGAGTCTGACACTCCAATACTGTACCAAACAATATAGCAAAATAACTGAATAATTTTATTGGTCAACAGTTCATAGGAAGTTTAAGTATCAGAAGTTTATCCAGAACTGCAATCAATCTAAGGACCTTAGCTCTAAAGTTTGATGCTCTACCACTGACCTAAATGACACAGGGCTATTGTACTAAGCAAACTACCATTACTATCACTCATGGAAAAAAGTGTCATACGGTTAAGAGAAGTTAATAGAGAATAACTAATTCTGGCTCATTCAATGACTCAGAGACTCAATAATATTTAAAGCAGGTGACTGGAGATACTATGGGAGATATGGAACATCACTTTTATGTTCCTCAAACTAATATATAGTAGTATGGTTTATACGAATCCAAACAGGATCCCCAAAAATGACAGCCTTCTTAGAAAATGGTGCTTGTAATCTGGAACGAACCTGTTTCCCTTAACTGTTAAATTAACCTATAATCATGATGCATCCATGCAAAATAATGATTGAACTAAGATAAAATCTAGGATAGATTCTCTATTCATGTTTCTTGTTTTTAAATAAGACAGTTTGGCTAAAAGTATTTTTTGGTGAACATCATACAAAAGACGTTCCACTGTTTGGAAAAGATTTAAATAATGATTTGTTTAATTTTCACTTCGCTGATTTTTACTCTGATTTATTTATAAATGAATAAAGAAACAATTTGATTATAAACAGAGCAAAACTCTCCATACAGTATTGCCACCTGTGCTAAACAGAGTAATCAATGGATGCCAGAAGTCTTATGCATAAAATCCCTATCTAATACCTACTCATCCAATATCCCCAGACTAGTTTCTGGCTTGTGTCCTTCGTCAGTGAGGAGCTTTGGATCTGAGAGATGCATAAAATCCCTATCTAATGCTTACTCATCCAATATTCCCAGACTAGTTTCTGACTTTTGGCCTTCATCAGTGAGGAGCTACGCAGTGCTCTCAGATCCAAAGCTCCTCACTGATGAAGGCCAAAAGCCAGAAACTAGTCTGGGGATATTGGATGAGTAGGCATTAGATAGGGATTTTATGCACAAGCCTTCTGGAATCCATTGATTACTCTGTTTAGCACAGGTGGCAATACTGTATGGAGAGTTTTGCTCTGTTTATCAACAATTAATGTGCTAGTATAGGAAATGTGATCATGTGATGCTTAATGGTTTAACACCAATCCTGCCTAATAGGATAGTGGTGGCTATGGTTGTAAAAGAGCCAAAGACACCAAAATGTATGGGTGCTGAACTGAGTTCATACCCATATGACTATATAAGCTATTGAGCTTAGATTGAAAATATTTTTTGTGTTTTCAATTTCATTCTCATAGTTTTGTAGTTAAGTGGAGATAAAAGGTGGTTGCTAGAGGGTTGCATTAGATCCTAAGATCTAGATGCAGTGCTCTCAGATCCAAAGCTCCTCACTGACGAAAGCCACAAGCCAGAAACTAGTCTGGGGGTATTGGATGAGTAGGCATTAGATAGGGATTTTATGCACAAGCCTTCTGGCATCCATTGATTACTCTGTTTAGCACAGGTGGCAATACTGTATGGAGAGTTTTGCTCTGTTTATCAACAATTAATGGGCTAGTATAGGAAATGTGATCATGTGATCAATTTGATTATACTTAAAAATGAGTAAATAATTTTTATAAATAAATAAATAAATGATTTATTTGGTTAATTTTTGAATAAATGGTAGATAAGAATGAAATATGTTAAGAACAGGGTGGCACTTTTGAACAGCAAAAATTACATTAAAGCAATGTTTTTATTTATAGGTATATTAATAAGTCCATTGTTTGCTAACAGTAAAAGATCTCTTCATTCTATTTAAGTGTTATTTACTATAAGCTTGATAAATCAAAGAACACTAGGTGATAGTGCTATTAGGCCCAAATCTTCAGAACGATTCCTGGTTTATGGTTCATGCCAGCAAGAACTTTGAATCTAAAATTAAAATATTTACATGACTAGTCTGAAAATGTGTGTATAATATAGCATTATCATTTACTTACACTGGCATTTCATGATTCTAATAGAGAGCTCTAAAATAAAAAAAATCTGATCTTGGAAGAAAAGAAAATCATGTGATACTTCTGCTGGTATCTATAAATAAATAAATAAATAATAGAAATCCTTTTCATTAAGTGAATAACCTGTAGTTTAATGGAATAATAAAAAATATTTTATAAGCAAAGCAAAACTCCCCATAGAGTAGTGCCACCCTGTGCCAACCAGAGTAATCAATGGATGCCAGAAGGCTTGTGCATAAAATCCCTATGTAATGCCTACTCATCCAATATCTCCAGACTACTTTTTGGCTTGTGGCCTTCGTCAGTGAGGAGCTTTGGATCTGAGAGCACTGCACCTAGATCTTAGGATCTAATGCAACCCTCCAGCAACCACCTTTTATCTCTACCTAACTATAAAACTATGAGAATAAAATTGAAAACACAAAAATATTTTCAATCTAAGCTCAATAGCTTATATAGTCATATGGGTCTGAACTCAATTCAGCACCCATACATTTTGGTGTCTTTGGCTCTTTGACAACCATAGACACCAATATCCTATTAGGCACTGATGAAGGCCACAAACCAGAAAATAGTCTGGGGATATTGGATGAGTAGGCATTAGATAGGGGTTTTATGCATAAGCTTTCTGGCATCCATTGATTACTCTGGTTGGCACAGGGTGGCACTACTATATGGAGAGTTTTGCCTTGTTTATAAACAATTATGTGCTAGTATAAGAAATGGTGATCATGTGATGCTTTATGGTTTAAAAAATATTTTATTTAACATATTTTTATTTTTAAAAGTAAATTTACTTCCTCAATAAACCTATAACTACTTGCACTTATTTTTTTAACTAATATATTTTAAAATTTTTTTCCAATACCTTCTTTAATATATCAATTGCCCATTTTTTTCTTATTTCAGTTCTTTTTTCTTAAATATAAATTTTAATGCTTCTGCTATCAAATTATTATTTGACAGATAACTTAGTAATGATAGAATTTAGATCAATTTCTTTAAAAATAAAAAGAAATGGGCGAGTAATAAATTAAAGAGGGTTAGCAATTCTTCGATACATACATGCATTCTTAATACTGTTTTTAAATCTGTTTTGAATTAAGTCATAATTTAATTAACATTTTTTCATATCATTTAAATTATTGCGTTTTAAAACTTTATACTTCCATTAATATATTGTTTTTCTATACAAATGTATCAGTCTTTCATCAATCTCATTTTTTACTTTTACCACATAATCTGCTGCAAATTTTCTTTTTTTTTTACTTCATCATCATCATCATCATTACTGACTAAATGTGTACAAAATGTTTAAGCTTGTAGATTCTTCTTTATTAATATTTTTCTCTAATCCTCATTATTAAATAGGAAAAAAATAGATAGCTTCAGACTGTCCAACCTAAGGTGATACTCCGAAGATTGATTACTCAATCTGATTATGATATTCCTAGAGTAGACAACTTCTCTAATTTTATTAGATACAATATATATTGTGAACTAAGGAATTAAATGAGTTCTTATTATTATATCTAATTTTTTAATGAGAGAGTCAATGCAAATTAGAACTAAGAAGTATTTTTTTTAAGTGTCATAGCATCGGCCGGGACGCGAAGTGCAAGACAGTCGCACTGACCTCTCGAGAAAATTGTTGTAGAATTTATCATCTGAAACAAATGAAACAAATAATCTCCTATAATTTTGGAATCCATTACTTCTGTTTGTTAAATAATTTTTAATAACTCCTACAAGATGAGAGTGCTGTCTAAAGGAATCTCTACTATTGGGAGAATATACATAAGTGCGAACATATTGAATATTATTTAAAAAATTACTTCTGCAACACCAGATTTTATTGGATTTTATCAAGTTTTAAAATCTTTGAAAATCAAATTTCAATCTAGCTGACATTAATTTTTTTTAGTTGGTTTTTGAAACAAGAATTAATTATTCAATTAAAAAATAGAGACATAAATCACATACCCCACTTCTTTTTTAAGCTTGTAGAAAGTAAACAATGAGCTTTGTTAATTGCTCAACAAGCCTTGAGATAAATGTTTAGCAAAAGAAAGCATTTAAAATATCTCCATCTCAACCCCCCCCCCATCCCCTGACCAATGGTTTCATGCTTTTGGCACTCCTCAGAGAGGCGCTAGGGTAGCTTCAGACACTAGATCTAAAAAACACCAACCCAAAGCCAGCATTTATCCAAGAGTTGACTATTGAGTAGAAAATCTGAAGTTTTCAGGCATCTAAATGTCTTCAAACCCAGCTATCTAACTCAAATAGCTATATGGAGCTGAGAGATCTTCAGTCAAACTATATATGAGAAGTCTTCGCAATATAACATCACCTAAGACTAAAAGCAAAGACTATAAATAGTCAATTAAAAAATAGAGCCACAAATCACATGACTCCACTTTTTTTTAAGCTTGTAGAATTAATTACGTTGTTATCAGTAAAATTTAAGTTCCTCATGAAATGGTATTTAAATTCTAGAATAGATTTGGTTTTATGGTTTGCCCACATACTCAAAAGAATAGTGTTTTTTTAAATGATAGATTTATGTAGAAAAAGAGAAATTATTTCATCAATTGTAATGATATTATAGTATTAGCCAAGGAAGAACTTTAAAGATTAGTAACACCAACTGTTATTTTTCTCTTATCTTAGCTTATTGTAATATCTATGTAAATGTTTCAAATATTTATTCAAAAAAATGCAATAGTTTTAAAATTATTTTATTCATTGTTTAGAATGCTTTCTACAATTCTTATCATATTCATAGGAAGTGAACGTCTCTGGTTGAATCAGTCTAATATTTAAATATTTCACATCTTATACAAATTTATTCAAATGTTCCATTTTCTTGATAGTAGCACACACAACTCTTTTTTATTTATCACATAGGAATATTTTGCAATGGTCCAGGCCCCTTTAACCCTACATTTTTGTAGTCTCTTTTTGAACAAACTATTTTAGCAGTTGTCAAGCTAAACACATGCCCAGATTCATGTTTGTGTTCGAAAATATTGATTTATATTCATTGTTTTTTCTTCTTTGGTTATATAAATATCTATGCTGAGTTACCCTAGTAGGTATATTCATATAATACTAAATCATCCATGCACTTTATTACTGTTATACAATAATTTATTTACCATTCTTTTTTATAGTTTAGAGTTTTGATTGCCCCAGCAATCTTCTTCAGAATTTTTATATCTCCTAATTTCAACTGCTAAATTCAAATTTATCTGCAATTCCCCATAATATACAGCCTTGAACAAAGGATCACTGTATTTAATTTTATAAACTACTTTTTGAGCAAAATCCAATTGGTATTAAAACATATGCAACTACAATTAAAATGATCACAGTAATAAAAATGTGACTGATTGCGAGGTTAAAGTGCAAAGTAGTTCTTTTATAAAAAAGAAAAAAAAACTCCTAAAAGTCGATTAAGTAAAGATGATGGAAATAAAAAAAAAAGGTAAAATGGAAAATGCAAGTTGGCTAATCAGATTTTTGATAAGTGTAAGAAGGGCTGCATGTATATTTTTGGGGTCGGGTAATCTTAAATACAAGAATTTATTCTAAAAACCATTGAAAGATTATTAGTCAAGATTACACTAGGTAACAGAAGTGAAGAATGAAAGAAATGGACTTGATAATGAAATGTTGGTTTAATATTTTTCAGAAAGCAGACACTTGACAATTAAAAAAGAAAAAGAAAAAAGTTGGAGAGTTTCAATATACAGGGTTAGAAAATTAACTAGGGGGAAATATATAAATCATTTTGAAAATAATTAAGGAAATATATATATATTTTCGCTGAAAAAAAACAACAAGATGAATTGGATTAGAATGGGAAATATTAAAAAATGAAGTAAAACAGACATAAAAATGATCTTAAAGAAAGAAAAAAACAATTCCATTTGTAGAGAAGAGCACGGTTAACATGCTTGGAACCGATCTACTGGAAGATGATTGAAGATGATGATGACATAATTTGTTTTTAAGTGGTACTTATAATTTCAAATCCAAATATATTATTTGCTTTTAGATTTTATTAAATCATAAATTATTTATTAGAAATAATGCACTTCATTGAAACTGTACAAAATGTCTTACCCACATCTCTGTTTATTTTTATAGTATTTATTTTAGCTTCATATATAAACTGTTGTAAATGATTCACACATTTATTTTAATTCAACTTCCTGTTTTTCGCCGTGTAAAAAATATTTGAAAAAAATCTGGACTACTGATTTGTTTTGAGTTTTTATTAAATTATTATTTATTAAAAATGTAAATTTTATTAAAATTATTAATTTTTTTAAAATTTTACTTCAAAAGTGAATTTGAAATAAATAAACAAATTTTAAATAAATTCTGTTCACTTTCTATTTACTTACAATATTTTTATTTCATTGATTTTTTTTGGTATATATATGTCTTAAAATTTTTAATTAATATTAAATTATTAAAAGAAAAAATAATTATTTCTTGGTTCTATTTATTTTAATACCATGTAGACTGAAGAAATAAAATGTTAAATTTAGCTTCAGTTCAAATGTGATATATCACGTGCAATTAGCACAATAGTAAAATTATGGTCTTGGGGAGTTAAAGTTTCCTGAATTAAGCAGTCAGCCTGTTACTTCCGAGGCTTAAATGTCACGCAACCTCTCAAGCAACAAACTACTCGAATATTTGGCCTATACTATTTTTACACAAAGTCTAACTAAATAAATGTGTTTAGACAAACTCAATTTATCATGTTCAATGCTCAAATATCACCCGATCTCTTGAGCAACTAAATTATTACATTTTTATATTAATGGATTCTAGATGATAATGTCAAAATAGATCCCTTGATTTAATTTCTGAGCTATATTTTTTAATAGAAAACATGGTTTTGCACCACATCTATAATATACTTTTCATGTTAATGGCCTGTTTGTGAAAAAAAAAAATCTTAGAATTTCAACCCAGGCCAATTTTTTAGTTTAATTACATTTTTAGTGATGCTATCTATAACGTAACTATAGTAAACATGTTTGATCTTAGGCAAAGAATATAAAGTAAGATAAACCATCATATACTCCTTTTAGATTGCATTCTAGTCTATTACTACATTTGACCCAGCAAACTCTTGGTTATGCTCTAGAACTATCTCTGAAGTAATAAAAAGACAGCACTGCATCTATACAGAGATTAATTATAAACTAAAAGAGATTGGGATTAACTACAACCTAGAAGGACAAAGGTTGGATATCACTATTATAATGTATCTAATAGAACCAGTTATGTAGAGGTTTTATTTAAAAATAATATTCTCTTTAAGACAATATACTTTGTTGTATATTATATGAAGTACTCATGCTCTAGTAATGGTAAAAATCTATTTGCTATAGCCTAGACCTAAATTCAAATTCAGGTCAGGTTAAAAAATTTTAAGGCATCAATCAAGCCAACTCATCTATTTAACATTGGGTGGTAAATGAATACCTAGGCAGCTAAGGGTAAAACAAGCATGCAAAAGAAACTCAAACTTTCATCACCCAGTATCTAAAAAGCCCGGCGAGTATTGCCCTCTTTACTGGTCCTCTAGAGGGGAGGTGGAATTATGGGAGAAGTTTTTGAGCTGAAGCGGACTGTTAGAAGCCGTTTTATCATTTTGTTATTGAATTTTTATATATATAAAGAACGCTTTAAAAATAAAATAAAATAAACAAATAAAAATTTGGTTTTCTAATTGCAAAAAAAAAAAAATCATATGAAATGTTAGAACTTGTACGTTTATAAATGAGAATAAAGTTGAAACGTTTTTATTCTAATTTTAGTACAATTTAAATATATTACTTTATATATATTCAGATCAGTGGATGTTTACTTATTCGCTTCTCTTTTATAGAAAAAGACATTTCAGTTTACTGTCAATAAAAGAAATAAATTTGATTTTGATAAGCTGTTCACAATCTATAATTAACATTTTACAGGAAAAAATCCTTAGTTTGTTACAGTTTTCTTTTCAGTGTATTGTCAAGATGTTATATAAATCAGGTCTTGTTGATATCCCACTGAAAGTTATCACATAAATGTCATTCCCAGTATAATGTTACTTTTTTAAAAAGAATTTGCTTTTAGTAGTTTTATATATATCTACCATATAAACCTTGAACAATTTTGCTTACAGTTAGTAAAAGACATTCATTTTTCTGTTTATGTTTGGCAATATTTAATTTTTCACTTATATTTTAATTAAGTGTAAATGAATAATTATCCAATTTGCATAATACCAATACTCTTAATTTTATTTGAAAACATAAGTAATACTATATATTTCTGTGCACACGTATTAAAGTATATCCATTTTCAAATTTTTAGAATAATTCAGTATGTTTTATAATACCAACGTTCATAACACTTTAAAATGTTTACATAGTTGTTGATATATAGGGTATATGCGCACAGACTTTCACATGACCCACCACTCTGCACTCTATCTCATAACACTGATACATTTGAACACATATATGTTGAAAAGATAAATAATCACCAATATCCGTATTTCATGCTAAAACAGCAATCAATCATCAGTAGGTGCAGATTATCATCTCTACACATATATGCAATACGTGCTCAGATATATATTAAGATAGCCAATCTTCATACTTTAATGGACAGGTTTCAGTCTACTCCACACTCCAACTCTTCAACCGTCCTTCCAATTGAAAATCTGATGATGGAATGCTCAAAGGCCACCCTAAGGCTGAGATTCCCGTCACAACCATATTGACCTAAAGTCAATCTGACATCTCATGTACAGAACATAATCCATTTAATACATATACAAGGCATGGGCAGACACCTCTACTATGTAATAACTGAAATACAGGCTTATTATATACCTATATTAATATATGTAATGTATAGGGTATATGAGCACAGACTTTCACATGACCCACTACTCTTCATTCTATCTCATAACACTGATATACTTGAACAGATATATGTTGAAAAGATAAATAATCACTAATATAGTGGAATCTAAGACATACGCGATGTTGAATTCTCAATTTATATTTGAGTGACTAGACAAATAAGTTGACACTCGATATGTGCTCTCTTCTAATAAACAACATACTTTTCAATATATCTATAAATTATTTCTATTGGTGCATTTTACTTCAAAGATATGGTTACAAGCATTGGGCAAATATATTATTTCCACAGAACAGGGCTAAACTATAAATATCTGTCAAGGGTTGGTGGTCTAGCGCCTAGCGGTTAGCATAGTTGCCTTCCGAACAGCTGGCCCCGGTTCGCTTCCCGGTCAATGCTTTGACATATAAAAAATTTTTTTAAAAATCTATAAATTTATGAAAACAAATAATTTTGAAGAGCTTGTGAGTTGTTATTGCTTTCTAATTTTTAAGATAAAGACCATAAAGATAATTTGAATGGATTGTATTAGACATTAATCCAAAAACCTGATTTAATTGGCAATAAAACTGCAATCTAAAAGTGATTACATTACTTACTTACTGCACCTAATAAATGTCCGATTTAAATTCATGAAAATGCTTTTATATAGATAGGTAGTCTGAGCTATTTTTAAATCATTAATTTTGTTTTAAAACCTGGGTAAAGCCTACAAAGATTAATACTACTCATCAATACTGCATACATAATAGGGGATTATATGAGAGATAGTGACCTGGGCCAACTGATCGAATGCTGGTTCAGCATGAAATGCATCTTGGGAGTGATTTGGCTTTTATTGAATCTTTAGTCATATGATTTAAAAAAAAAATGTGTGGCGACGTGGAGGTTGTTTAATATATTTATAAAGAGAATGAGAAATATGAAAAACTCCATGTGTGTGTGTGTTTAATTAAAAATAACATTTATTAAACTTTAACCGAAGTTTAAAATTTATTTCTGGGCTAGAGATAATCTCTAGTTGAATACATGATTAGTAATAATCATTACAATATTTATCCAGAGTGAAAGAAGTCAAAGTGGTGGGTGGAGTGAATTTGACATTTGTAATTCAAAATGTAATAATTTACTATTGATAAATACTGTACATATTATAGGTATATATATATTTGGGTGATGGAGACCTGGGCCAACTGATAACTTCTGATTCAGCATGAAATGCATTTTGGGGGTATATGATTTGAAAAAAATGTGTGATAATGTGGAGATTGTTTAATATATTTTTCAACAATTAATATTACTGCACATGAAAACCCTAGAAAACAAGAATATAGAAAAAAAAGTAGTTTTACAGTTTTTTTTTTTTTTTCACATGTCATAGCATCGGCCGGGACGCGAACCCACAACCGTCTGCAACCAACTACTTGCTTGCATAGCAGCTGCGATACCTCTCGGCTAACAACGCAAGGTAACATTATTTATCGATTTCACACTATAATTTAAATTATATTTAAAACAATTTTGCTCTTATAAATATTACATTTTTAAAAGCTGAACAAAAATCTATAATAATTAAAAGCACGGTCCAGGTTACCCTCAAATATATATATATATATATTAAATGCTATTTTTTGATTTACTAAAAAATATTGTCGTATAATAAATCTAGATACAACTTAGGTATTGGAGTAACATGTATCTCTATGTACACACAAACTGCCTGATATAGAGATTCCCGCACTCCTAAGTAATAATGCATAACTCTCTAAACACAGAATAATAACAATCATTTAATTTTTAAGCTATAACATTATTTCTATAAACAATAAAGTTTAAACAGATTTTAAGTCAGTGTGATGATCATAATAGGAAATTAATGCAGACTAAAGCATAGTATGAAGGATGTATGTCTTTTCTAATGCTTAAAAATTCCGTAATCCCTTGGCATTATAGAATATTGTGAAGTTTAATCCAATAAGATCTCATGTGTGATTAAAAAAAACCTGGACAAGGTAATATCTGGAACTCCTATAAATATTGCTGATGGCAATATGTGAACATCAATTGCCTTGTGGGAAAATGGTGGCATAATCATTACTTGTAAAATGTACAATGTGAACTATAGATTTTTATTTATAAATATTTCTGAAATATTTAACAAGAAAAAATGTTAAATGATTCATGTGTTATTTATTAGTGGATAGCAATTGAACTGCTTCATCATCATCATCAACGAAGAGATCAACAGTCACTTATAACTAGAAAAATTATGTTTCAAAAAGATTTCCAGAGTTTTATGGTTAAAAGAAATCATTGCTCAAGTTTGTTTTTAAACCAATATATATTTTAACAATAACTTGAGAAACAGTCCGATTCTTAATCTTTCTATTAAAACATCCAATTTCTTTTATAAATATTATACTCCAATTATGGAGCATATAAGCTCAGATTTGATGTTTGGGTAATTGTTGTCATTTATTTGCATAAAACCCATTTTGTTAAATGACTCTTTTTCAAAATTTGTTACCTACAATTCTGCAATTCATATTTGATTAATTCCTGACATTATGATTTGCATATGTTTTCTCCTAAATAATGATTGGCATGTTAATATGTCAAATTCTTTGGATAATATTTTGTGCCAAAACAAGGCTAGGCAATAATGTATTATAATCAGCTAAGATCTTAATTTAAGTAAAATAAACAAAAAATTATTTAGGGTTAAGTTATAGTCGCAAAATACTAAGGACATTTAATATTTTTCAAAGATTATTGAACTTTGCATTAACCAAAAAAGCCTATTTTATCATAATCATATAACATAATTAAAAATAACAACAATCAATTTTATTATACAGTATTAATATTTTTTTCTGAAAAACAATCTTGTTTTATGCTAAGTAGAAGTTATCTTAAATTGTAGCCTAACTTATTTTTCTTATTTATAACTGAAATACAGGCTTATTATATACCTGTAACAATATATGTAATATATAGAGTATATGAGCACAGACTTTCACGCGACCCACCATTCTCCACTCTATCTCATAACACTGATATACTTGAACACATATATGTCAAAAAGATAATTAATCATCAATATACGTATTTCATGCTAAACCAGCAATCATCAGTTAGTCCAGGTTATCATCTCTATACATATATGTAATAAGTGCTCAGATATATATTAAGATAGCCAATCTTCATACTTTAATGGACAGTCTTCAATCCACTCCACCCTCCAACTATTCAACTATCATTTTGACATATATGTGTTCAAGTATATCAGTGTTATGAGATAGAGTGGAGAGTGGTGGGTCATGTAAAAGTCTGTTTTTTTTATTTAGCCTAGATTAGATGTAAATTAATTTCTAAGAATATCCCCTGTTAAAAGCTGGATGATACTACTTGCAGTTGTGAAGCAAGTATTTATGGAGATATTTTTTTATTATTAGCATATTTTACTGGAGTATACTGAACCCTTGTTGGGAAAAAAAGTTTTTACTTTAAAGTTATGGATACTAATTATTATCATGAGCAAAAACACTGTCACACCAAAAGATTTTGTTTACCACACATCTTTACCAGATATAACAGACTGACTCACAGAAAATGTATAAAAAGCTGAAGTAGATTGGAGTTATCAGTAATCTCAGGATATAGCTTCAGTATCAAGATTTGTCTTTTTCCAGATCAAACAGTAAATCCAGCTTGATTGACTATTGTAGATATATCATACCATTTACACCTTTCTTAAATACTTTATCAATACTCTTTATATAAAAAATAATAGTTTAGACTGTTCTGTACTCATTATCAGAGTTCTTTACAATCTGATGATGACTGCAGGACAGTCGAAACTGTTAGTTTTGATATAAATAAAGAGTATTGATAAAGTGTTTAAGAAAGGTGTAAATGGTATGATATGTTAAAGTAGAAATCAATACATAGGAAAAGAAAGAAGAAGAAGAAAATTATTTTAGATATAATTGCAGTTTTTTAATAAATCAATTTAGGATGATTTATGTTATTGCATTCATATACTTTGGAAATAGAATTTTACAGCCACTAATGCATGTATTTGTGGGCAAACAGAAATCTTGAACCACATAGTTAAGAACTATTGAACTTATAGTTAAAGTGACAGAATAGAAGAGCCTAATAAGGCCAGTAGTGAATCACTTTCCTGGTTGGGATTTGTAGAGGTTCTTTATGATATTTCATTAATAGTTATTTCATATTTATACTTTCATTTACATTTGGTAAACCTATCTAACTTTGAACATTATCAGCTTTATTATCTATGTAATACATAGTTTCAGTAAAATTTGAAAGTTATGATTGAGTATTTGTTAATCTGCTTTCAAAACAGGTTGTATTTGATTGTTTAATGAGGTTAAACTTATTTGAATAATCTCACTGTCTTTCATCAAATTGCAATCTTTAGTATCTATAAAAACATGTTGGACTATCCACCTTCATTGTAACAGGAGGTTGCCTTGACTACAGTTTGAAATTATTGATTGGTATTGATATTGTTTAAATGCTGACTGCTTTCATGTATTTAATTCAAAATTTAAATGTAAAAATAGCATACAATCATTTGTGTGATGAGTTTCTTGATAGACCATATGATATTCCATGTGCATATGACAACTTTAATTTTCTCAGTTGACAATTGATCCAGAAACTCACCTTTGAGTTTACTATTGTTATATTGCATTTAAACTTGTACTGATCAGAAACTCATAAAAAGTGATAGAATTCAAGCTGCAATCTGTAGTATTTGAGCTGTGGAGTCTGCCAAACTATCAGTGTATGCAAGACATCATAATTTATTGTTTGATTTATCAGACTGCTTAGTAAAGCACAACTGGTTGTTGTTTCTATTTTATACCAACAATTTATCTTTAAAATTGTATAGTATTCTAATGAGATTGTAAAAGACGTAAAAAAGGGAAAGACCACATGAGAAATAGATGGATGAAATAAGAAAGTGTGCTGGGATGATATGGAGAAGAGAGGCTAGAGATTGGAGAAAATGGGTTGAATTCAGAGAGATAATGGACTGAATTTGCAGAAGATTGATAATGCATGAAAATGATAACTATTCTAATGTTCTAATGACTGTCTCAAATATAGCCAATAAGACAATTTCAATCTGGACCCTTGTGTTACCTTTGAACTTTCAGAAATAGTCCACCCACTTCTTCACTGGAATTCTGATTTAACAGTACTAATTCATTTTTTATCTATTTACTGCCTGAGTAGTTATAATTTTCCATTTTAAAAGTATACCTTATAAATAAAACTAGAAGTTGGATCCATCTGTCTGATGTCTATAACCCAGGGTTCAAACCTAGTCAAATAAAACTCAAAATCCTTTTTAAATGACAAGGAGATTTGGGATTTTTCTTGGATAAGTGGTCTACAGTTAACCTTGTTAGCTATTCATTATTGGTTAGCAAATGGATATCCAACTATTATTACCTGTAAAGTAATAGTAACAGGTTAATCTGCCTATAGTAAGAGGTATCATTTTCTTATGAATACAGAACCATAGTCATTTTTATATTTACTTTGCTAGTACCTAAAAAAATTTCCTAACCAATATTATCCTCCATAATCTTTTTGATTGCTCAATTTTTTGTTATTTGAATGATCTAAGGCAAAAATTATCATCAATATCTATGTCATGATCATCAGTTTTAAAATTAGTTTAGTCTCTAATATATTTATGTTTGCCTACTTCATATTTAGTCATAATACCCTTTTGGGAACTGATATGGTCTATTTTGTTCTAAGCATTTTTAGCATTAATATAATTTTGCCATATATTTAATTGGTAACTAGGTTTTAGAAGCTATATTATATGTAAATAGAGGCATTTGAATTCAGGATTTTTTACTCTGCTCATCCTTCATTCCATCTCAAGCGATCGATACTCATGACCACACACATGCGATCTTAATATAAACTACGCACTGATTGTATATATGTGTGGAGATTATGATCTGGCACAATTGATGAGTGCTGGTTTTGCAGTAATTACGTATATCGGGGATCATGAATCTTTTTAGCATGTGTGTGGTCATGTGTATCGATTGCTTGAGATGAAGTGGAGGATGAATAGATTGAAAAATACTGAGTTCAAATCTCTCTATTTACATATATAGGAAACATTCAATTATAAGCAAATAAAATACTGCCTTTACATGCAATTGAGAAATTAAAATGTAAATGGAATAAGATATATATAAAGAGAATTTCGGTAAATGATTGATTTTTGAAATATGAATTAATTTTTTATTATTAATATTTATTCATTTACGTTAATAAAAAACAACAAAATCGTTTTGATCGGTCAACTGTTTTATTATCTTAATTTAATGACTAATTCTGATTTTTAAAATAGATATTTTTTTTTTGTCAAATCATTTTTAAAAGGTGCTAAAACAGAGTTAGCAGTTGGATTATTTTGTCTTCAGATAGACAAATAGTTTTTATCTCATTTCTTGTCACTGCGAAACAAACAAACAAAAGAGCGAGAGAGAGAGAGAGAGAAAAGGGAGGGAGTATTTAAGAGAGAGAGAGAGAGAGAGAGAGAGAGAGAGAAAAGGGAGGGAGTATTTAAATGACTAATAAATAATTTGTTAATCTTCACCTCTTCGATTAAGTGTGAATCAAAAGAGATAATCACTTTTTAATTAACACCTTCTTAATCAAATATCTGTAAAACAGTATAAAGAAAGATTTATCAATTAATCCCCAATTTCCTCAGTGTTGCATATATAGCACGTGTAAATGCTTGCGTGTATGCGTTTTTATCAAAAGAATGAGTCATTTTAAAATCTTTTCTTAAATTTGAAATAAATTATAATATTATAACTTTCCATCAGTTTCATTATTAGTTTCTTTTATTTATTTATTTTGTTGAACTTTAAATTTAATTTAGATGATGAAAACATCACCAGAGTGTGTTTAATATGAAATTTGGATATTACTCACACTAAAGGTTTATTTTCTTCCATCTGACGAATGTTTCTCTGTAAAATTTTATAATTTCTTTCAAGTCATATTTCAATGCTGTTCTTAGATGACTTCCCTATTTTTATCAACTTCCATAATTACTTATTTTCTAATTTACATACATTACTTTGATGAAATGTAGCATGGTTATTATTGTTGTAAAATATAAAAGAAAATGATTGGTCGCTAGCATTGTGAAAAGAAGAAGATAACTAGAAATAATATGAAATTAGTATTTTTTTTTTAAATATAAAAAAGTCAGCTAAGAACAGTATAGAATTATCACTTGAAAGAAAACATAAAATCTAAAACCGTATGATTAGTTGCTAAAGAGATTATGTGATGTTCTTCTAATCCTGTGCTAAATTACTCGTAGCAAGTAAATCACTGATGAATTATTACTGATTATATTATTATATTAATATGTTTGTTAATAATATTATCCAAGTGTTAATTGCTTCCATGTATTTGCATTATATACCTACCTAGTTTTTTACATTATTATCTAAGTAATGCATAGTTGGAGTGCAATTTGAAAGCTATAATAGATTATTTATTTATCTACTTTCAGAACAGATTATATTTACCTGTTTAATGAGATTTATTTAACCTTTTTTGTATTAATAATTTCATTCTCGATAGTCAAATTGCAATCTTAAGTGCCTATATGAACATATTAGACCATATATAAAAGTGGATTTCCATCTTTATTGATTAAAGGAGGTTGCCATGACAACAGATTGTGATTGTTGTTTGTTAATGACGTTGATATTGTTTAAGTATTGAGTACTTTCATGCATTTATAAATAACTTAATACTAATATACTGAAGGGGAGGGGTTGTTAATAATATAGTAAAGTTATTAATAAAAAAGTTAATTTTAGAACAGACTGTGTTAAAAGTACAGATAGTAATGGCAAACTAATAATATAATCTTTTTTTGTTATTGTTCCTTTTGTTTTATAATTCAAATCTGACTTTAGGCAAAGAATTTAATATACATATTTAGAACTACATAATAACTTTATACATATTGATATTGGAAGCACAGCATGAATAAGATAACATTCAACTATAGCTAAGTATATCTACACTACATTGTATAATAAAATATTGGTTCATCGTAAATTGTGATAACGGATTGTGTAATCATGTCATTAACTATGTGCACAGAAATTCTGTCTCCAATTGTTATTTTTTTTATGCTGACTGGGAGTTTCTACTTATGATTTTGCACGAGATATCACAATCAATAATAAGTCGATTTTGAACTTAATCTGGAATAAGAACTTCAAGTTGAAAATAATTGTAAGTTTGGAAATCTCTATTAAGGAATTTCTCTAACAGCTATGAAAGTTGGAAGACTTAAAAAAAGTGATCTAAAAATGTTCCTTTTTACTCAATTTGCTTAGACCATCTGAAAATATAAATTCAACAACTGACATAAAGCTTAAAATAAATGGTAGATTAAACCTGTAAAAAAAAATAGTCAATAAACATCACATGATCACTATTTTTTATGTTTGCTCTTAACTGTTATCAAAACAGGCAAAACTGTCCATATAGTAGTGCCACTCAGTGCAAGCCAGAGTAATCAATGGATGCCAGAAGGCTTGTGCATAAAATCCCCATCTAATGGCTACTCATCCAATATCCTGAGACTAGTTTCTGGCTTGTGGCCTTCTTCAGTGATAGTCACATGTTAATCAGAACCACTTAAAATCTTTTGTGATGTATTGAAAATAATGCATATGCATGAAAATTATTATTATCAATTATATTACATTCATGGATGGCACATTTAATGGTAGAAATAGTACTTTGAATAGATAAACAATGATTCAGGAATTAAAATGACCTTAATAATACAGGTAATTACTATTAATTAGGAAACAAGTTCAAAATTGAGTTTGATTGTGAATATTTTGTGGAATGCATAAGCCGTTCAAATACAAAACTATTTTATATCAATAAAATGGAAAATATTTAAAAACAAATGAAACTTATTGGAAAACATTTCTTTACAATAATTTAATAATATTTACTAAGGCTGTAACCTCAAGAATATGTGCGTAAAAATGCAATAGTAGGGACCTCTACAGGTCTTAACCACAAGATTACATTTTTGGAAGAAAAGAGGGGGGGGATAAATTTATTATTTGTATTTACTTGATTTCTAAGAAATTTTGCATTGTTAAGTAGCAAAAATTAGAATACTGATCTGTAATAGAATTTGCATCATTTCTTTTGTATCATAAAATTTGTAGCAAAAAGAATAAATGCCACAAAAGTTAGCTTATTAGTTAATACTTCTATTCTAAGACAGTATGTAGTTTGCTTATACTGAATTTTCCTTATGTATGCATTTAGAGGGATTTGAATTCGGAATTGTATGTCTACATGGGTATGACTACAATATCAAATCCAATAAGAGCTTTGAGTGTTCTCTCATCAGATTTTCAATGTTATGGATGACTGATGAGTTGAAGTGCAGATAAGATTGAAGCCTGTTTATTAAAATTTGAGGAATTGCTATCTTAATATAAACTGAGCACTGATTGTAAATACGTATGGTAGATTATGATTTGTCCCAACTGATGATGCTAGTTCTGTGTGAAATGCATATATTAGGTATCATGTATCTCTTTTGTGTATGTATGTGTGGTCATATGTATTGGTTGATTGAAATGGAGTGGAGGATGGATAGCCTAAAAAATCCTGAGTTCAAACCCCTCTAATTAAATACTTCTATTGTTTTTAAAAAAATTAATTAAATAAAAAAACACATAGTTGAAATCTTGAATTAACAAATTCATAATAATTAATGAAATATATAAAAAATAGATCAATCTTTTTGCTTAAGAATGTTGTTTATTTTTATATTTGTGTGTGATGTGTGATCTAATTGAATGCAGATAGTTTTTCTAGTAGAGTTCACAGTTGTTTGCCATTTTTAAACTCTAATTAATCTAGCGTATTAATTTTGGAGTTATATTATAAACTATAATGAGATTTTATAAAGTAATTTGTTTTTTTATTAATGAAATTGTTGATTGTAATTTTAGATAGTTTTCATTAATTTTTTTAAAAAAGGATGGTGGTAGTTTATTTTACGTAAATAATTAAGGATTAATTATTTCCTTAAAAATCCATTATTTTGTACATTAATATTGATTTAATAAATAAATAATCTTTAGACAGAAGATTGAGTGATTTACAAAGCAAATAAATGATGTGTTGGCATGTTAATTATCTTAAATAGAATGTTAAACATAAACAGGCAAAACTCTTCATATAGTAGTGCCACTCAGTGCAAGCCAGAGTAATCAATGGATGCCAGAAGGTTTGTGCATAAATCCCTATCTAGTGTATACTCATCCAATATCCCCAGACTAATTTCTAGCTTGTGGCTTTCGTCAGTGAGGAACTTTGGATCTGAGAGCACTGCATCTACATCTGGATCCATTGATTACTCTGGCTTGTACTGAGTGGCACTACTGTATGGAGAGTTTTGCTTGTTTTAATAACACTTATGAGCAAGCATAAGAAATGGTGATCATGTAATGTTAAACATAGTAAACCATTCTAGATTTGTTACTTTACACATGAAAATCAAAACATTCCAGATTTTTAAAAGCCTGCTGCACAACTTGGTGTTTGCCTGAAGGTTGATGATGATGGCGTTTTAGCTGTATTTATGTGTTGGTCTGCATCCATCATCTAACATTAAATATGATGAATATTTTTAGACAAATTGTAAACTATATTTAAATTTTCAAATTACATTTAACTATTAGTCATAGCACACAAGTTTGTATATACCCAATGATTCAAGTGGTATTCTCCTCTCTTCTTCGGATATTTCTGGCCTGATCAGTGGCAACACTAACATGGAAATTGCACCTGGACCTTTATATTCTTGGATATTGAATTTTAAGATAACACTCTAACAAATTGAGCCATTTTTCAAAGGCAACAGCCAGTAGAAATTTTATATATTTATCTATGAGATTCTTCCCGATTTCTCCATTTTTTCCTAAGAGCAAAGTTAATTAGTGGTTTCCAGACATTATGCATAGTCACAGTAGACTGACATATAGAATTATATATCATTGCTATGTGAGCAGCTTTTTGCATTTCTTTTTGTAGCTTTCACTGACCATCCAATATTTTTGTACTTGCCCAATCAAATATATACTCATTGGTATGTACATGGTCTGCTACTTTGGACACATCTGTTTTCTAATCATCAGTTTGTGCTCTTGTGATCACTTCTCAATGAGGCAACTGGTCTCACCAAAATACATCTTTCCACATTTACATGCACTTATTATTTATTAGATTGCTGACAATAAAAAAAATAATTAAAGGGTTTACTACTCAGAGAGTTCATAAAAAGGGTAGTGATGGAACAAATACACAATCCATAAATTTTGGTACTAAAGTCTGCTACTCTTTCATTGCCTAAAATTTTGCGGACATCATACAGTGAATGATTGAAAGTAATAGATTACTTCACACACACACACACACATATATATATATATAAGGTTGATGCACATTTTTTAAACTTTGGATTCAGTATCAAAATTAATTAGAGCGGATCAAAATTGCTATTCAAAAAAGGTTAAAAGCCATCACTATGTTAAGTGAATCTCCATTGAATGAGAAATACATATATATATAAGGTTGCCTTGGTAACAGTTTGAGATTGTTGATTGTTATTGATAATGGGATTGTATAAGTGTTGACTGGTTTCTAATGGTTATATATATATGACTTTTTGATATTACTTTTATAGAATTTTTATATTTCACATGTATTTTGTAAATTTATTTATTATTTTTTAATGTTATTAAAAAAGATTGACAAAGCTTAAAAAGAGCAGTACAATAGAAATTTAAATTTATACGGTAAATAAAAAATAAAAACACTTTCAATTCACTTTTAATTAATTAATTTATTTGTAATTTAATTATTTTAAATATTCAGATTATTTTAAATGAAAAATCCATTTTCAAATAAATATTTTATTATGTATGGATTTTAATATTTAAATAGTGTTTTTTAAAACAGTTTTAAAAATTTAAATTAAGATTTTATTGTATTTATTACTTTGAACTAATTAATCTTTTGAACAAGTACGATAAAATTCACTTTTTATTTATTCAATTAGCAATGTTTTTTTTTTAAGAATACATATTGAAGAATGTAGATTTTTGGACTGTCGAATGGATAATTGATTGATAGGTCATTTGATCATCACATGATCCCCATATCTTATACTAGCACATAATTGTTTATAAACAAGACAAAACTCTCCATACAATAGTAGCCTCTCACTGACGAAGGCCACAAGCCAGAAACTAGTCTGGGGATATTGGATGAGTAGGCATTAGATAGGGATTTTATGCACAAGCCTTCTGGCATTCATTGATTACTCTGGTTGGCACAGGATGGCACTACTGTATGGAGAATTTTGCCTTGTTTAAGTCATTTAATATTAGAGTATGAAGAGATGATAGATTGGATTTCAATCCAAGAACCATTAGCCTTTGAGTTAGTTGCTCTGTTTCAGTTCTAAATTGCACAGAGATTAACTAAATGCAAGTATTATACTCAGCCTATTATTTTGGTATCTGAATATCACTTAATTTTTTGACTAACTGCCTATATGGTCTTATATATTTGTCGATTTACTTGACAAAAGCAATATATGAATTTTTCTACAGTACAGGTTTTTCATACCTGCATTCCGATATGTAATATATGGGGGACTTGAACTCAGACTTTCACATGACCCTCAACTATCCATGCTATCTCATACTGCTGATAACCTTGATCACACACATGTTGAAAAGATAAATAATCACCAATAAATATATTTCATGCTCAACCAAAACTCATCAGTTGGTCCAGACTATCCTCTCCACACATATATACAATCAAAGTTCAGCTTATATGAAGATAGCCAATCTTCATACTTTAATGGACAAGCTTCAAACCACCCAACCCCACAACCCTTCATCCATCCATTTCATTGAAAATCTGAAGGTGGAGCGCTCAAAGCCCCAATTGGTGCCAACATTCTCATCCTACCTATGTTGACCATAAGCCACTGTGACCTCTCATGATTTGTAGTGTTTGATTTAAAAATAATAATTTGAAATCCCTGCTAATTAAGATTTAAAAAATCAAATGGTTTATTGCACAAAAATTGATGTTTGAATCGCACAAGTGACATAACCAATATGCTAAACTTGTAGAACAATAAAATAATTGAATGATTTATTTCTCATATGCTCATATAAAGACTGAGCATGGAAGTGATGGAGAAGAACTGTAACTGTGAACCTTGAATTCCAGAATATGCCATTTATGCATAAATGGTATATAGCCTCTTTCTTGCAAATGGTTTGATTGCCAATTTATAACCTAATAAATCATCATCTCTTATAACATACAAATCATAATGTTCAATAGCTTTATTGTTCTTTTTTTTTAATAGTCCATTCAAACTATTTAACTTGTTTAATTATAAATTTATTTAAACGCACATTAATTACATAAATAATATTCATTAAGGCTGTAGCCTCAAGCACATGCGTATAATTTCTCACTATAAAATCTTTCCATTGACTCGTTGTAAATTGAAAGATTTCACGAGTATTAATGTGTAATAAGAAATGTGAACTTAATTAGTGAAGTATTGAATAGCTTCACACTCTCATATCGAACCGCTTCAGCTTCACCTATTTAAATAGAAAGTAGGTTGAAGTAAAGAGGGGTTCCCCTCTTTTCTTCCAATGAGTAAGCTTGTGGTTTTAAGACCTGTAGAGGTCCCTACTATCGCATTTTATATGCATGTGCTTGAGGCTACAGCCTTAATGAATATTATTAACTTGTTTAACTCATCCACAAGACAATTTATACTATCATTATGACTCAAACAAAAGCAGTAACATATATTTTGTAAATTTTAATATCTTTAAAAATGCAATTATTGAAAATCTCCTCATATGTAGACAAAACAAAATTACAAATTTGTGCAACTATAGGTAGACCCATAGGCCACTCTTTAGACATTTTATAATACTTACTTTCAAAAGAAGCAACAATATTTTCATCAATAAAGTTCAAAAATTCAATAACAAATTTTATAACATATTGACAAATACCTTTATTTATTAAGGATTTATGAAATTCAATTTATCAATAGAATCACACATTTCTGTCACATCTAAGGAGGAAATAGTATCAATTTCATCAATTACAATATTCTTAATTTTGTCTAAAAATTTAAAAAATGAAACAATAATATTTTCACCACATCATAAAATGTCTTGTAATTACCAATATATTTCGATGTTTGATATATAAATGAACCATGAAAATCCTTACTTAAAACAGGCAAAACTCTTTATATACATATTGCCACTCAGTGCAAGCCAGAGTAATCAATGGATGCCAGAAGGCTTCTGCATAAAATCCCCATCTAGTGCCTACTCACCCCCCCGACTAGTTTCTGGCTTGATGAGTAGGAATTAGATGGGGATTTTATGCACAAGCCTTCTGGCATCCATTGATTACTCTGGCTTGCACTGAGTGGCAATACACACACACACACACACACACATATATATATATATATATAGAGAGAGAGAGAGAGTTTTTCCTGTTTTAATAACAGTTAAGAGCAAGCATAAGAAATGATGATCATATGATGTTTATTGGCTTAAAATCCTTACTTCTGAAAGGATTTCCATTTTTATGTAATTTTACTTTTTCAAAAACACGAGGACATATAAAACTTGAAGTATGTATATTATAGTACCCATTATTACTTATGACTTTATTCTTAGCTTTTTTAAGAAAATTTTGTTAATTGATTTCATTCTTTGACAATCTGTGTTATATTCTTCAATTAAAAAGAAACCCAAACTTTTCTATTCATGCTTTAATTTTCTCAATATATGGATACTTCATCAATAAACAAATTCTCAGACCTTCTGTCAGACAAATCATGTTATCAATTTTCAGTTTTCATTTAAACTGTGAAGAACCCATTTTCCACAAATTTTCATATGAATTAACTTTAAATTTATGCCTATTAATTTTATTAATAATTCCATCAGCAATATGGTTATTGCTAACAATCATTTCAAATGAGTTTTGAATGATAACAATTAGTTCTAAATTATAATCACCCCATGTACCACCTATAAATTTAGATCCATAACTCAAAACCTATTTTTGAATTATTTGTATCCTATTGTCAGATAAACTAATAAAATTGATATTATTATAGAATATATCCTTCAAGTTCTATATTTCCATTTATTTTTGCAAATGTAAAATTACCTAAAGATGGAAATCCTTTGAAACTTATGGTGAAACTTTGACTAATTTATGTATCTGACATATAAATATATTGATAATTATAAGACATTTTAGGATATGAAAATACTATTGTTTCATCTTTTGAGTTTGTAGACAAAATTAACAATATTGTAATTGATGAAATTGATATTATTTCCTCATTTGATATGACAAAAATGTAAGGTTCTATTGATAGATTGGATTCCATACAGATTGCTGAATAAGTATTAATAAGTAATGATGATTGCTTATACATTATAAAATGTGCTATTGATTCTTTAAACTTTATTAAAAAGAATATCGTTGCTTCTTTTGAAGATAAATATTATAAAATGTCTAAGGACTGGCTCACGGGCCTTCCTATAGTTATAAAAGTTTTTAATCTTGCTTTGTCTACATATGAGATTTTCAATGATTGTAATTTTAAAGGTATTAAAATTTATAAAAAATACATTGTTGCTTTTGTTTGTGGATATGATGTAGTATAAATTGTCTTGTTGATAAATTAAACAAGTTAAATGGTTTAAAATGGACTACTGAAAAGAACACCATAAAGCTATTGAATATCTTGATGTGTATGTTACCAGAGATGATGGTTTGTTAAGTTGTAAATTGGTATTCAAAGAAAGAGGCTATATACATTGTAAATCAAAAGTACCGGCTATGTATAAGATAGCAAATCTTAGATCTTTTTTATTTTAAAACAAGAAATGATATTGTAATGAAAGCAATAAAGCACAAAATATTGAAACCCAAATGATTTGCTGTAACTATATTTTTACACAAGATGTGAGTTGAATACCATAGACCCTTTGTTTTGGCAAAAAGTTGCTATAAAGAAATTTAGATGCATCTATATTTAAAACAATGTATCTAATAAACTATATTATTAATAGAGATAAGACTGCAGAAATAATTTATACTATATAGTATTTAAAAATGCAGAATGTGATATAAACAAGGGGTGGGCAAATAGTGGCCCAGAGGCCATATGTGGCCTGCTAAGAGTTGTTTTGCAGCCCATCAAGAAAGTCAGAAAAATCCATCTTGGAACCAAGATGTCTTTCCCATGTGCAACCAAAGATTCATTTTGTATTTTCCAATAGGACAGCCACATCAATACGTATGCAGTGTAGATATGATGCGCAGTGTTTTGGTTGATCTGGTTAATTTCAATTTTGTCTTTGCAACAGTAAATATATAAATTTCCAACTCTAGTGAAACCACGAACCCTCCGAACAAAGGTAAAATCGGTGATGAATGTTGTGTGTTTAATGAAGAATGGACAAACAAATACTTCTTTGGTAATACAGGGAATAAAGCAGTATCTTTATGGTGTCATTTAAAAATGGTGCAGCCCTCCACTAACCTCTGCTTACACAATGTGGCCCCCGAAGCAGCCCTACACTTTCACAAATTGGTCCCCGAGCCAAAACAATTCCCACCCCTAATATAAACAATATGCTTCAAAATTAAAATCATATTTGCATTAAAAAATAGATCTTACTCAAATCCTATTAAAAAGCTTTGATTTTTAGTCATCAAGATACGCTTGGAAGGTATTATGGATGTAAATTCGTTAAAAAGACAAATTATAATTAGTTATTTGATGAGATTCTTATTATTAGCGATTTGATTAAAAATATATATTATTTGTTACTGGATTAAAACTGCAAAGTAGGTACAACATTTACTCATATATATACCTTCTTTTTAAATGCACTGAAAATAACATATAGACCTGACAGTCATAGTTCAAACAGTTGAAGGGAATATATTTATATTCTTTCGAATTACAATAATAATTTTTTATGATGTTTTAATTCTATTTACATATTTTGATTTGAATAGTAAAGCCAAATAACTTTTCGTAATCTTAAAAATAAAGGATTTAGATTCTGATATGATATTTGGAAAAGTTTTAAAGTATGGCAGTAAGAAGTTAACTTCAAAAATATTGAATTTTTAAAGAATATACAGATTACTGAAGTTGTGTCAATCAATTTTAAGGAAACTACCATTATTCTAATGTTTTCCTGAAGGTTTCTGGTAATGGTGTTTTAGTTATATTTTTATATTGGACTATTTCTACCATCTAATATGAGTATTTAATGTCTTTAGAAAAATGTAACTTTATTTAAATATGGTTAGTATATGCACAATGTTTCAAGAGGTATTATTCTCCTCTCTGCTGGCCTGACCAGTGATAGTACTAGCATGGGATTCAAACCTCAACCCTTAGATTCTTGAGTATTGAATTTCAATGTAATGCTCTAACTAACTGAGACATCCTGCCAAAGATAACAGCCAGTAGAAATTTTATATACCTATATATAAGGCAGGATGGCTCAATTGGTTAGAGCATTACCTTAAAATTCAATAATCAAAATCAAAGGATCCAGGTTCAAATCCCATGTTAATACTGTCACTGGTCAAGCCAGCAACAACTGAAGAGGGGAGAATAATACCCCTTGAAACATTGTGCATATACTAACCTGTTTGATGTGCTATTACTAATAGTTGAATATATTTGTAATATTTAAATGAAATTAAATTTTTCTAAAGACATTCAATACCCATATTAGATGATTGAAATAATCCAATATAAATATACTACCATTGTTCTAATTTTTAAAAATAAAGACCCTATAAAAATCCTGCAATAGTTCTTGGGGAAACATCATTATTATCTACACTAGCTAAAATACTTGCAGAAATAAAAAGGTTATCAGATATTCAATGTGAATTTAAAAAATGAAGAAGCACTATGTATATAGGTTTTGTCACTAGATAAATAAAAGTGTCAGGAATATAAGTATGATTTATATATTGCATATATTGATTAGGTCTAGTCATGTTATCTAATTATTCTAAAAGTTAAAACAGACAAAACTCTCTATACGTATTAAATGGAGATCATGTGATATTCTAAAAGTACTATGACATTGTGTGAAATTAATTTTTTATTCATCAAAGTTTATCTATATTAAAAAGCTTCTATATAATTAAATGGGAAAAAATATTATATTGGGGTTGACAATCTGAGACATTTGAAATGAAAACGTGTTCAAATACAAGGATGTTTATTAGTTCCAATTGTGGTTTCAATTTTTAAGACAATGTTTTTGGAACTGTTTATAGGCAGCTTTATTTAAGAGGGATTAAGATGTACATTATTAGCATTTTTACTAAAGACAAAATCAAAAAAATTATCTTTTTGGCTTGACAATTTAACTCATGACAATCATAATGTGTTTAATGTTTTAAATGCAACTAGTAAATAAGATGTTATTATATGTTGGACTATTTCCATCATCTATGAGTGAATATTGAAAATTTTAAATTTTATTTAAACTTTCCAAGTACAAACAACTTGTTAGTAATAACACACAAATAGACAACACATGTTAGTAATTACACAGCATTCCAACTAGTATTATTCTCCACTCTTCTTCAGGAGTTGCTATTCTTATATGCACAGTGACAGTATTCACAAAGAAGTCAAACTCACACCTTTAGATTCTTGAATATCGAATTTAAGGCAAACACTCTAATCAACTGAGCTCCACTCTCCTTCAGATGTTGCTGGCCTGATATGCACAGTGACAGTATTTACATAGAAGTCAATCTTGAATATTGAATTTAAGGCAAACACTCTAACTAGCTGAGCTCTATTCTTCTTCAGGTGTTGCTGGCCTGATATTCACAGTGAGAGTATTCACATAGAAGTCATTAGATTCTTGAATATCGAATTGAAGGCCTTCTATACAAATATTGTCACTGTGCATATCAGGCTAGCAACACCTGAAGAAGAGTGGAGAATAATACTACTTGAAACATTGTGTAATTACTAACCTGTGTTGTCTATTTGTGTGTTATTACTAACAAGTTGTTTGTATTTGGAAAGTTTAAATAAAGTTTAATATTTTCTATACATTCAATTCACTCAAAGATGATGGAAATAGTCCAACATATCACATCTTATAATAAACCCATCATTCCAAACCTTCAGGTAACTAGTAAATACTTTGGTTTTGTAATTAATGTTAAACAAATCATATTTTTATCAACTAATAATGGGAGAAATTTTTTCACTAATTTTAACCTGGATAGTTAGTTATCAGCCTAAGAAAGTAAAATAATTTAAATGCCTTGGTAGCTTTTTTAATAAAAAGGCAACATTAGATACTAAAATACAACACAGACTTGATTGTACTGCTGCTGTCTATAACAATTTAGAAGGTATGGTATTTTATCACAATGATATGACTACTACAAGCATGATTATGGAGTAACAAAACTCGGAAAGTGCTCAGCCTAAATAAATTGTTATGTAGAATAGTTTTACCTTCAATGCATTAGCATATTATTAATTACAAGCATTAATTGTATAGAACTATTATTTTATCTAATTTACAAGAGACAATCTGTTCACTTTATTCCAAAATTATCTATTGCAAAGATCTAATTAATGGACACCACATGATATAGAATAAAAAGGCAACATTAGATACTAAAATACAACACAGGCTTGATTTTACTGCTGTTATATATAACAATTTACAAGAGACAATCTGTTCACTTTATTCCAAAACTACCTATTGCAAGGGTCTAATTAGAGGGTACTACATGATATAGATAACATTTGATTACCCAGACTTGCAGTAGATAGCTATGGAGTAAGGTAAAGAGAACTGCTTTTGGAAGCATATAGTAATCTGAGAATGTCATGTGATATGGTTGTTCATATTTATTTAATTTACTTTATGAAAATAAGGTCTGAGAATTCTATTAAAGTAAAATAAGGATATTAAAATTCTAACAATACCATAAGTTCATAAGACTATTTTCTATTGCAAAATCACATCCTCTATGAATTGGATATGTAATGAATACATGATAATAAACATTCTAAAAAAATTATCAAAGGCATTGATTAAAAAAAGGCACTTTTGATTGATTTTATTGAGGAGACATGACTGCAGATAGAATACAATGGAGAATTACAATTTGACAAAATGTGTCAGAAAAACTGCATTACAAAATAGCAAATATATAGAATAAACAGCATTTTCTATATGTAAAAATTATTATTATATGAGTGTCCCAATAGCTCTTAACAAACTTTTCAGAATATATGGTGTATCTGAACTTAGTTCAGTCCCATATGGCTACTTGAGTTAGATAGCTGGATTTGGAGACATATGGATGTCTGAAAATTTTCAGATTTTCTACTTAATATTTAAACATTAGGTAAAGCAGGTAAAGCACTGGGCTTGACCTGGTATTTTAAATCTAATGCGTGAATCTAATGTGCCTCACTGATGAAAGCCAGTGCTAGAAACTGGTCTGAAAATAGGAATATTCTGAAAAGCTTGTTAAGAGCTATTGGCATGCTCATTATATAATATTTGTAATATAAGCTTATTAAATTGAGTCATGTGATATATGACTTGATTTCATTGCAAATATGTGGAGGATATTTGTGATTCACAGATTAGTTTGTACAAATACTACAGAACTCATTCAAGCTATTATTATCTTTATTTTGGAATAAAGTTATTATACTTATTTATAAATAATGATGATGATTAGTAAAAATGAATTATGTTTATAAAAAAATCGAAGGATATTTATATGCTGGACTATTTCCATCATCTAACATTAAATAATGAATATCTCTAGAAAATGTTTAAACTTTATTTAAATTTTCCTATTATAGTCAACTATTAGTAATAGCACAAATATTAGTCTCTACCCAACACTCCTCTTCTTGAGGTGTTGCTAGCCTGGCCATAGCATGGAAAGAAGTTAAGATTTTTAGATCCTGAATTTTAAGATAATACCATAACCAAGTGAGCAATTCGGCTAAAGCAGTGGCTCTCAACCTTCCTAATGCCATAATCCTTTAATGCAGTTCCTTATATTGTGGTGACCCCCAACCTTTAATTTTCTACTGTTATGAATCGAAAATATGTTTTCCAATAGTCTTAGGTGACCTCTGTGAAAGGGTTGTTCGACTCTCAAAGGGATCACGACCCACAGGTTGAGAACTGCTGTGCTTAAGGCACAGTTTGGGTGTTTCTTTAAAATTCAATCTCCAAGAATCTAAAGATTCAGATACAATTCTCATGCTAGTACTGTTATTGTTTAGGCCAAAGAGAGGAAACTAATACAACCCAAAGCGTTATGCATATGCTAACCTGTATGTTATACTAACAGTTAAATGTAATTGGAAAACTTAAATAAAGTTTAATTTTTTTTTTAAAAACATTCAATATTTAATGTTAGATGATGGAAACATATAACTAGAATTAAAACGCCATCACCTCAAAAACACAAAGTAGGGGGCATAGTTCATAAATTCTCTTTTTTTTATATTTTCAGTGAAAAATTAAAAGTATTTTCTTTTATTGTTAAAAAAAAACGAAATTAGAAGATATGAAAACACATAACAATATTATAAAATTATATGTAAAAATTATTTTATAATTTTGAGAATGTAACATGTGCAGCAAGTAATATCATGATTGTTGTTTTGATTTACATAAAAAAGAAAGCATTCGAACCCAGATTTTCAGATGCCCTTGAGTCATCTACTCTATCTTATACAACTGATACACAAGATCACATACACAGAAAAAGTTAAATGAAAATCTGAGTTTGAATCCCCTCTAATTACATCTAGCTTAAATATATGTACTATACTTGTATTTAAAATATAAAAAAGAAAGGCACATACTTTACTGCTTGGGAGTTCATAAGAAGTTCCCAAAAACAGCGCCAAACGGCACAGGGCATAGTATAAGGCACGATATCAGACTTTGTTAAAAAGTAATGCTGATGGTGATTAAAAGGCAATAAACCTAAAGTATGTGCAGTTGAAAATGCGAAGGTAGGGACCTCTACAGGTCTTAAACACAAGCTTATGCATTGGAAGAAAAGAGGGAAACCCTTCTTTACTTCAACCTACTTTTTATATAAATAGGTGAAGCTGAAAGATTCCCCTCTTTTCTTCCAATGCGTAAGCTTGTGGTTAAGATCTGTAGAGGTCCCTACCTTCGCATTTTCAACCGCACATGCTTTAGGTTTATTGCCTTAGTAAATATTACTTACGTAATCAATGTGCGTTAAATAAATTTATAATATTCCTTTTAGTAGACGGTTTAGAAATTGTAATCACTAAAAAGTCATATGCATTTAGCAAATTGTGATCTTGAAAACTCGATAAATTATTATATAAATAAGATAAATAATACGACTAATATTTTTTTTACTACAGCAACACATTATTTATCAGCTCGTAAAAAAAACAATTTTGTTTTTTAGGCATAATATGAGATTCATATTAAGGTGTGGCTGAAGTGTTTATCTTTTAATAAGTTTTTTCCCCTCCAATCACCCTTTTATTTCCTGACTTTATTAAAATTCACTTTTGATATTTCATTTATTGTTAACCTTGTGTTTTATTTATTTATTTTAAAATACATTTTATTTTTAGGTTGAGTTTCTTCTCTCTTTCTCTCTCTTTATATATATGGTAAAGATTTGAAAACCAGGCCTTCTTCATTTACCTGGGAGTTTAATTGTAAGTATAGGGCATTTGAACTCAGATTTTCAAGCACCCTCTGACCATCCACACTACCTTATACAACTGATACACATATCCACATACATATATGGTAAAGCTAAAGTGAAATACAGCCTTTAAATAACAGGATAAAAATCCTTCAACAGCCCATTGTAGAGAAACAATGAAAAAGAAAGCACTTCCCAGTCTATTTAATTGTCTTATAACGAAGGTCTGAGCACTTTTCCATCTTTTTTTTTACTCTCTACCTTTGGATACATGGATACTCATTTACCATCCAATATTAGATGATTATCTGGCTTAGATATGGGCTGGCTACCTGATAGAAAAATTGTAAAGGCTGATTAGATCCTGATATGTATATATTTTACTGATCCAGATTTTAATCCATATTGGCAGTTATGGAAAATGGATATATTGTCATTACTCTGTAAAGTCATATTTATCATTATATACACACCAATAAATCTCAACAATCGATACATTTGCAAAGCTGAACAGGAATCAATAAATCAGAATACAGAATTGTTTTTCATCCTCAAACAATACAATACTAAAAGAATTAATGAAGGCAACAGAAAATATTAGAATTTTGTAAACTGATTATAATTCTTTAGAATTTCTCAAACATGGTTTATCAGTCATGATTCCTAATTTATCATATATCCTAATGTCTACTGCCATTTTTTTTAGCAGTTCATTTTATAAATATTGCTTATAAACTGTATTGATTAAAAATTATTATATTTTTTAACATAGCTGTATATTTTAATTTTATATTAAAGATTAAATGTACTACTTTTTATTAATACAAACACTTTTTTAAAATCCACATTTCAACATTTTTACTGTTTATATATTAGATCTTATATGTTTCTCGAACAATATGAATGTGTAAGCTATTTTTTTAACATACTATTATGGGCACAAAAAATTTATTTGTGGCTACTAAGGTGAATTTTAATAATTATCTTATTTCATAATGAGTTCTTTAGCGAGTATTTCAGGGCTTTAATTTACATAAGGAATTGATGGATAGTTTCTTTTTAAAGAAGGTGAGAAATAATGAGAAAACAGAAATATAATATTGAAGACAAATGAAAAGAAGTTTCAAAAAAATTGAAATAGAAAAAATGGCAATGAATGATTAGAATTTTGTACAGCACTGAAAATGCATTACACTGAAAGGAAAATCAAAAACAACAAAGAAAGAACGATTATACACCTTGTAAAGCATATCAACATACATGTGCAAAATTTATTACATCTAATTAACAAAGTTTAAAAGAAAATTATATGCTATAATATCATTGAAATGCAAAATAAAAAAGTGGTGTTCTGTCTGCAATAATTGGTCAATGTTTATATAGATGCTTAACCTACTTTTTGCTAATTATGGCTAAAAACACGATGGCTTCCAGTCACTCTAAATTGGACATTTTTAATACTACCATTAAGATTTTGCATTATTTTTAAAGGTTAAAAAAAGTTCTGTAAGATGCTGCCCTCTCTTGAATTATTTTACAAGTAAAAAATCAATAAAACTGACATTCAAGGTCTAACAAAAGAAAAGTGCCACCCATTCTTGATTCTTATTGGCTGTTACATTTCGACAATAAAGAAAATGGTTGTCAATAACTTTTATTGCAACGATTTCTTTTGTTTCATTTCGAAAATGATAAACGAATGTTTTAGACCATTTTAAAAGTATTTTTTGACAAATTATAAATTATTTTGATAAAATATGCTAAAAATAAAATTATTTTAGAAAAATAGTTAAGACTTTAGCAAAAATTATTTACTTATCCACAACATAAAATTGGGAAAGAAATCACCGACGTCAGCAAAACTTTTTGGTTGGCAATTAATGTTCGTTTTATATTTGCCATTATTGAATATTTTTATAATTATAAATAAAAATTTATTTTTGAAAAAACTTTCATTCACTTTCATAACCTGACAAATTATTAATATACTTTTTACAAATAAAACTAAAGTGAATATAATATTAAAAGATGAATATATTTTGATGCTTGAGTTTGTGAATTGACCAATTAAAAGTTTAGTCTTTTACCTCACTCGGCCAATAAAATAATCAGCAAAAAAGAGGTCTTTTATATATAATTATTAATAATATATTTATATAATTGCTGTATATGATTTTTTTTATAATTTATATTATATTATGGGAGATAACACCTGCTGCATTGTTTAGAATATTCACAGCCTAGATCAATAGTCAATATTATTGTAAAAATACCCTGTACAGTTTGGTGTATTGGTAGAGCATCTGACACAGGATTGGGAAATCCCAGGTCCTGATTCCAGGATCAAATCTGGTGCTCACAGATCTGCTTCTTGAACATTTTATGAACTTCCAAACAAAAAAGCCATATAACTTTTTTTATTGAAAACATGGAATGCAGGATCTTATTTCTTGAGTTTACACATTATTTATACTTGATGAAAATCTATATCAATAAAATTATGTAGCAAAATTGTTTTCAGATGCTATTAATCATTTCAACACTTCTAATTCACAGCCAGAGGTTGTATTTCATGGTCATCTAACTTGATTTTGAAAGTGTTTTTCTATAATTTATTTATTTGTAAAATGATGTTTTATGAGAATATGGACTAGTTTATAAATTCCTGTCATTTTATTTTAACAACTATTTGTAAATTCTTTCATGAATATTAAATACATTTGTTAGCATAAAAAGTTTAAATATGAAATAATTTTTTTAGTAAATGTTATCTCATTTGAAAATGAATTTTAAATATTATTGTCTTGCATTGGTGGTCAAGAGGTCAGCGCGACTGCCTTGCACTTGCAGGCAGTTGCCCGGGTTGCGGGTTTGCATCCTGGCCGATGCTATGACACTTAAAAAAAACCCAAAAACAACAGAAATGTAGAACTAGCAATGCAAAGATGTTGATTGTTTTACTGAGTTGTCGAACACTATACAAAACTATTTTGTAACATGTGGCATTAAATTCTAAAAATAAAATAATACAAGTAAATATAAATTTTCCTATATTTTTGTTTTTCTATTTATATAGTTTATATTTTTATAAAAAAAATACATTGAAATTTAAGTGTTAACATTTTTCAATTTATTTCTAAGCAAAATAAATTGAGAAATATTATTGTTTGCTTTTTACCTAACACTAATAATATTGGGGATTTGAACTCAGACTTTTAAGCAACCTTCAACTGTCCACACTATCTCATATGACTGATACATATGACCACACATATGTAGAAAAGATAAATAATCACCAATATATGTATTTCATGCTGAACCAGCACTCATCAGTTGGTCCAGATTATCATCTCCCACACATCTATATAATCAGTGCTCAGTTTATATTAAGATAGTAAATCTTCATACTTTGATGGACAGGCTTCAATCTCCTCCAAATTCCAACTCTTCAGCCATCCATACCACTGAAAATCTGATGATAGAATGCCCAAATCCCATCCTGATTCCAATATTGTTGTTATGCCCATGTTGATCTTAAGTCACTCTGACACCTCATGTATAGAACAGTATCCATTTAAATACATCAAAGAGGGATGGGCAGAATGCAGGCATAATATGTAAGATTTGAAATACAGGCATTCTCATACCTGGAACCTAATTGGAAATATACATGAGGGGTCAGAGTGACTTGAAGTCAACATGGGCATAACAACAATATTGGTATCAGCATGGGATTTGGGCATTCTATTATCAGATTTTCAATGATATGGATGGCTGAAAAGTTGGAAGTTAGATAGATTGAAGCCTGTCCATTAAAGTATAAAGATTTGCTATCTTAATGTAAACTGAGCACTGATTATATATATATATATATATATATATGTGTGTGTGTGTGTGTGTGTGTATGGTGTGGGAGATGATAATCTCAACTAACTGATGAATGCTGGTTCAGCACAAAATACACATATTGGTGATTATTTATCTATTCTACATGAGTGTGGTCATGTGTATCAGTAGTATGAGATAGTGTGGATAGTTGAAAGTTACTTGAAAGTCTGAGTTCAAATCCTCTATATTTACCATTGTTTCAGGTATAAGAAGGCCTGTATTTCAAATCTAACATAAATAACTTTGTGAAGTCCTACTCTACACAAAGCTTAAATGAAAACAGTAGACCCAATCAGGTTAAAAACAGGCATTTATTAGAGATATGCATATAAATTTTCACAGCAACAAATAAATAAATAAAACATATAGACACAACAGTATAAAAAATAAATAAATATAAGTTGATAAAAGAAGCCAGTTGGAAAATATTCGTTTGTTATACGCTATGCTTAATTTAACATTATTTTTTTCAACAAACAAAAATAATTTCTATTATATATATATGTTTTATTTTTGTTATTTATTATATGATTTGATAATATAATTTTACACAATATGAAACAAATTTGAAATATGGAAATTTGTTACTAATAAATATAAAATTTATTTATTAATAAATAAATATAATAATAATAATATTAAAATCCCCCCTCCCCCTATGTTATGATAATTCAACCACCACCTCTGTGAATAAAGTCTAAATTTCAAATAGCTGTTGAGTCACTGTTTGAAGTTCAGACTTTATATTTATTCATAGAGGGCGTTGCTGAACTATCATATTTGGATGGGTGATTTGAATATTTTCAATTTAATTTTCAGCTAATGATATGCACCAGAATATTTTCTTCATATTCAGTAACATATAAAAATCCACTCAGAAATTACAATTTTACAGCATTTTGAAATTCTGTTAATTTGATATCTATGATAATTTTTTTGTAAGAATAATATAATTTTTAAAATATATTTGAAAATTTGAAATATCAATTAATTCACATAAAATCTCTTAATGTGGATATCTCCAAGCACAAAGCATGGATCAAAAATAAAAGATGAGACAAATGCCATCCCTGATCTGTATTGAAGCTTGTTATGTGATTTCAAATAAACAACAGCTAAATCACAATACATCACATAACATTCTACACTTCATGTATTGAATATACTCACAGGAAAGGTAGTTTTTAATATCTAACTTTATTATTGCCTAGCATGTTTTGTTATTACATTTACTCAGAAAAAAAAGAAAATTAGTAATAGTTGAATTTTATAGTATTGTGATTAAATTTAGAGAGGAAGTGAGGCTATTCAAAATGAATAATGTACTTATTTTTAATGAGAGATATTAAATAACAGATTTAAAATGTATACAGATATACAGAATGTGAATAACAAATAGATTAGCAAAAAAACAGTATTTAATCATATTTTGAGAAGAAAATTATAAAGACAGTGAGCTAGAAAAAATTTACAAACGTTCAAGATAATAGATAATGAATTTATATAAAAATGACAATGATAAGCAGAGAATATACTAATGGTTCATCTTTATAAGAAATAGAAAAAAAAAATCAAATTATTCAGGTGAAAAAAAATTAGAGTTATAAAAAAGTAGATTAAAGTTATGAAAAAAAATTATATAGGGCATAAAGTGATATGATTACACTACGGGGAGGTTACTGTACTGCAATACATAATCTCAAAAAGGAATAATTAATGTAACTAACATAACCGCTGGGAATATGACATGTTTACAGGAATTTCTGACTTTTAAGGAGAAACTATTTTACATTATATCATTTTATCACATTAGAATAAGAAGTAAGAAAATAAAGGTAAAAGTGGGATAAGAATTTGAACTACAGATACTATTATTTTTTGAATATAGGATGTTAAAAAAAGAACAGTTATTAGTTGCATAGGAAATAATAGAAATATAAGGCTGTATGAAAGAGATTGAAACTTGGTTTTTGTTTAGGTCTTTATGACAAGAGTGGGGAAAATGAAGAAAAAATATTAGAACTAAAAATGTAGCTTTTATTAAAATGGAATAGAATGAAATTACTGATAGAATGATTTTATAATTGTAGATAAGAAAGAGTTATGCAGATAGATGTATTTACCATAGTATTAAAAGTTTCAAATTAGTATAAAATGTTTAAGTTCCCTTGTAGAGTTTTCAGGCATTGAGCTTTCTACAAGCTAAAGCTTTTGATTTTATTTAAGGGGGAGCCATTTTGCAGGGCTTCAATATTATATCACATGGTCTTACAGATATAGAAACTTTTGTCTTCATTTTAGGGAAAATATTTCTAAAACACATATATGCCCCTCCTTGCATATGTATTAAATGGATTATGTCCTGTACATGTGAGATTCAGATTGACCTTAGGTCAACATGGGTGTGACAAAAATTTCGGCCTCAGGGTGGCCTTTGAGCATTCCATTATCAGATTTTCAAATGGATGGACGGTTGAAGAGTTGGAGTGTGGAGTAGATTGAAGCCTGTCCATTAAAGTATGAAGATCGTCTATCTTAATATATATCTGAGCACTTATAGTATATATGTGTGGAGATGATAATCTGGACCAACTGATGATTGCTGGTTTAGCATGAAATACGTATATTGGTGATTATTTATCTTTTCAACATATATGTGTTTAAGTGTATCAGTGTTATTAGATAGAGTGGAGAGTGGTGGGTCATGTAAAAGTCTGTGCTCATATACCCTATATATTACATAAGCATTTAAAGTAATGTGACAATATTAAAAATATATTCCAAAAAATAATTGATACAGATTGATTGCACTAGAAATAAGCTTTATGCAACATCTTCAGGACATTAAGTGAAAATATTAAAGAATTTATTGTTGGTAAAGTAATAAAATTGTTAATTGCATAGGAATTTTAAAAAAGGTTGAACATTGAAACCAATTAAGCTAAGACTCAATCCTTGATACCTTGAGCTTCAGAACTTGTTACTCTATCACACAGCTAACCACGTGGGATTTAATGTATTCAATAATATCACACTTATATTGTTGATGAACTTGTAATAGATTTTAGTATAAAATTGAAATTTAAAAGTTTATAAATAAAATGGACATGAAAGTATTTATGATTATTTTTAGGAATAGCTATATAAATATCACAAGTTAATTATATTTATTTATTACTACTTTATTCTCCGCTGTTTCAATCTTGATTAAAATTATATATATCATCATCATCAACCATTATCAATCCATTGCAGGATTAAGGTCTCTCCAAATTTAACCCATCTTGTCCGATCGTTAGCTTCTCTTCTCCACATCATCCCTGCACATTTTCTTATTTCATCCATCCATCTCACATGTGGTCTCTTTCTGGGTCTTTTACAATCTCTTGGAATCCAGTTTAAGATTTCAATTGTCCATCTATTATCATCTCTTCTAGCAATATGTCCAGCCCAACTCCACTTCAGTCTTTTAATTTTTTCAATGAATAAAATAAAAACTGGATATTTATTTATTAATCAGTATAAATGACTATCTGGGGTGGCTTAAAATAATTGAGCTTATTATCAGAAAATGTGTTGACTTTATTGTAACAGTGAACAAAAAAAATATGGAAGCAATTATATCAATGATTCTCACAAAACTATATAGATTTAGTATTTTCATGCTTAGACTTAAAACTAGATCTGAGATATTTTAAGATATAGAAAGGGCAACTTTTAAAAAAACTTGAATAAGTTTGACGCATCTTCATGTGGAAGCTGTGGTAATAAATGTTTTAAAAAATAGTTGATGACATCAAAAACATTCCTGAAATATTATGGGATGATGGAGATTTGTGATAAACAATTGCAAATAAATTTTGGGGAATGTTATTTTGTAGTGAAATATTAATAGTGCCCCCTGGTGAAAGTATGTATGTAGTAGCAAATTTTCACAATATATATATATATTGTTTCTTATAGTCATTTTACAGTAACTTTTAAAGCTGTAGAATGTTTATTGTCACATGATTGATTTTAAAAATGGCATCTGGAGAAGATTCATTTGTGAATGAAAATTGATTTGATGATATTAAATTAATTGCATACAAACCAGTTGTCTATTATTTTGAGTTATGTTTAATTCCATTGATTAAGTGTGTGTGTGTGTGATCGTATAATATATATATATATGTAATATACAAATCAATATATATATATATCAAAATACAGTAAAATTTACATAAATTATATTATTTTTAGAAGTATTTTTGACTATACATTTTGTAGTCTTTATCAACTATATAACATTGAGTAATCAAAACGAGACAACCTTTAACAATACCCATAGTTCAATTCAGATTTCCCACAATTCTGTTATCTTAACATTTGATGACTGATGATTTATTAACATTTGATAATTTCTTGAAATCAACATAGCCTCTTTTATTTTACATTTATTAGGACAATGTTCAATTTGAATAATTTTCATATTTTTATAATCAAATTTAAATCCATATTGACAAGATTTATTATGAACAAACATAACAGATGATGAGTGTTTATCAACATCTATTCCAGATTTTCTCTTTTTGAATTCTATTATATAAAAGCGTATGCTCTTTTATTCTCTTCTCAAATGTACACTTAGATTCATCGATGCATTGTAAGCCACATCCACATATCAATCTATATATAATAGAATTTTGATTAAACTTTGAATTTTAGAGTTATTAAGTAATCTATTTATATTATTTGTTGAGAAAAAAGCAATATGACACAAAACATTATAAATTCTCCTAATAAACTTGACCTGCTCATCCAATATAAATGGCATTGAAATCCATTTCATTTTGATATTATTTTTATTTTTAATTTTATTATATTGTTGATTCCTTTTAAATTTTTTAATAATATTAGTAATATCATTTTTATAATAAACAATTTTCAACAAGTCATTAACAAATAAATGTACATTTTTTATTTTATCACTAAAATATTTGCACAATTTTTTATTTTGAAATAAGAATGATTTCAATCCAGACAACTTATGACATATAGGTACATGTGATTCATATGGAATAAAACCTCTAGTTTCAATTGGTTTAATTAACATAAGATAATCCAAACTGTAATCATTACGTGTAACTTGAATATCCAAGAATTTTATGGAATTGTATTTCTCTTCAGTTATAACCCACTTTATATCCTTAATCTGATTTAATTCATTAAATAAATTGATTATTAAATCTTGTTTTCCACAAATAAAAACATCATCCACATATCTGTGATATACTTTAATTGCGTGAAATTTCAATTGCTTTAAAATTTTAATTTCATAAGTTAATATAACAAAATTACAAATTTGAGCAACAGCAGGAATACCCATTGGCCAACCATAACTCATTTTCTAATATTCATTATTAAAATTAACATAAATATTTTTATCAATAAACTGCAATACTTTTATAATAAAATTTATAATATCAGACTTTACATTTTTTGAAACAAGAGCATTATAAATAATATTAATTGACTCTATTCTATCTATTGATCCATACATTTCATTTATATCAAAAGTACAAATTGTGTCATGTAATTCCATATTTATATTCTTAATTTTATCCACAAAATCAAACGATGATGAAACAGTATATTCTCCAAAACCTAAAATATCTTGAAGTAATAATTCAATATATCTACATGTTTGATAATAATATGCACCACCAAAATCAACCATTAATCTCAATGGATAATTTTCTTTATGTAGCTTTATATTCGAAAATATCCTAGAACAAATAGCCGATGATAGATATAAGTTATAATATGTATAACTATCAATAGCTTTATTCTTAGCTTTTTTTAAAATTTCATGGGAGATGTATCTATATTTATTATTTCACTATTTTGAAATTTAAGCTTTTTCATTTGATTCATGACTTTTTCATTATATTTCACTCTCATAATCAAACCCATATGAAGACCCTTGTCCTATTTTAAACACACTAAGTCATTATTTAATAGAAAACTTTAGATTTATTAATTTGACATAACCATTTATCATTCCTATTATATTTAAAGTTTTTATTTTGAACATCTTTAACAATATTATTACAAATATTAGAATCACACTTAATCACACTATATAGTTGACAAAGACTACAAAATGTATAGTCGAAAGTACTTCTAAAAATAATATAATTTATGTAAATTTTACTATATTTTGATATATATATATATTGATTTGTATATTACATATATTGTGGGACGAATACAGATATCAAACTTAATTTATTACACACACACACATATATATATATCTTTATTTAAATAACAATTTATATATTACATTTAAAATTTAAAATTTATATATTACATTTAAAATTTAAATGCATTACAAATTATATTTGCAATTGTAAATCATGAGTATAAATGTAACATGGAATCTTTAAGAATTTATTAGAAAGAAATATTGTAAAAATGATGACTTTTCTAAGTGCTTTTATTTAAATTACAATTTCTGATTGCTAGTTTGTTTGTTAATTTGTTAACACGTTTAAGTTAGAATGGATTTAATATACTTATATTCAGTATAATTTGTTGACATTTGGTACATTTCTTATAAATCGCTGGCAATACAATATGATATTAAATATTTTAGGTAGATTACTTAATTTCTATAATCCAAATGAGTTGGTGGTTGAAATTTCAAAAAAATTCATATCACTTCAATAAATTTTCAGTAATGCATATAAATTTGTAAAAAAACTTTAAAAAGTATGTTAACATTTTTTTAAAATTGAAATAAAAATAAATCTTGATTTTAAAAGTTTCCTTTTAAAAAGTATATGACATTTTTTATTTTGACTGTAAAAGCGAATTTTTAAATATATTTTTTAAATAAACAAATTATATTGTGAATGATTTTTAATCTGTATGACTTTACTTTCAAATACTGAGTAGATTGCTACATTTTCAATAATGAATGCGAAGAGGCAGTATATATATATATATATTTAAAAAAGGTTACATTAAAATGTATTTTAGTGACAATTTAAAATTCAAACACACACAAATCTTTCATTGTGAAAGTTCATCTTTTTAAAAAGTAATTTTTTTTTCTTTTGACTCTAAAAGTTGATTTTTTAAAAATGTTTTTGAAATGTATATGTAAATTATCTTTATTTAGTACATGATTTTAATTTTAAACATTTAAGATGACTTTGGAATAATTGTAAAAATATAAGAATGCTAAAAATTAAAACTGGTAGATATAAAAAATATTTATAATAAATGATTTTATTTATTATGGGAATTGAAAAACCAAGAAAATAATTGTTTCTTGAAGCACAATTGGGGTTTTTATATTTTACTTAAAATAAAGCATGGGGGATCCAGAAAATTAATTAAGTCTTAATTAATTTCTGAATTCCCCATGCTTTTATTTCAAAGTTAAATATAAAAACCCCAATTGTTGTTGAAGGAACAATTATTTTCTTTATTTTTAGTTCCCATAGTAAATAAAAATGATGAATATTTTTATATCTTATTTTAATGGTAAAAACTAATATTTTTTTGAAGTCATAAAATAATTAAAAAAAACAAACAACATTTCAATTGTGAGAATTAACATGTGCTCTTTTGTAATAAATGTAAATATAAATACAAAATATCACAAATATACATAAAAATTACAATTGTATAATAAAATATAATAAAAATTTTTTTTTTACAAAAACATTCTTATAAAAGTAAACACTGAACAAATAACTAATCATCATTTTAAGGTTTTTAAATATGAATACAAATATTCAACATTTTTTATTTTCATACTCACAATTTTACATTTGTAAAATTTCTTCTTTCAACCAAAATCATTAATTTTCAAAAAAGTTTATATTGACATAATTTATGACTCTTTAGAACAGGTTTTACCAATCAGGGTGCTTGCATCCTTTGGGGATGCAAGATGTTCAAGATAACATTTTAGTTTTTTGTTCATATTAAGGGCACTGTCCCATATATTCAAGAATTACATTCAATTATTTCTTATCGTTTATTTGTATAATGTATTCATGTGATTATGACTTGAGAAATTTTCAGAAATACTCCAGAAATGATATCATATGATGTATATTCAAGAACGATCTAGAATGTTTCACAGAGTATATAAACCCATTCATGATACTATGGTAGTCAGTACATTGTTTATTCTGTGTTTGTGCAGTGCTCATTTCTCATGTCTCTTATAAATGGTGATTATACTTAATGTTACTTATTGGTATTTTTCTTCTAATTAACTTTAACCTTATTGTTTTTCAGATTATAATTCTTAAAATATTAATTAACTCATCATTATGGCAAAGAAAATGAAATGGAATGGCTGAAAATCTACAAAAATCTATGTGCGTTCTTTGTGATGCTGTTTTTTTTAAACACACACATGAAGCTATCTATGCTTCTGGAACATTTCAACAACCAGCATGGTAGAGCAGATGTTGCAAGCCATGATGTTGAATCATTGAAAGCTAAGTGGGCCTGCTTTGATTCTTGAACCCCTTTCAAAATTAGGTTTTGTATGTGCTGTCAATCCACTGCTGACAGTTTAATACCATATGGTGGATAAAGTACCTAAATCCAAGATGCCCCACACAATTTTAGGAGATGATAAAACTGTGTACATTAGAAATGGCAACAATTGCCTCAAACAAACTTAAATTAGTGCAGTTATCAAATAATGTTATTCAAAGCTGAAATGGTGATTTCAATTTGCATATATTGGACCATGTTATATCAGGGCTAGTTCCTTGGATATCTCTCTTCAGTTAGAAGAAACAACTGTTGTTGCAAATTGCAATCAACTCTTCACATTAGTGAGGTATGTCCATGAAGGTGTCACAATGGAAGATATCCTGTTCTATGAAGATCTGAAAACAACCACAAAAGGAAAATATGTCTTCCAGTGTGTAAAATACTTCTTTGCAAAATATGAATTAGATATCCAAATTATTGGTTCTGTGTGTACCGATGGTATCCTGCTATGCTAGAAAATAAATCAAGGATTTTTTGCTTTGATGAAACAACAGATTCTGCATTTGCAAGGTACTCACTGTTTTCTTCATCAACATGCTTTGGTATTAAAAACATTGCTCCAAAATTGGAAAAAATCCTGGATATTTCTGTGGAGACCATCAACTGGATTAGGGGTCATGCTTTGAATCATCACTTCTTTAAGTTGCTCTGTGAAGATTTTGGAAGTGAGTATTCAGTTTTGGTTTTCCACATGGAAGTATTATGGCTATTATGTGGGAGGGCTTTAAGACACTTCTTTGAATTGTGATAAGATATCAAAGCTTTTCCGAAGAAAATGATTATGATCTGCCTGGGGAAATAGAATCACAAGAGTTCAACCAAATTCTAGCCTATTTGAGTGATATTTTTACTCATATGAATGACCTGGATGTATCTATACAAGGGGAAAATGTAAATATATTGAAATGCTGGGCAAAGTCAAATACTTTCCAAGAAAAGTTACATGATTGGTGTTGATGAGTTAAAAATGGGAATCTTTAAAATTTTCTATCACTTAAAGAAATGGTTGATGATATTTTGGAGAAAAATTGGAAACTTTTGAAAAATGAATTATAAATCCATATTCCCTCAATTTGGATATGTTGGATGATGAAGAGCTGAAGGAAGATCTTTTCGAACTGTCTACAAATCATGTTTTTGAAATGCAGTTTGAATGCAAAACTTTGTAACAATATTGGTGTTTGGCAATGGACATGTTTCCAAAACTTTGTGAAAAAGCACTAACTGTGCTCATTCCATTCATGACGGTGTACTTATGCAAGTCTGGATTTAGTGTCATTTTGTCAATAAAGACAAAATCTAGAAACCACTTGGATGCACAGGCAGACATGTGTATTGTTATCAACAACAAGTCCACGTTTTGAAAAACTTTTATACGATAATCAGAAACAAAAGAGTCATTACATTTAAATTGTTTTATGAATATTTAGTTATAATTTTTTTAAAGAAATTTCATGCATGGTTGGAAATTTAATTTTTTTGTAGAGTTTGTGCAATCTTTAATTTGTAAATTAAAACACTATACAGGTTTAAACCTGCATATATATATATATATAATGTATGTGGGATTCGAACTCAGATTTTTATACGACCTTCAACTCTCCTTGCCATCTCATATTGCTGATCCACCTGATCACATACATGTTGAAAAGATAAATAATCACTAATATGCGTAATTCGTGCTAAACCAGCACCCATCAGTTGGTCCAGATTACCATCTCCACACGTATATACAATCAGTGCTGAGCTTTATATTGAGATGGCTAATCTTCATACTTTACTGGCCAGGCTTCAAACTACTCCAACTCACAATTCTTCAACCTTCCATTTCATTGAAAATCTGATGATGGAACGTTCAAAGCCCACGTTTTTAATTTGTTGTAATATTTTTTTCCCCATACATTTTTTTTGTTTGTATGTTATTAAGAATTGATTATACAAATTTGTTTTGGTCATCTTCACTTTTATTCGTAAATAAATTATTACTTTAAAAAATGTGAGAACATATTAAATTTTTTTAGTGGTGCGGGCATAAAAAAGGTTGGGAATCTCTGCTTTAGAGGATAGTGAACAAAATTATTTGACACTCTTGTTTAATGGATAATGGGGGAAAGAATCTATTTGGTTTTTCTGCTATAATCAGCAAACTTAACACTATTTGAAATCCTCAATAGTTCAGTCCATGGTTTTATAAAAATTGCTTAACTTTTTGTAATATTTTAAAAAAAATCTGCCAATGTCCGATAAAATTATATCATTTACATATTATATCAGATTAAAATTTTACACATTTGCATTAATTCTATTAGAAAATTATTATAAAAGGAATTCAGCACATCTCTTTGAAAAACGGCTAAAAGATGATTTTATTAAGTAATTAAAATCATTTAATATATATATGCGTATTAAATCGGTTAATATATATATATATCACATGATCATCATTTCTTATGTTTGTTATAACTGTTATTAAAACAGGCAAAACTCTCCATACAGTCTAAGTGCATTGCTCTCAGATCAAAGGCTCATTTTCCACTGATGAAGGCCACAAGCCAGAAACTAGTCTGGGGATATTGGATGTAGATAGGGACTTTATGCACAAGCTTTCTGGCATCCATTGATTACTCTGGCTTGCATTCAGTGGCACCACTGTATTGAGAGTTTTTGCCTGTTTTAATATATATATATATGTGTGTGCGCATGCATTTTCTTTTCCTGTTAAGGCAAATTTAAACATTTCGAAGTCACTATCAGTAGCCATACTTCAAAATTCATAGAAAATGATATCTAATATAAATACTATATTGTAACTATTTTATAATAATATTTATTTATAGGCGCGTCTTTGAGTCAAAATAAATATTTTTCCTAACTCTCCAACAGATAGAAATATGCGCTGTCGATTGCACACACATATATAAAGGCATGCGATTTTATATATTCATATATTATAAAAATGCTCAAACCGTATTTTTATTACAAATAAATTTCACAATTTTTTTAGTGTATATTTTTAAATTCGCTTTTTTATCGATTTAAACTAAAAAAAAAAAAAAAACGAAAAACATAAGCCAACAAAGGTTTTAAGTTAGCAAAGAAAAGATGAAGATTACAAAATAAAGTGTGTACCGAGAGAAGGGATTAAAGCAAAAGAAGATGGAACTTTTTTTTTTCCAAAAGAAAAAAAATGCTACAGAAAATATATATATATAAAATAAAAATAAATTAACATTTTATTTATTAATTTAATAATTTAGCTGAAGAGTTTTTATTTTACATTTTAAAATATATATATATTAAATATTCATCATATCGTTTTATGTAATTTGCAAATATTTTTTTATATATTTAACTATGTAAAATATTTATTAAAAATTAATAATTTGTATTTTATATATAAAACTAACAAATAATACGATTTGGTTTTTATTTTTAAAAGGAGTTTTAATTTAAAAAAGTTATCTTCTTAATATAAATTTTTACCATTTAAAATATTCGGGATTCGAACTCAGACTTTCACACGACCCACTACTCTCAGTGCCATCTCAATGAAATGAAAGGCTGAAGAGTTGTGAGTTGGAATAGTTTGAAGCCTGTCCATTAAAGTATGAAGATTGGCTATCTTACTATAAAGCTGAGCACTGATTATATATATATGGGAGGATGGTAATCTGGACCAACTGATGATTGCTGGTTTCGCATGAAATGCGGCTATTGGTGATTATTTATCTTTTCAACATGTGTGTGATCAGGTGAGTCAGCAATATGAGATGGCACTGAGAGTAGTGGGTCGTGTGAAAGTCTGAGTTCGAATCCTGCATATATTACATATATAAATGCAGGGTTAAGCCTGTACAGTGCATCATTTAAAATATTCTAAATGTTTTAGTTAAGCAATGATATAATTGTGATTTTAACAATAATATAAAAAATTAGTAAAAAACAAAATAATAAATTCAACTTTACTTTTAAATTTATTAGTGAATTATAAATTGACCAGTAAGGGTGCCAATAAGTGTCCAAACTTTTTATTTAAACATCTTTAAAAAAAATATCACAACTCCATCACATAGATTTCAAATTGCACATTGCTCCTTCAGCAGCATAATTTTTTCTGGTCATCCCAGCTATGGCATATGTTTTAGTAACTAATGGTTATCAGATGACAGTACTAATAAATCCCGTACCCATACTACCTTATCCAATATCTCCAGATTAGTTACAAATTTATAGATTTTATCAGTGAGGAACTTTGAATCTTGGAACAGTGAACCTGAACTTTTAGGATCAAATACATCTTCCATTTAGCTGCTATCGTTTGCCTATCTTTTATACTATCAAAATATCAGCACCATACTGAAACTCATGCATTTTCAATCTAAACTAACTTACTTGTATAGTCATGTAGATATAAAACTAGGTCAAGTATCTATATATTATGATTTCATTACTCATTAACAGGCACAGTAATCCCATAAACTTGGAAATAATTTGGGTAAATTGAATATGGCAATAATGGATAAAGATTTATTAAACATTATCATCTAGGTGGCATAGTTGTGGTGAAAGAAAAAAAGTGCTGCTTAAACAAAAATGTGTGAGCTGGAGTCATGTAGTATTTTATTGGCTTTATACCAATCCTGGTTACAGGATAGAGGTGCATATAGTTGTTAAGAAACTAAGCAGACCATAATATGTAGATACTGAATGGGTTTCAGATCTATATGACTATACAAGCAACTTAGTTTTGATTAAAAACATAAATGTATATGATTTTCAATTTGGACCATTAGCTTGGTACTAATATAAACAAATAAATGATGGATGCTAGAGGGAAGATCATTGAATCCTAAAAGTTTAGGTGCACAAAGCTTCTCACTGAAACAATAAACTTGACTATATTCTGAGAATTTTTGATAAGACAACAATAGATAGGGATTTACTCAGTACTATCACCTTGCATTTATTTGTTAAAAGATTAAAGTATGTGACATGGCTGACAATAAACTAAATAAAATAAGTGAACATTTTTACACAGCAAATATGGATCAATTAACTGACATGATGTCTGTTTGTTTGACTTACATTAATAGCACCATCTTTCAGTTTAGTACTCTGCTATTACAGAACTACTAAATCAGACACAAATACTTTATATGTTTGAAAATTTGAATTGTAACAGTTTCTTGAAATGTTTCACAATTAACCAAGCTAGATTATTTGTGAACAATTCTGAAAAATTGTCACTTTCAAATTTTCACATGTGTAACTTATTTATGTTTAATTTTGTATTCTTGCTACAGGAGAATATTAAACTAAAAATAGTCTGTTCAGACCAATATTACTATAGTTATTAGACCAAATATTTTCAATTAAGCATCACATGATCACCATCTCTTATACTAGCACATAATTGTTTATAAACAAGGCAAAACTCTCCATACAGCAGTGCACAAGCCTTCTGGAATCCATTGATTTCTCCGGTTGGCATAGGGTGGCACTGCTGTATGGAGAAATTTGCCTTATTTATTCTCAATTAGCATGGTCAATTTTAATTGGTAGTTGCTTACTTACACTAGCTAAAATGTAATCTAAATTATTGCACAAAAATTCTCATTATATTTCAATGTTTACATCTGTGGAAATATTTACACTAATATATATATATATATAGTTGCCTTGACAACAGATTGAGTGGCAATACGTATAGAGAGTTTTGCCTGTTTTTTAGATTGAGATTGTTATGTAATATTTAAAGATAAATAATAATTGTTATATATTGGAAGTCTTTCATTAATGTCATCACTTTTAGTTGAAGAAAAACATTTTCATCATCATTGTTGCTATGAATCTTTGCATATAATACATAACACTAAACTGCATTTATCTTAATTTAAATTTTTTGGTATATATCGATTAACCAAAAATGTCATTTATTTAATCTTAGGCACTTTCTGTAATTACACTATTGAATAATATAATCATATTATCCAATAAATTGACAAAAGATAATGAAAAAGAAATTATAATTCATTATACTGATGACTTTTAAAAAAAATCTAATTTAAGCAGCATTATTTTACTAAATGAATCAGAGTAGATAGTCTTTATTGACAAATATCTATAAAAATATTGCTAGAATTCATCACCATTTTGAAATAACTCTTTTATCATTATTTTCTTCTAATGCTTTATTCAGTTAAAGAAGCTTTTAATCCATGAAACCTTATGTTTAAAAAAAGTGTTTTTCAAGCAATGCACACATTAAATATTTCAATTAGTTAATGAACTTACTTTGGTTGATCTTAAAAATAAATCACTAGTCTTTTAAGCAAAGCATTCACTCAAAATGTTTTCTTGAAGGAAAAGAAAGCATTTTTGAGTGCATTTAAAAATAGATATTCATACCCAATTCTATAAGTATATTTTTAAAAATTAAAATAGAAATTTATATATATTAAATTAAATATTTTAATGGATTATTATTATAATAAAGAATAGAAATAAGATTATATCCATGTACATAGAGACAACCTTTAGCCCCCTTGATGTTGGCAGGAAACCATCAATTATTACCAACCACAAGTTCCCTGAGGCTAAACAATCCTCTCCATCTCATAATAGCTGCTTTTCTGGGGCCCTTTGCCAAACTAAATGATCCTACCATGAATATAATATCCTTATTTCTATTTATTATAATATATATATATAAGCAAGACATTTTCATAAAAAATAAATAGTTTTGAATATTTGATATTTTTTTAGCAATAATGTAATGAATGCTTACATTATAATTTTTTTTAAAAATAAAGTAATTAATGCTTTAATTATTATTTTAAAAATGTTTACTTAGCCTTTTTGTCAAACTATATAAAAAATGATGAAAAAAATCAAAGATGTCTGAGAAGTAGTTCGTGCTAGAAATAAAAAATTTAATGTCATAAATACAAATCCTGTTGTATTTTTGTATTGGACTATTTCCATCATCTAATATGTGTGTTGAATGTCTTTAGAAAAGTTTAATTTTAGTTAAATATTCCAAATGTATTCAACTGTTAGTAATATCACAGCAAACAGGTTAGTATATGCACAATGTTTCGAGAGGTATTTTTCTTCCCTCTTCTTCAGGTGTTGCTGGCCTGACCAGTAACAGTACTAGCATGGGATTTGAACTTTGACCCTTAGATTCTTGAGTATTGAATTTTTTGAGGTAGCACTTTAACTAACTGAGCCATCCTGCCAAAGGCAACAATTCATTAAGTCAAACTATTGTGACTATACATAATGCATTGAAATTACTAATCAACTTTATTCTTAGGAAAAAGTGAAGAAATCAGAAGAAACCTCATAGATAAGTATATGAAATTTCTATTGAGTGTTGCCTTTGGCAGGATGGCTGTTGGTTAGAGCATTACCTTAAAAAATCAATATTCAAGAATCTAAGGGTTCAGGTTTGAATCCTATGCTAGTGCTATCACTGGTCAAGCCAACAACACCTGAAGAAGATGGGAGAATAATATCTTTCAAAATATTGGACATATACTAACCTGTTTGGTGTGCTATTATTAACAGGTGAATGTGTTTGGACGATTTAAATAAAGTTAAATTTTTCTGAAGACATTCGGTACTCATGTTAGATGATGGAAATAGTCCAATATAAAAATACAGCTAGAACACTATCATCACAAACCTCCAGAAAAACACAAATCCTGTATTTTTAAATGCCCCCATCTTTTGATGAAAAATCTGTATAAAGTCTATTACAGTGTCATTCATTGTAAAATGTAATTGTAACCTATTTAGTAATCATTGTAATATATAACATGATTGTTTACTTTACAAATGACATTGTAATTCTGCTGCTTTTGATCACTTTTCTATGGTTTTCTGCAGTAATATTTCTATACGGTTCTTTAAAAAACCACTAAAATTGCAAAGTAGTGAATATTGATTTATTAATTCAAGAAAAAATCTGTAAAGGTAAAATATTTCAGATTTTCCACTCAATAGATAACTTTTAATTAAATGCTTGGCTTTGGGTTGGTATTTTTAGATCTAGTGTCCGAACCATAGTGTCTGAATCTACTCTGACACCTCTCTGAGAAGTGTCAAGGCACAAAACCATGGTCAGGGGTTTGGGGAGGGGTTCCTGACAGAGCTATTTTAAGTGCTGGCTCTGGCTAAGCATTTATCATAAAGCTTGTAGAGGAATTGGCAATCCTCATTGTTTTTATAACTTACAAGCTTAAGACATAGGGTCACATGATGTATGACTCTTATTTTGACTATCTATTTCCACATGTTTGGTATTTCCTCCATTTTTTGTAAACTGTTTTCGACAGCATTTGTGACATTGTTTTGAGAAAATTTTTGAAATAACAAAAAATATGAATTTTGCAGTCTATTAAATATTTCTGATTATTTTTATACATTAATTGTAGAATAATTATTTAAAACCAAAATGATACTTATATACACTTTGATTTTATTCATATATATTTTATTTTTAAAAAAGAAAACAATACCTTTGCCCATAATGTTATCAAAGAAAACTCTGGTGTTACGATGACCTTATTTTTTGATACCAATTATGTAACATCATTGACTCCAAACATTGAATTAGGATCTTCTAAGATAATATGAAAATTGTAATGTAATTTTAATTTTTTAAAGTAGAATTTGATAGATTTAGGAAATATTAACATTTTCTCATTTGAGTTGTCACTTATACTGTTTTCCTGCCTACCATTCAATGATAAAAAAGTTCTTTGTTCTCATTACAAACTCATTTTCCAATATTTGTAGATTTTAAATGATTTTTTAGAATGATTTTGATTAACACAAAATGTAAAATGAACTCATTTACACTTTAGATTTGATAAGTAAGCATATTGTTTACTGATATACTTGCATATATCAAACATATTAGCTTATATTTGTCTGAAGGTTTATAATGATGGTATATTATAAGATGTGATATGTTGGACTATTTCCATCATTTATGAGTGAATGTTGAATGTATAGAAAACTTTAAACTTTATTTAAACTTTCCAAATACAAACAACTTGTTAGTAATAACACACAAATAGATAATAAAGGTGAGAGTTCAACTTCTAAGCAAATATTGTCACTGTGCATATAGGCCAGCAACACCTGAAGAAGAGTGGAGAATACTACTACTCAAAATGTTGTGTAATTACTAACCTGTATTGTCTATTTGTGTGTTATTACTAACAAGTTGTATGTATTTGGAAAGTTTAAATAAAGTTTTAAATTTTCTATACATTCAACATTCACTCATAAATGATGGAAATAGTCCAACATATCACATCTTATATTAGACATATAACTCTTATCGACTTCTTCTTTCTCCCTCTATATTTTGCTTCTTTTTATATTTCACTATAAACTTCATCAACACTCCTTTAATACTTTAAGCAAATAATTTTAAACAGTTCCGACTGTACTAACAGTCATCTTCAGATCTTAACTTGGAGGAAAGGTGAAGATAGTAAGAAAGTTAAGATCTGAAGAAGACTGTTAGTACAGTCGAAACTGTTTAAAATTATATGCTTAAAGTGTTAAAGGAGTGTTGATGAAGTTTATAGTGAAATCTTATATTAGCTTATATCTTTTCCGACATCATAAGCAGCCATACATAAGTACGTCCTAGTCACAGAGGAATGAAAAACAGAAAAATATCAAATATATTTATATATATTTACTTACAAACAGATATGAAAGAGTTTGGAGTCACAATTGCTGTGATATAATTAACGGATAAAAATGTGTTTGTAAAAGCACATAATCCCAGTAGAGAAAGATAAAAATGATATAGGAGGCTCATGATGGACCGAGTATAGACAATCAAAAAAGGAAATACAGAGAGACTAACTGAAAAAGCACAGAGACAAAGGAAATATTTTATCAAAAATAGTATCTAGCTTTTTTTTTTTTTTTTTAAGTGACATAGCATCAGCTGGGACACGAACCCGCAACCCGGGCAACTGCCTGCAAGTGCAAGGCAGTCGCACTGACCTCTCGACTACCAATGCAAGACAAAAATAGTATCTAGCTTTTGATGAATAAATATATTAAGTTACAATGTAACAGAAGACTTGCAATAATGATGATGAATCGTAGATATTTTTTTTGGGGGGGGGGATTTATATATAAATGTAATTGTCTAGTGCAATTAAACTTTATTAGAAAGAGTATCATTCTGATGTAGTCTGGTTTGGAAGTAAACACAATTGGCTCTGAAATTTTAGTTTTTAATTTTTGGCCAGTTTTATCATTTTGAATTTATTGTAATTTGTTTATATTCAAATAAGTGTACATTTAGATATAACCAAGGTTCATCTGTAAATGGATTTTGCAAATAAATTGTATGGAAGACTAATAAATCATTTTAATTATTTTTTAAATGTGCATTGAGGGTTTAGAAGTACATCTGTGTAAAATCACTTACATATAATAAAGAAGATATTTCAAAGATAGTATATACTATTTTTAGGTGTATCAAAAATAATGGATGTCTCTTCTAAGTTATGTTTAATACATGCGTTAATCAGAAATTCATTTTAAATTAATCCCCAAATGCAAGGTCAAAAGTGCTTATGGTTAGCATATAGTTGAGGTTTTTAAAAACATCTACAGTTGCTAACTTCAATATTAGACTACATAAAGAACAATTGTGGGCTTTGTTTCTTAGAAATTCACAAGAAATGGAACATTGGAAATGACAGATCTGGGCACATTCCAAAAATCTTGCACTTCACAATCTGCTGTTCTACCACCATATAAATTCATGTATGACATCCCATACACATCTGCTCAAAATGATGATTGTGTTTTATCTGCTTGCAGCTTTGAAATGGAAATAAAAAACAAATAAATATATTCAATTAAATAGTTTTTATTGATGAAATTGAATAGTCAGAAGCTTATGTTCTGTAGATTTTCATTATTATCAGAAAGAGTAATATATTATGGATTAATCTGTTAATTTATTTTAAGCTTAGGATTCATTAATGAGTAAGTATTCAAAAATAACTGACATTGTTCTTTGGAGGGTGAGTGTTGTAGTACATACTTCTGTGACTAGATACCTCTTGTGGGGACCTTCTTCCATCAGTTGTCATCAAGTAAAGTTGTAGTCCACATAGGAAATGGTTTTGGTAAACATATCTCACTTATTTGCCAATTTCTGTATTCGTTGAAAAGTTGGAACAACATTAAATTCTGTTTTTTTTTTGTTAGAGAAAGTGACAGGGGAACTGTATAATGCTAGAATTAGCTTACAGGTGAACTGTTCTAGAGAAAATACAAGTTTTATAAATGGTATAATGGAAGTGTCAGATTCACTAAGTCCTAAAAAAAGTATGGTGAGTAAAATCGAAAGTCAAAAGATGCCAATTGTTTTTATGTAAATGGTATTATTCATTCAGAATTTGTTCATTGCAATCTGGTATTTTACCTACCACTTCTAAGATGCTTGCATGTTGCAATAAAATGAAAACATCCTGATTTGTGGCAAAGCGGAGAGTATAAGCTTCACCATGACAATCCATCAGCATACAAATCCTTGAGTGTGAAACAAGTTTTAACTAAAAACAGCAAGACCCAGTTATACATCAGCCATATTCATCCAATCTCACTCTGTGAGACTTCTTTTTATTCATCTGAATGAAGTAATGCCTCAAAAGCAAAGTTTTGTGGGCTTGGAAATTGGGGGGGACGGGACCGATGGAGGCGTTAAAAGGCATTGCTTTGCAAGATTTTCAAGACTATTTCGAAAAGTGGAGAACACATTTAGACCAGTGCATTGCATCAAATGAACAGTAGATTAAATGAGATTCAACTTGTAACATCTAAAAAATAAATACCCAAATTGTTTATTACAAAATTTGGGTTACCCCCCCCCCTTCTCCATATTTAGCAGGCTTATATGAATGTTGTTGATAAAATTGACAGAATTGCTAAAATAATCAAAAATTTAATAAGTAAATTGATGATAAAGTAAAATAGATAGTTGTGCCTGACAAGATGATCCACCATTTACTCTCCCCCTGTTATTAAGAAAGTAAATTGAAAATGATCAATCCTCATGATAACTGGTGATTATGTATCTATCTGTACATGCTACTATTATTTTGGCAAAACCACATGATACAAGGTAATCGATATTTTGTGAATATTTTGTCAGTTTTACGGATTGACATAGACTTGAAAAAAATTTCAGTAAAACATTTCAGGTTTGCAATGCCTAGTAACATTAAAATAAATAAAACAGAATTGCAATGAATAATTATATGTAGTTAATCCAATTGCTATCAGCTAAAGAAATGGGATAGGATAAACAAATAATAAAAAATCGTTTGAAGTTATTGAAATAAATTGAGATACTGCCAAATCTCACCGCGCTCATTACAACACTTATCTGACAGCCAATCAGATGACATGATAGCTGCTCAAACGACAATCAAACCCAAACACACAACAAAGATTTTACGAGAAAAGGACAGCCACCCTTCTCTCAACTTTTCTTTCTATATAAATAAGTAAATCATAGGATTTCGCGTTGTATGTTTATGATTTAGACTCAGTGAGTTATTTGTGAAGATATTTAAAGCTTCAAGCTTTCAAACCTAAATACTTACGACTGGCTTAGATATATAGAAAGAAAAGTTGAGAGAAGGGTGGCCACTCTTTTCTCGTAAAATCTTTGTTGTGTGTTTGGGTTTGATTGTTGTTTGAAAGAGAAGTTGAGAGAAGGGTGGCTGCTCTTTTCTCGTAAAATCTTTGTTGGGTGTTTGGGTTTGATTGCCGTTTGAGCAGTTATCATGTCATCTGATTGACTGTTGGATAGGTGTTGTAACAAGCACAATGAGATTTGGCAGCATCTCAATTTATTTCAATTTTCAACTATCTGTGCTTCACAAATTAAAATATTATTTGAAGTCATTATATAATTAGAAATATATTTATGTAATTCATTAAAAAAGGTTTATGGCTTTATTGCTCAGAAATTCATAGGAAGTTCAAACACCAGAATCTTCCACTGGCGCCTCCTGATCCAGTCATATACTTTCTCAAGAAGGCCAAAGTATGCAGGATATGTAATTCATTTACAGATAAGATGACATAAACTTCAGCAATGTATATTAAGAATACCACGCTTCTTTTCTTATACTAGCATAAACATCAATAACCCACAGAGAAATAATAAAAAAAAAAGCATTATTTTAAAGGCTTTTTAATACCTAGATGCTAAGAAATTGAGAAATTTTCTATTGTGTTTTAGCCTTCAGATAAGAATAACTACATATCAAATTAGAATCTAAAAAAAAAAAGATTTCCCTTTATCAAAATTCAAATCCAGGTTATAGGAATGGTAGACAGAAGTTGCTTATTAAAATGCACATATTATTTTACATGAATAATAATCGAATATTTTATTGCCCGACTGTTCATTAAAAGTTTGATGATCGGAAGTAACAGCTGACCGCGAACCATAGACTTTGAGCCGCAGAGTCTGCCTGCACCAGATTTTGCACGGTGTTATACTGGAAATATAAAATAATTCATTAAATATATTTATAAGCCTTAATGTAATTATAAGGTACTTGAATTCGAACTTTTAACCTCTCTACATCTATCCAATCCATCTTATACAATTGATACACATAACCACATATACGTATTTCGTACTGAACGAGCAGATAAATTGGATAGATGTAGGGAGTTTAAAAACTTCGAGTTCAAGTCCCTTATAATTAATTAAGTTTAGTATATACAATATATATATATTTAAATATTATATGCCTTAAGAGGTCAGCGATAGCTGCTTTACAAGCAGTTGTCCCGGGTTAGCGGGTTCGCTTCCCGGCTGGTGCTATGACATATGAGAATATATATATATAAAATATTAAGAACTGAATTAATTGATTTAAAATTTTTTATAATTATTTATTTTTTAAAAATTGCAACTTATTTATCTATATTACAATTATACACACTTTTTCTTCTATAATAAAATATTTTTTTGCCGATCTTGTTATAAATTACATTTCTTTTTTTCGTTATTTAAAAGTGAATTGGTGGTAAATGAGGTTTTTGAAAAAAATACCATCAATGTTATTCTTACAAAATTATTACAGTTGAGAGTTTTGGGTGTGAGGAAAGTAATTTCAATCCTATTAATGTTATCTTTGCTTTCCCACAAACTGTTGAAAATGGAAGGAAAGAGTTCAATGCGAATCTAATAAAGTAGGCTAAGAAGTAAAAACCTCCGGAAATGCAGGATGTAAGAGCTGGTTCATCCAACTTCATGATGGACATTACTGAATGTGTGCTTCAATAGGCTTTCTTCTCACGACTGTGACCCATAAAATCATTACTTTAACATTCTTAATATCAATGCAGTATCGATCAGAGTTTTAAAGCGAGGTGATGAGAAACCATTTTAGCCTTCCAAATTTTTCAGACAGCCCACCAGTTACGTTAATAAAGTTCTTATTCAGCTTTAGCTTTAATGAGAATGATAACATAGAAATTCTTTTTACACCCTTCAAGATTGATCATTTTCTTTAATCATTTTTTCAAATGAGGTCACCAGTTACCCCCATCTTTTTTTCATTCTAAGTGGTTTATAGCTTAAGAAGATTGTCTTGAAAAATTGATTAAGTTTGTACTCAAATAAATTTTAAAGCAAAACAAATTAGTTTTCATTTTTAAAAAGAAATTCATTAAAATACCTTGACGCATATATAATAATATAGACCAGGGATGGCCAACTTTTGTGTTCATAAGATCTACTTTTTATTTTAAAAATATGTTGCGATCGACTTGTTATCATAAGCGTAGTCTAAATGGGGGGAGGTGTGAAATACATACTATTTTTATATATCTACCTAGTAAAAAATAACAATTATTTAACGGACCAAAAAACTCATGACCGGGGAATTAAAGCAACATGAGTAATTATTAACAATATTTATTAATTCAAATTAGCTACATTAAATCAAGATTAGAAATATTACTTTCAATAATGATACGACTTAGTGGACTTCACCTATCTAGAATTGAAAAAAATTTAGAACAAAAACAAAAATAACAAAAAACTTGAAAATCTTGACTTAATTTGTTTCACTCATTACCCGACAGCTCTTGCCAGATTGGCCTCGCGATCGACCAAAAATGGCTTTGCGATTGACTGGTGGATCACGATCGACTTGTTGGACACCCCTGATATAGACGAAACATACCCGAAAATAATGTTAAATCTATTAGAATGTCTGAAATAGCATGATTTAGTGTAATAATAAAATGTAATTCTCTGAGCCTAAGGTCCTTCGATCCATTTCACTGAGGGTGCTTATGATGCTTAATCTTCTTCTAAACTTCTAAACAATAAAACATTTTTTAAATTAACTTACATAGTATATATAAAAAAATAAAGGTGATTGTCAAGCATTGTTAGCCGAGAGGTCATCGCAGCCGCCATGCAAGCAAGTAGTTGGTCGCCGACGGTTGTGGGTTCGCCTCCCGGCCGATGCTATGACATATATAAAAAAATAAAAATAAAGGTGATTACTTTGTGTAGGTGCAAATATAATGTTCCTTATTAATGAAAGCTTGAGAATTTTGAAGTAGCATTATCTAATGTTTGTTGATTATAGGAGTTTACAACATATGACACTGAAATAGAATAAATGGAGTTAATTACTGCTGGTAAGGCAAATATGATAAATAATTATTTATTTTATTATCTTATTTAGGTGCAAAGGATTTCAGAATTTAAAGCGTGAATTTTGGCAGAAGAATACTACAAATCTTAGTGCACCTATCACATTTCATTACCCACAGTTTCAAGAAGAGTACTTTCAGCAAGTTCTCCAGTACATCTACTTAGGCAAGGTAAGAATACAGTATTTGTTACTATTATTGTTAGCCAAATTATATATTTTATTCCTACTTCTCTTTCTGAATGGATATTTTAGCACTGCTGAAAAATTAAAGGACTGTTAATGTATTAATAAAAATATTTGTTCCATTTATTTACTTAATGTGTTCTATTTCCACTAGAGATATAATGAAGTAATAATATTGTTATGGAAGAATCATTTTTTTATTATAGCCATACAAGACCCATTGCTATACCATAATGGTTATTAATATTCATACTACTATGTGTATTTATCAATTTTCATTAATTTTTATTTTATTACTATTATTGTAAATATTTTCTTTATAAATTTGTTTTGTTATAAATGAAAGAAAAAACATTTTTGATGAAAATACCATATAAAAACAAATATAAATATCTTCTTTGAAATATGAACGAAAGAGATTATTAAGGTTAAATTAAATGAAATAAAAGAAAAATAAACCTTACTAATGTATAGCTTTATTTGCATATGTCTAGCACGATATGATAATAATAGAATGTCTCCTCTTCATGTTTTAGTTGAACAATGATACAGTATGTCTCCTCTCTATAATTTATTTGAACAATTATTTTTTTTCAATATGTACTTGATTGTCTTATTAGAAAAATTTATTTTTATTACATTCAGTGGAATGCTAATATTGACAAATTTATTTAAAATGCTTTATTACTTTTCTCATGTGTCATAGCATCAGCCGAGAAGTGAACCTGCTATCCTGGGACAACTGCTTGTAAAGCAGTGTCGCTGACCTCTCGAACACCAATGCTTGTCAAATGCTTTATTACTTTGTGTAAATATGAAGCCAAAAGTTAAAATTTTACACATGTAATAGATTCATTAATTAATTTTGTATAGCAAAAAGTTATATAAAAATGTTAAATTTTGCATTTGCAATTATCACTTCTATTGGAGAGACGACTTTTGCCACTCTAGTAAAAATTCATCCAATAGAGAATTTGTATTATATGCTAATGTTTATTAGTTCAATGGAAAACTGAACACTGATTATATATATATGTGGGAGATAATCTGGACCAACTGATGAGTGCTGGTTCAGCATGAAATATGTATATTGGTGATTATTTATCTTTTCTACATGTGTGTGGTCATGTGTATCAGTGGTATAAGATATTATGGATAGTTTATGGGTACTTGAAAGTCTGAGTTCAAATCCCCTATATTTAATTCAATAGAAGTAAATTTTGACAATATTTTTTTAAAATTAATTAATATATAAAAAAATTCTTTATGAAAGACAAGATTTGTATTCCCAATTATGTGGCGGAAATAGATTACTCATTTTATCTAATTTTTATATTTTATTCCAAAATAAATACCTTAATTTTAAAATTTAATGACATGATGAGTTCAGTAACAACCAATCCAGAAATTTTCTAAATTTCTATAATAAATTATGAACTATCACTTCTTATAACATCATATATGTTGTGTTATCATGACCAAAACATTTAATAAATAAAATTGATATGTTTTATTTAAACAAAAGTGTACGTTATATAGAATAATAAATGTAAATGTATAATTCTATTCAATGCGGATAGATTTAATACCTATTTTAAATTGATTTAATTAAATTTTCTCAAGACAGTCTTCATTATATAATATTACAAATTTATTGTGTTAAATATTATATAATAAATTCTGAACTCTGTCATGAAAAAAATAATAAAATCAATTTAAAGTAGGAGTTGAATATATCCATAATGCTGAAAATTATAACTTGAGAAAATAAATCCTGATACTGTTAATTAATGCTTTAAAAGAATTTGTAAATAAAATTTATACAGTTGAATGTAAAATTAATTCGAGATTTGAAAATTTTAGTGAAACTGAGTATATTGTTTTTTTTTTTTTTAAAGGCAATAATTTCTTTCAAAATAATTCAGACCCCAAATATTTTATGTCGTATTATACATCTATATGATATAACTTGAGATTCAATTATTTCAAATTTATATGACATACCTGTCTAATGTAAATGGAAGTATTACTGAAGTAGAAAGGCTAAAGGATTATATTTGAAATATATAAATGAAGGATACATTTGAAAATTTGCAGTTAAAAATTATCTAAGTTTAACAATATGGTTTAAAAAGTTATATTTTACCTTGACTAAATCAGAACAGAAAAGTTTAAATAAAGTTTGAATTTTGCTAAAAGCATTTAATGATTAATTGTGGATGATGAAATAATCCTACATACAATTACAAGTACGATAACATCACAAACATCCAGACAAACATTATATATTAAAATACTTATTATGAATATATCAAAAAATCACATTTCTACACTTGTAAAACTTAAAACAGGCAAAACTCTTCCTACAGTAGTGCCACTCAATGCAAGCCAGAGTAATCAATGGATGTCAGAAGGCTTGTGCATAAATTCCCATCTAGTGCCTACTCATTCAATATCCCCAGAATAGTTTCTAGCTTGTGGCTTTTGTCAGTGAGAGGCCTTGGATCTGAGAGCACTGCACTACTGTATGGATAGTTTTGCCTGTTTTAATAACAGTTATGAGCAAGCATACGAAATTGTGATCATGTGATGTTTAGTGGTTTAATACTTGTAAAACTTGTTTAATAATTTTATATCTTTTAAATAATATATAAAACTATTACTAATGTTTCACTATAATCTATAGACTTTTCCAAGAAAATAAAAATATTAAAAAATATAAACCCACTCACACACACATCTGAAAGAACATCAGCATTTTGAATCTCATGGTGGCATTTTTAATATTGATGCTCTTTTATAGGATTATATATATATGTTGTTATGAAGATTTTCACAGGTTATACTTTGTGGGTTCATCCACGTATAATTTTGATTTTTAATATAACATTTCTTAATCACACAAGCCATCAACTGGATGATGAATAGAATATTATAAAGATGTTTGTAGTGATGTTGTAAATACCAGTTTATAACAGTATTAAAGTTCCACCAATAGAAAAACAGGTATTAAAAGTCAAGAAATCCTCAGAGTAATATGTTTTTTTAAAAAATTCTTCCAAATAGGAGGAAGTTTGCATGTATCATCATATTTATTGTTACAATTTGGTTTTTTAAGTATCTCGATGACTTTTCTGATCTTACATTGGTAGAAAATGTCACATCTGTAAAGGATTCTGATATTAAAGAAATCAGTATTGTAACCTGAATGCATAACATGGAATGAAAATGCTGTTGCTGATGAGGGGTGTTTAATTGCATGAGCATGTTTATATCTTTTAGTGTTAATGTGATGATGACCCATACCTATGTAATAAGCTTTACAAATGCATATGAAATTTCATAAGCTCCATAAGCCTCAAGAGGGATTGAATTTCTGAGTTTGGTTATGATGTTATTAAGTTTTTGATAAGTAGTATATGCTGTTTTTATATTGTAGCATTTAATATATAGTAAGAAAATCAAATCATACATCGTGTGATTTAATTTAATAAACTTGTATTTACAAATGTAAATATAATAAGAATACTAATAGTTCCAAACAAGCTTTTTTTGATAAATGCTATAAGAGAAAGCATTTAAAAACCTCTATCTAGAATTATCCTTATCCCCAAACTGGTTTCGAGTTGATAGCTCTCCTCAGTGAGGCACTAGGATAATCAGACATTAGATTCAAAATATCAACTCAAGCTAATAGCACACTCATTATATTTGCATTTTAATATATGGTGAATACTGTCTGTAGTTCCTTTATATAAAGAACACAAATCCTAATAGTTGCCTTTTCTTTTAAATACCATATACATATAAATAGATGCTTGCAATTTTCACCACAACACTGTCCACCTCGATTTTTTCTGTAGGCAAAACACTTTACACTAGAACAATTAACATTTCAAATAAATCACATTGGAAAGAAGAAAGGGTTATAATAAAAAAAATATTCACCAAGTCTTAATTCAAGTCCAAAATAATCAAAATAAAAAACCAAGAAGAAGAAACAACTATTAGGATTTGTTTTCCTTATATAAAATGAACTCCAGGCAGTATTGGATGTATGCTGAAATGCTGTAATATAAAAACTGCATATACTACTTATCAAAAAAAAACAAAAAACAGTAACATCATAACCAAACTTAAAAATTCAATCACTCTTGCGGATCATGGAGTTTATGAAATTTCACGTGGCATTTGTAATGTTTCTTATGTAGATATTAGCAATTATCACATCAGTGTACAAGAGATGAATATGCTAATGTTATTAAACAAAGCTCATCATCATTAGCCCCTCACTCCATATTATAGATTCAGGTCACAATATTGATCTCTTTAATACTAGGATCCTATCCAGATATGATACTCTACCAATGTAAAATCAGAGAAGCTATTGACATACTAAAAAGATCAAATTGTATCAATTAATACCATATAATACTAAATTGTCCATGCACTTTGCTACTGCTACACAATGCTTTATTTACCACCCTTTTTTATAGTTTACAGTTTCGATTGCCCCAGCAATCTTCTTCAGAACTTTATCTCTCTTAACCTCAAGTTCTGAAGAAGATTGCTGGCGCAATCGAAACTGTAAACTGTAAAAAAAGGGTAGTAAATAAAAACATTGTGCAACAATAGTAAAAGACATGGACAATTTAGTATTACATGGTATACATTTGGCAATGCAATAAGAAAGAGTAGTTATTGTACTTCTTGTATCAATTAATGTGATAACTTATGCAAACTTCCTCATATTTGGAATATTTTTAAAAAAAAACCAGAATACTGAAGATTTTCTATTGGTGGAACTTTAAAATTGTTATAAACCAGTGTACAGTGCCTCTACAACCATCTTCATAATATTTTATTCCTCATCAGTTGATGGCCTGTGTGATGAAGCAGATACATCGGTATATTAATAATCAAAATTATGCATAGATGAATCCACAAAATATACCACATATATATTTGTTTAAACATGTTTATATTTCTTAGAATAATTTCTTTTGAAAAAGTCTAAAATATTTATATGAAACAATTATAAAATACATTTTATAAATATGGTGATAATTATAAATTTATTTAACGCATATTGATTATGAGAGTAATATTTACTATGGCAATAAACCTCAAAAATATGCGCTTGAAAATGCAAAGGCAGAGACCTCTACAGGTCTTAACCACAAGCTCATGCTTTGGAAGAAAAGAGGGAAACCCTTTCTTTACTTCAACCTACTTTCTATATAAATAGGTGAAGCTGAAGTGGTTAGATCTGAGAGCGTGAAGCTATTCAATACTTCACCGATTAAGTCTACAATTCCTATTACACATTAGTACTCACGAAATCTTTCGATTTACAGCGAGTCAATGGAAAGATTTTTGCTATGTCAAATATTTAAAATGAGAATCAAGATTGGAACAGAATAATAAGACTGATAATATATTTCTCTTTTAAAAAATGAGAGATAATTAGTTTTCTTTTAATAATATAAACTAAAATCTTAGTTAAAATACCAAGAAAGTATTGAATTATATTACACACATAACATATAAATAGGCCATTTTTCCAACCCTGTTTATAAAATGATTTAAATATTGAAATACTATTAAAAGACAAGATAATATAAAGTAGTGGTACTACTACCGATAATGTTAAAATGTTATTGTTTGGTTATAGGAGTTTGTTATTTAATTACTTTGTCTGTTTTTGGATGGAAAACTTTATATATATATTTAGATATATAACAATATATATATATTTAGATATATACAATTGTAAATCTTGATTCCCTTTTTTAAAAACTGTTTTATTATTACAAGTATAGTGCTAGTCAATTTTTTTGCCTATTTATAAATAAAATTGTGCAGGCATACTGATTTTTCTGCCCAATGGCAGATTTAACTTTCAAAGCAATAAAATACTTCAATAAAATTAATATATTATAGATGTCTTTTCAACTGGATTTTGTAAAACCCCAAGATCCTATGATCAAATGCAGAGAAGTGTGCTATTTATATTTAGAATTTCCAGAGTCATGATAAAAATTCAAGTTCTATTCCCACTGCATTCCATTACTATCTCTATAAGAGTACATTTGATAAAATGAAAATAAAATACAGACTTTCACATGACCCACCACTCTCCACTCTATCTCATAACACTGATACACTTGAACACATATATATCGAAAATATAAATAATCACCAATATATGTATTTCATGCTAAAGCAGCAATCATCAGTTGGTTGGGATTATCATCTCTGCACATATATACAATAAGTGCTCAGATATATATTACGATAGCCAATCTGCATATTTTAATGGACGGGCTTCAATCACTCAACACTCCAGCTCTTCAACCGTCCATCCAATTGAAAATCTGATGTCCATTAAAGTATGAAGATTGGCTATCTTAATATATATCTGAGCACTTATTGCATATATGTGTAGAGATGATAATCTGGACAACTGATGATTGTCGGTTTAGCATGAAATACGCATATTGGTTGATGTTTATATTTTTGATATATATGTATTCAAGTATATCAGTGTTATGAGATAGAGTGGAGAGTGGTGGGTCATGTGAAAGTCTGTGCTCATATACCTTACATATTACATATATTGATACAGGTATATAATAAACCTGTATTTAATTATAAAATAAAGACATAAGTAAATAAAAAAAAACCCACACACAATGAATTTATAAAAAATTAGACTTTAAAAGTTTAATTTATTATCACTTTATTTTTTGTAACACCCTATCTAATTTTATTAGGGCAGTATATTATATATAGTTTTAATTAGAGGGAAAACTTTTCTTTGATGTATAGTAGATGTCATTTGTTGGTTTTCATTAAAAAAGCGAAGCTTAATATAAGCTATATATATATATAACTGTAATAAAAATAATGAATTATAATGTTAGTAATATATTTTACAAATATCAATACAAAACCACAAAATTACTTTCAGTTAATTTCTTAACAAAAATCTATATGCTATATACACAATAATATTGAAAATCTAAATGAAAAATGATCTAAACTTTAACATTTTTATATAATTGAAAAAATTATTGCCTGTGCAATCTAATTCTATATAAAACAAAAAATAATGAATCTTTCATTATATAAATCATAAATCCTGATTATATGAATAGTATATACAACCATCAAACATCACATGATCGCCATTTACATGCTGTTATTAAGAGTTGCATTGGATCCTAAGATCTACATGCAGTGTTCTCAAATCCAAGGCTCCTCACTGATGAAAGCCTCAAGCTAGAAACTAATCTGGGGATGTCGATAAGTAGCCACCAGACAGGGATTTTATTCACCAATCTTCTTGCATCCAATGATTATGAAGGCTTGCACTTGGTGACACTACCCTATGGAGAGTTTGGCACTCTTATTAATAATACATATGTATTGTAATAGTTCAAACTCAAGTCAATATAATGCCATGTGACATTATAAATGACCATAGTAATAATTAGTAAAATAAATCAACTACAGAAGTATAAGATAACAGAGTGATAATGGTTATAATAGTTCTAGGTGATGGTATTACCATATACATTTACTTAAAAAAACGATTTCCTGTCATTCTATAAATTGTATATAATAGAATATTTCTACTATGAAAACACACTATTAGACCTCTTATGAAATGTCGCATATATATATTAGTCTGATGATACCCTTCTAACCTTGCGATCTTGTAAAATAATGTCTGCATGGAATTATCTGACAGAAGATAAAGGACAACAGGTAACTTTATTTAATACAAAAAGGTGACCTATGAACTTTATGTAATGGAAATAAACAAACACGTATTTATGTTATGAAGTGAATCAAGTTATTTACAAAAATTAAGAGAACATTATTTTATACAAAATAGCGATCTATAACATTATTCATTAAAAATAAACAAACATGTATTTATGTTGTTTTTTTTTTCGTGAGAAATAATGTTGCAACAACTAAACTTTTAGCAATCTACATTTATTCCACTAAAAAAGAATAGCAAAAGATTGTTTCTTAACTGATGTGGACTGAAGTTTTTTATGTCCTCCACATTGCGAACAAAAACATAACTATGACTTACAAGAAAATGTTTGTATTCCAGCAGTTCATAAGTTGTCACTTTTGTAGGGATTTTGTATTTTTTCAGGATAACATGCTATATGCGCAAACTTCTTGAGATAGTTATTCCAGTCTATGACTGTCTTTTGAAAGTCGTAGACCGCATCATCCTCAATAGCGGGCAGTTCCCAAATTTTAATCATTTCATTGGATCTAAATGTTCAAAAAACTCATTCAGCAGGAATTAAAGCTGGACAATAAATCACATGTACACCTTACTTTCACCAAATGATTGACTAGCCATCCTGGCATTTTTTCATGACATCACAGCATACTTTAAATTGTAAAATTAGTAGTAAAAACAACATTTCAAGTAATAATTTTATCCTGATCAGAATATTATTTAATATTATCAAATTCACACTTTTCTTTATTTTTGCCATAATATCCTATAAATACAATTTATCCAAACTGCTTCAAACACTTTTTAGCAATTTTTTTTATTTGTATATATATATACTATGTTTCGACTAATCTGCAGTCTTCTTCAGAGCAAGTTTATTTTGATCTTCTAAATAAATAAAAATACCTTAGCTAAGGTATAAGATAATTTTTTGAAAAAAAAACGATTTTTTATTTTATTTAGAGGATCAAAATAAACTTGCTCTGAAGAAGACTGCAGATCACTCGAAACATAGGTGTATATATATGTACAAATAAAGAATTTTGCTAAAAAGTGTTTGAAGCGATTTGGATAAATTATATTTATTATCTAATATTCACATAAAAAATTACTTATTTTCCTTTTTACAACATTGACAAATGTGTTTAATTTGGTCTTTCTGTAGACATTTGTTTGTGCAGGCCAATTTTGATGGCTAATACCGTAATTACCTATTTTTGTTGTCAGATATAAATGTAATTGCAAAGCATATACATACATGCCAAAATAATATATTTACGTGTATTTATTTAAAGAGAAATATGTAAAAAAAATACAACCATTTTATTATTTATTTTATTAAATTAAAAAAAAAAAAGAAATGATACAAAACTATGTTCTAGGTATAATTAAAATATTCCCTTAAGTAATTTACATTATTTGAAAATAAGGAACCAAAAACTTACCTTATCTTATTTTCTTTTGTATATAAAAAAGAAAATGAGAAAATAAAAAAAATATTTTAGATAGCATTAAAATGTCAAGCATTGGTGGTCGAGAGGTCAGCACAGCCGCCTTACAAGCAGTTGTCCAGGGTTAGCGGGTTCGCTCCCCGGCCGATGCTATGACACATGAAAAAAAAAAGTTGATATAAAATTTTATTTTAATATAATTATACCAGTAATTCTTGGTTTGAATTTTTTAATTTAGATTCTTATATATATATAAAATTCTTAAAGATTTAAAGAAATAAGATTAAATTGATTAAAATTGTGCTATTGGAGAGGTCTGCACTGTATTGCTATGAAAAGGGTATAACTAGGAAGATATCAAATCACCCTTTGCGGTGGGGGCGGGGGGTTGCTTGACAGTACTTGTCATGTTGCAGGTACATTAAGGAGGCAGATGATAGCTGAAAAACTGTTTTCGCAAAATAATTAAAAACCATCAATATTTGGAAATAAATATTAACATTTGGCTATTTTTTGCTATTGTCTAAAAATGACTGGAATCATTATTGAAATGGAAAATAAGAATGCATTACTAAAAACTGGTCATGCTAGTTGGATTTTGGATCATGTAATCTTCCTGCTGAAGATGATCAGCTGTTGCCTGCATGAAGTAAGAGAAGAGAAAATGACCAAATCACAAGACCTATCGATTATCCTTTCATAATAATAAGTTTCTCTCTGCTTGACCTTAGAACCAAAGAAAGAAGAAAAATAAAGTTTAATTAATAAGCAGTGCTGTCTGTATTTGTAAAAATAAAATAAAATGTTATAATCGGAGTAAATTTTGGAAGTGACATGGTACCATGGTATGAAGAGACCCACAGTGAAGGATTAAAAAAAAGTTTATTTTCATAGCAGAAATTGTAAAAAAAAAACCTTATATATATTGTTTTTTTTTTTTTTTCATATGTTAAATGCGTTGACCGGAAAGCTAACCCGGGCCAGCTGCTTCTATGCTAATCACTAGACCACCAACGCTTGTCACACACACACATATATATATATTGTTTCATTCATGATTATCATTTATTAATGCTTTTTCTGTAATATAATTATGCTATTAATTGAGTCTAGAATGTAATAATTTTTTTTTAAATTTTATATTTAGTCTCAATTTATATGTGTGTTAAGATATATATATATAGTTGTTTGTGTGATTAAATAATTTATTTTTAACTAGAATGGATTTGAACTCAGATCTTCAAGCTTCCTATAGCTATCCATTCAATCTTATAGGAACTAATACACATGGATTTACTGATGAGTGCTGGTTCAGCACAAAATACATATATTGGAGATCATTTATCTTTTTCACATATATGTGGTCATGTGTATTGGTTGTATAAGAGTGAGTGGAGAACTGTAGAAAGCTTGAAAATCTTATTTCACATCACTTCTAATTACATTAAGTTCAGTATAAGCAATATACTCGTATTTAAATATTAAATTTATATTTATTTATTGTTAAAAACCATCTTACATGTGTGTGATTTGATCTCATTCCAAGCAAGCATGTTTAAACTTTATAATTGTCCCTTGAGGATCTTTATATTGTGAAAATACTGGGGTGTAAAGAAGTAATCAAGGAAAGGTGGAAAGTAGATAAAATGTTAATTAGTTAAAGAGCATTATTTTTTAACTGAAACGGCACTTATGAATGAATTAATTCATTACCGATAAAGATGTTGTTTGAGTGAAAAAATATAACAGCTTGGACTCATCAAAGCCAGGTAGTCATCACAGTAATCAGCATAATTAGGATAACCTAAATTGCCACATAATATTGTTTTAAAATTATTAATATCTAAAAGTTTATAGTGTAAAAACTTGATGATCAACAAAATGTCATTATAAGTATAATTATTTTATGCTTTAAGATATAGTAATATAGGTTTTAATAAGATTCAAGCACCAATCTATCTGGATTGATGTAATGAGTATCATGAATAGGATTATGTGATGATAATTGAGTCAGGTTGACCCATAAAATACCATAAATAAATCGAACATGTACCTTTAATCAAAATGGCAACCAACATATAATTATCATATAATACTAAATTGTCCATTCATTTTACTACTGTTACACAATGCTTTATTTACCACCTTTTTTTTTTTTACAGTTTACAGTTTCAATTGCACTAGCAATCTTCTTCAGAACTTTATATCCTCTAGCATCAATTCTAAATTCAAATTAATAATAATTTTTAAAATTTGAATATAGAGTTGAGGCTAGGAGATATAAAGTTCTGAAGAAGATTGCTGGGGTAATGGAAACTGTAAATTGTAAAAAAGGGTGGTAAATAAAGGATTGTGCAAGAGTAGTAAAGTGAATGGACAATTTACTATTATATGGTATACATTTGGCAATGCAATAAGAAAGAGTAGTTATTATACTTCTTGAAATTGATATAATTATCACAAGTTGCATTCCATTACAATATATATCAAATTTTTTTATGAAATATACATGTAATATCTAAAATGTACATGAAACATATATCATATAATGATTAACTCTATGAAATATTTCAATATATGTTGTGTAGAATGCAAACTGGAGAGTCTAAGCTTTTGAATACATTCAACTTATGAAATAAAACAAGGATTGGAAAGCAAATATTTAAATCAACATATGAAATAATGTAAAAAATATAAAATCTCTATATATGAAACAATATTACCAAATTATCTGGTTAAAATGTTTTATGTATTGAAATATATGTATACGATATGGGTGGCTGAAAAGGTGGAGGTTGGAGTAGATTGAAACGTGCATTAAAGCATGAAGATTTGCTATCTTAATATAAACTGAGCACTGATTATGTATACGCATGGGAGATGATAATCTGGACCAACTGATGAGTGCCGGTTTAGCATGAAATACATATATTGGTGATTATATATCTTTTCTACATGTGTGGTGTGGTCATGTGTATCAGTTGTATGAGATAGTGTGAATAGTTGAAGGATGCTTGAAAATCTGAGTTCAAATCCCTTATACTTACAATTAAGCTCCAGGTTTGTGAAGCATGCCTGGTTTTCAAATATTTACACATCAAGCTTTTATCCTGCCTATCCCTCTTCTATGTATGTAATGGATACAGTCCTATACACGAGGAGTCAGAGTGACTTGATGTTAACATGGGCGTGGCAATAATATTGGCATCAGCGTGGGATTTGAGTTTTCATCATAAGATTTTCAATGATATGGATGTCTGAAAAAGTGGAGGTTGGAGTAGATTGAAGCCTGTCTATTAAAGTATGAAGATTTGCCATCTTAATATAAACTGAGCACTGATTATATATATGTGTGGGAGATGATAATCTGGACCAGCTGATGACTATTTTAGCGTGAAATACATATATTGGTGATTATATATTTCTTCTACATGTGTGTGGTCATGTGTATCAGTTGTATGAGATAGTGTGAATAGTTGAAGGGTGCTTGAAAATCTTAGTTCAAATCCCCATATACTTACATATATATAAAGAAAAATCTAAACATTAAAAATCTTCATAGGAGAAATATAAAATTTTATGTTCTGAAGTCTGAAACATTTCGAGATATAAATTATTTTGATAATAATAAAAATATTAACTTATTGTTCATGTTTTATTCAATGATAATATTTTTCCCTCCAAGTTTCTACGAAATCATGATAGAAAAATAAGAGATAAAAAAAAAATGCTGTTTTATCTCAAACAAATCTAAGCAGAATAAAATCATCTTAGCTAAGAGTTAGTGTAGATGAATGTAATGAAAGCTACAAATCTACCATTTTTAGTTATTTTAGTTTCTCTATTAAAAAAATACATGAAAACTATAATCGGAAATAACAAAGAAAAATGGGGAGATTTTTTTTGTTTATATAAAGCACATTGAGGAATGAATAGCGAGTGAAAAATACATCCACAGATTGAATAAAAATGCCATTTCTTATTGCAAACATATAATTATATAGTATTCATTAAAAAAAGCACATGAAATAAATATATCAATAAGACAAAATAGTACAGCCTTTTTTGTCTTTAAACCATTAAACATCACATGACCACAATTTCCTATGCTTACACAAATTGTTAAAACAGTAGCAAAACTTTTCATACAGTAGTGCCACCTAGTGCAAGCCTTAGTAATCAATGATGCAATAATATTTGTGCATAAAATCTCTATCTGGTATCTACTCATCCAATACTCCCAGACCAGTTGCTAGCTTGTGACCTTCATTAATAAGGAGCTTTATGATCTAACATAATTCTTTAGCAGACACCTTTTTAATGAACTATAAAGCTAAGAGTCCAGTATGGAAACACAATAATGTTTTCAATCCAAGTCTTTATAACTAACTATACAAGTGAATGAACTTGGATTGAAAACATTACCGTGTTTCCATTTTGGACTCATAACTTAGTTAATTAGAAAGATAAAAGGTGGATACTATAGGTTTGCATTAATTAGTGTAGTGCTCTTAGGTCAAAGGCTCTTCACTGATGAAAACTACAAGCTAGAAACTAGTCTGGAGATATTAGATGAGTAGTCACTATAATAGTGAGTTTATGTAGGCAAGCATCTTTTTGCATCCATTAATTACTACGACTTGCACTGGGTGGCACTATTGTCTGTAGTTTGCTACTTTTTTTTCTTCTTAATTCTCTTACAAATTTATGGTCCAAATTGATAGTTTTTGATTCTAACAGTATAAACATTTTTATATGTAAATACATCAAAACGACTTAAAAGACTGGAAATACTGCAATTCATTCTTTACAAATTTTTTTTATAAATTTTAACCAATGGCTTCTAGATTCGAACAATACAGTCATCTGTAATTATATATAATTCAGAACGCATTTGCTTTTTATTGAGTATTTTCAGATTGTTTTTATATAAGTAATGAGTTTTGTTGGTTTTTAATCACATATATTTTAGATATTTTTTTAAGTGTAAGTTTTATTTACTTTAATGCGTTGCTTCTGGATTTTTATATGATTTTTTAATGCTTTAACTCAAAGAATAACTTAATAATAAAGTTATAATGATATATTAAAACTTTTTTTTTTTTTCAAATATTATTTGTACATTAAAAATGAGATTTACAGAAATTAGTTTGCATTAACTCAAGGGAAATTATATTTTCCTATAATAAATACAATTGAGGTTCTGGTTACAAAATCCCAAGAAGTGTTAAAAAAGAGAAAAAATTAATTGATTAAAAAAAAAGTATTATTACTTTTTAATACTATTTTTAAATCAAAAATTACAGACTGTAAAAACATTACAATTAATAATTAAGTTTTCATTTCAATGAATTTTTTTAAAAATTTATTAAGAGTAATGAAATAATCTAAACAAAATTAGTTTCTATAATTAGTATAAAAATATTAATATAGTTAGTTGATCATTAATATTAATAAAGAAGTAAAAATAATAATCAAAATTTAATAACAAAAAAGAATGATAGTTTATAAAAAGTTTGAATAACAGAAGTAGGCAACCAGTCAGGTAGAATATAATGAATTACTGTTCCCTTATTAAAAATAGTTAGAGAAAGTCACAATAAGTGGCTCTGTAGTAGAATAAAAAGAGCGAATTACTGCTACTATTGCAGATATTAAAAGCAAGGAGAGAAAATTTGTCAAGCATTGGTGGTCGAGAGGTCAGCGACGGCTGCTTTACAGGCAGTTGTCCCGGGTTGGCTTCCCGGCTGATGCTATGACACATGAGAAAAAAAAAGTAGAGAAAATTTGCGTGATATCTTCTTTAATATATTACTTTTGGAATTTAAAATAAGTAATAACAGGAAGTTGGTGATTTTCTTCTATGGTCAAAAATTTATAACGAAGACAGCTATACTAAAAATCCAACACTAATTTGTAAATGGTAAATTTGCCCTTGGTTTTTTAAGCTATAACATTAACTTATGGAAATGTTTCTAAAAAAGGTGAAAATGCGTCAAGCATTGGTGGTCGAGAGGTCAGTGACAGCTACTTTATAGGCAGTTGTCCCGGGTTAGTGGGTTTGCTTCTTGGCTGATTCTATGACACATGAGAAAAAAAAGGTGAAAATGCTATTTATTCATGCACAGAACTAGATTTTTTTCATTATTCTGAGATGATTGATTTGTTGGATATTTAGATAACATGTTAGCAGTCTTATTTTTAGAGTAGCAATTCTCTCCATACAGTAGTGTCACCCAATGCAAGCCATTGTCATCAATAGATTGTAGTGCAATCAAAATCCCTACTCAGCCAATATCTCCAGACCAGTTTATAGTTTGTTAGGGCACTACATCTAGATCTTTAGATCTAATGCAGCTTAGATCAAAAACAGTATGTATTCATTTTAGATTTTCAGCTTTATAGTTAACTAAAAGGATAAAAGATGTCTATTGGAGAGTTGCATTGGATCCAAAATCCTAGATGCAGTACTCTTATATTCAAGGTTCCTCACCAATAAAGGCCACAAGTTAGAAACTAAGTTAAGGATATTGCATGAGCAGGCCCTAAATAGGAATTTTGATGCACAAACCTTCTATAATCCATTGATTACTATGGCTTGCACTGCTGTATGAGAGCATTGTTAGTTTTGGCAGCATGTATAAACATAAGAAAGAATGATCATGTGTCTTTATTTTGATTGACATCTATTACTTTATAACATGATTTTGATGTCATAAAATTAATTAAATATATACATATTTGACCTGTAAATAGTAGTTGCCTGAATTTTAAAGTATGCTCATAATGTATATATAAATTCAATAAACATCACATGACCATCACTTCTTATGCTTGTGTATAACTGTTTTAAAGCAGTTATACACAAGCATAAGAAATGGTGGTCATGTGATTTTTCTCGGCTTAAAACCAATCCTGCCTAATAGGATAGTGGTGGCTATGGTTATTAAAGAACCAAAGACACCAAAATGTATGGGTACTGAACTGAGTTCAGACCCATATGACTATATAAGCTAATGGGCTTGGATTGAAAACATTAAGGTGTTTTCAGTTTAAGACTCAGGGGTAGATATCTTTTTAATGAAAGTTGAATCTGGAGAAAAAAAAGTTAATTCCAGAACCAAATCCTAGACAAAATGAATTGCACAGAACAATGATCCATTACTATAATGTTATCAACATATTTTAATGCCTACAAAAAAGATTTATGATTATATAGATTATGTAAGTTCTACAAAATGCCTAAGGAGAAAGGAATTAAAGCATTTCAATTTCTTTAACAATTTCTATTTTTACGTTGTAAAATGTTATAATGACTGATAACATCACTATTGAAGATTTCTGCCTTGGTGAGTCATGTATCAGATAGTAAAGATACAATAGCTTAATCTTCTATATCGGATCCCTGAAATGTGATTTGAAGTCTAATCTAAGGCTACATCAAAAATCCTGAATACCTAAACTGTTTGATAAATCAATCATTGAATGTTCACCTTTCCTTTCAACAGGCTGTATTATTTCTAATACAAATAATGGAAACCCTTTTTATTTGCACTCTATGCAGTGCAATATATAAAGTGCATAAAATAAGTATTTTCATTTATTTATATTAGTAATAAATTAATAATCTGACTCTAAAACTAAAAATCAAAAAAATTATAAGAAACTAAGACATAACTAATTCTGAACAGAAAGCAATTTCCACATAAGAATACTTTTAAAGAAAATCCATAAACCAATCTATTGTTTTTGTACTAAAGAGTACTTCTATACTAAACATGGCACAATCACCATTTCCTATTCTTACCCAAACTGTTAAAATAATAACAAATTCTCTGTACAGCAATGCCACCTAGTGCAAGCCAGAGTAATCAATGGATGCAAGTGTATGCATAAACCTCCTATCTAGGACCTATTCATCCAAGGATCCAGAGAAGCTATTCTTGGAATATTGGATAAGTAGGCACTAGATTGGTATTTTATGCATGAACTTTCTTGTATCCATGGATTACTACAGCTTGCACTAGGTGGCAGTACTATATGGGGAGTTTGCTGTTTTAGTAATTCAACGTCTTAACTTTTTCTAAAATTTGTTTTAACAACAGCATAAATTAAATATTTAAAAAAAAAAACCAGTTTGAAAATAATTCCATTATGAACAGTAGACCTGTTTAACATAATTTCTCCTTTCTTCATTATAGCTTTATACTTTGCAGTTTCTTATGTTATGAATACTGCTTTCATCATCTCCTCTGATTCTTACCATTTAAAATTTTCTCCAAATCCAATGTAAGTCCAAGTATTATCTTTAAAAACATTATTTATTTACAATTGTTTTTTTTTTGTTTATAAAAAACTACTATCCATCAAATTTAAAAACATAATATTGCTTTTAATCCAAGTGCATGCTTGTTTTCAAATGAAATCTCCATTTTGTCTGAACATGCCACATATTCACCATATATATCCTAATCTGGTGTTTCAATACTTTATCATTCAAATTCAGAACTACTTTTTTATGGATTTGCAATTTAATATTGCTTAAAAAAAATCAACATTCTACCATTTGATCTCATTGGCAGAAACTCAAAATTTCATTCTATTCAAATTTTCTCATGAGATACAATCAAATGACCCGAGTATGTTTAAATATATCCATTGCTCAGTGCCATTTTTCCATGCTAAATACTTTATGAATAAAATTACATTATAATTTAGTAGCATCCTTATTCAACATCTGTAAGAATTAATTAATATTTTGAATGTGCAGCACGATTTACTTAAAATGACCCATAAAAATATATCTAAACTTGAAAGAATAAATAAGTATTTTCAAACATAACCAATAATGTCAAGCAGAATTCCTGTTATGCATGAAAAAGCTACCCTGCCACCATGACTGCCAGACACATCATTATTGATTTAAATGGGCCAACATCCAAAAAAGTAATAAATTTTTATAAGGCAATCATGTTATCATGTTCACAATATCATCACTATCACCATGAATAATGAACAGATTATTCTTTTCTACCAGATTAATTGAGCTATCATTGCAATATTTTAAAGATATTTACTAAATCTTAGAGTCATGAAGATTATTTACTTATTTTCTCACACCAAACACTCCCTTTTTCTTTCTTATTTATTTAAAACTGCAAATTAACAATTTAATCCAGCCATCAGATTGGCTTTCAACAACATATATATTTTTAGGATATTTTTAAACATTTACTGGCATTCAATCAATCAGTACAATTCTGTCCTTAAAGAGGTGCAGAGGTCAGTCACATCTTCCATTCTTCGACTTCATTCTTTTCATTAGCGAGCTCTTCAGTTTGACATATCTCTTCCTATCTCTTATACCACCCAACAATGTCAATCTTTTCTATCCATTTTTCTTGTTTCCACTTACAATTCCTTTCAAAATATCTATTACTAAACAATTATTTCTTCTTAATATGTGTCCAATCCAGTTCCTTTTCTCTTAATTGGCACTATATTTGATAAACATATTCAACTTTCAAACATATGTCAATATGTCACAACTATGACAAATTATCTTTGTGCTAAACAAAAAAACTCTCCTAGCCTTTACCATTTATGATTTTAAAACAAATACATTTGGAATCATTTATTGTTTTTTTTTCATGTGTCAAAGCATCGGCCGGGAAGCAAACCCGGGACAACTGCTTGTAAGGCAGCTGCACTGACCACTTGGCCACCAACACTTGACAAATCATTTATTGTTTTTTTTGCAAAATATTCAATCCATCCATAACTTTAAACTTTTACCAGCTCAGAACATTTTTCCTGGCATGTGCATGCAAGGGGGTAGAATCACTTTTCAAGATGTTTTTTGTGTACTAAAAACAATAAATTTAAGCATTTGAACACCATATAAATTGATCTTAAAAGTGCATTTGATAATGTCAACTTGCTAAAGAAATTATGCTGTTGTCAGATAAAACACCAATCAAACATGCTCTCATTAACTACATTAGGAAATTATCTCACAACTTCATCGTAATTTCTTCAATGTTGTAAATCAGAATAGGCATTGTTCAAACTTTACCATTATCTTTGCTCAGTTTAGATTGTATATCAATCCATTTTTGAAAATATATATATAATTATCCACAGTATCTTTATACTCTCATTGAAAAAAATATATTTACTCTTGCATTTTTATGAGGTTCTAATTTTTTTCTGTAGAATTGTTAATACTTATCATTAAAATAATTCATTATCTTCATACAAACAATAGATATCTCTATGCTATTGAAAATCTTTAATATGGAATTATCTTCACAAATACTGTGCAAAATTTTCACATAAACCATATCATGGATAAATACCATGATTACAACTAAAGTTTTTTCCAACTTAAGCATGATCAATTCCTTTGAGAACAATCATAAATACCATAATTAAAGAAATTTTCATTTTCTATAGCCTGTGGAATAAGTTTACCAAGAGCATGATCATTAATATAAATGTGCAAATACATAACAGGAAAAACTCTCTATACGTATTGCTACTCAGTGCAAGACAGAGTAATCAATGGATGCCAGAAGGCTTGTGCATAAAATCCCCATCTAGTGCCTACTCATGCAATATCCCTAGACTATGGCTTGTGATCTTCATCAGTGAGGAGCCTTGGATCTGAGAGAACTGCACCTAGGCCAGAAACTAGTCTGGGAATATTGGATGAGTAGGCACTAAATGGGGATCTTACGCACAAGCCTTCTGGCATCAATTGATTACTCTGGCTTGCACTGAGTGGCACTACTGTATGGAGAGTTTTGCCTGTTTTAATAACATTTAAGAGCAAGCATAAGAACTGGTGATGATATGATGTGTAAATATCAATCTTATATACAAAATTCCTATTTTCTCTTTTGTCTGATTGGTGAATGTATGTGTGTTAGTAAAGCTGTCATGTGTTGAATTCACAACCAATTAAAAAATATTGTTTATGCAATGGAAGTAATTTCTTCATTAATAAAATATTCTCAGAAAATTCCCAGTTTATGCTTTCAATTATAGAGATATAGTATTTAAATCATAAAGAAAATATGATTACAGTACATACATTCATGTTCGAAATGTGATATTTAGTGAGAGGGGAAAAATGGATCCTATGGTACCGTATTTATATTTAGTTTTGGCACATTATTATGTTTCTGTGAAGGAAGTCAACATTAATAAAAAATGTGCAAAAAAAAGTCAGTACATATCCTTTTAACCACAGAGGGAGGTGAAGTATTTAAATCATGAAGAAAATGTGATTACAGCACATAAATTCATTTCTGAAATGTGATATTTAGTGGGGGGAGGAGATAGATTCTATAGTACCATATTACATTTAGTTTTGGTTAGCACAGAACTGAAGTTGAAATGATAATCTTTCAGGCTGGAGTTCATTTATTATTTAACACTCGCAAAGTGCGTGCACAATTAGTTTGAAAGGCTGATATTTGAATGTAATACAATTGTAAACATAGCGCTATAAAAATAAATGCTTATTTACATTAAATATTTAAAAAAAATTGTTAAAGCAACCAATTAAAGAAAACCACAACCTATTTGGGCCAGACACATCTGGTATAATTATAATATTCTAAATATCATAATCAAAGAAATTCTATTTTGTCATAATCTATGATATAACTTTTTTAATTTTATGACTGTTGATCCAAACAAGCAGACCTCCACATAGTTACAATAAACTAGACCCTGTTTTCTTTTTATAAAATTCATTTAAATTTTATAGCATTATATAGATTACATATGATTGACAAGTCATTTATTAAAACAGGCAAAACTCTCCATACAGTAGTGCCACTCAGTGCAAGCCAGAGTAATCAGTGGATGCCAGAAGACTTGTGCATAAAATCCCTCAAGTGCCTACTCATCCAATATCCCCAGACTAGTTTCTGGCTTGTGGACTTCATCAGTGAGGAGCTATGGATCTGAAAGCACTGCACCTAGATCTTAGGATCTAATAATGCAAACCTCCAGCAGCCACCTTTTATCTCTACTTAACTACAAAACTATGAGAATCAACTTGAAAACCCAATATTATTTTCAATCTACGCTCATTAGCTTATATAGTCATATAACGAACACCACAACCCAGAAACTAGTCTGGGGATATTGGATGAGTAGGCACTAGATAGGGATTTTATGCACAAGCCTTCTGGCATCCACTGATTACTCTGGCTTGCAGTACTGTATGAAGAGTTTTGCCTATTTTAATAACAGTTATGAGCAGGCATAAGAAATGATGATCATGTGATGTTTAGTGGTTCAAATCATTTATCCAATATACATGCACTAAATTATTAAAAACAAAATTGTGAAAATTCATGCATCGTATTTAAACGTTCCATGTCTGAATGACTTGAATCTTAAATAATATAGAAAATTATATATGTTGATTTTTTTGTTCAAATGATATTAAAAATTTAAGTGGACTTTTATATTTCTTTAAGTATTTTCTTTATCCTTGAGTTTGCTATGGTTGCCTTCAAAAATCTTTATAGACTTAAGATATACATTGTTAAGTAATTCTTTCATCAATAATCAATATGCATTTTTTGGCAATAATATTTTTAAATGCATACTGAATGGAATTTAGTCTCTACAAGTAGTTTGAAGGTTGTATTCATCTTTTTTTTTGTATGCCACATAAGAAAAATGCTTTCTTTAAATATATTATTGACCCAAATCCTTTAATCTTAAAGATTACAAAAAAAGCTGCTTAAATTGTACTAAGACTTTGATACTTAGGCTAATGTAAATCCATTTTCCAAGCAGAAAATTTGTACTTTTCAACATACATCAATTACTTGTGGGTGTTTATACATACTAAAGCATCACATGACTCTTCTAGTTAATGTCAATATCTGCATTAACAACAGTGTTTCTCTATATCCCTCTATTTCATAACCATTGATACAAATATGAGCAATCACTTAATACCTCATGCTAATTAAATCTCCAAACTGATTTTTTATTATCGATTTGTAACACTGAGGAGTACTAGATTGCATGTATTCAATCAAAAGCTCTTAGCAAATGATATGAAAGTTTCAACATCTAACATTTAGTATGTAACATTCTTCTGCTAAAGGACTAAAACTTCATGCAATTAACATATAACTGAGGTCAGTAAAATATACAATTTCTGACCCATGGTGTGTATATTGGTTTGAATTCAAAATCATAGTCTGTTGTTGTTTCCCATTGATATTTATTAATTACTCATGTTTACTTAGATTATTCTATTGTCATCATCATCATCAACCATTATCAATCCACTGCAGGATGAAGGTCTCTCCAAGTTTAATCCACCTTCTCCGATCTTTAGCTTCTCTTCTCCACATCACCCCTGCACACTGTCTTATTTCATCCATCCATCTCACATGTGGTCTCTTTCTGGGTCTTTTACAATCTCTTGAAATCCAGTTTAAGATTTCAATTGTCCACCTATTATCATCTCTTCTAGCAATATGTCCAGCCCAACTCCACTTCAATCTTTTAATTTTTTTAATGAGGTCAGTAACACCTGTTTGTTCTCTTACCCATACATTGCATTTTCGATCTCTTGTTGTTACTCCCAACATGCATCTCTCCATACTTCTTTGAGTGGTCTGGAGTCTCTGTATTGCTCTTCCGTTAAGTGTCCAAGTCTCAGATCCATAAGTAAGAACTGGTAAAACACATTTGTTAAAAACCTTCCTTTTCAAACACATAGGCACATTTCCTTTTAGTATCAAATTATTTCTTCCAAAAGCACTCCAACCAAGTTTAATTCTATGATTAATTTCATCCATTATGTTTCCATCTGTGGAACAACATATTTCTGTTAATTCTGACTGCTAAAAAAAGAGGAATCATCAGTAGGACTTCAATTATTTTATTATGTAAACAAATTTCTTTTGATCAATGGTGTATTCAAATTAACCAATACCTACAAATTGTGAAGTCATATCTATAAAATCTTTAGTAGCTATTTAAACATTTTAACTATTTAAATAATAAAAGTTTAGCAGCAGGTAAAATCGTATTTATTAATCTACTGACATCATGCTAATCAACTGTGTAGATCTTAAAAGTGATGTTTTAACCTATTATCACAATCTATCTAGAGTGTATCTAGTAAGAAATTCACTCTTCTATTATATTCCTATACAAGATTATCTACAAATTTGATCATTTGTTTTTCTTGAACGCTAAATTTGATTCTGTAAAGAGTTTGCATATATCAAGAGATCTAATGGAAGATGCAAAAATCAAAAATAATTGATCTTTGAAGCTTTGCTTCTTCATCTAAGGCTATGAAATAACTAAAAAAAAACCCACTTCAAATACAAGCGTTGGTAGCCAAGAGATCAGCGCAGGTGCCTTGCAAGCAAGCAGTTGCTTGCAGACAGTTAACACGGGTTCGCTTCCCGGCCGATGCTTTGACATATGGGGAAAAAATACATACATTTTATCATACTGAACATATTAAATTGCTTCTGCCAGTTTAACTGATGAATCTTAATTAAAAAAATAAATAAATTACGTTCTAATAATTTTAAAAAATAAGTTCTAAACATGTATCAAATAACATCTAAAATAAAGTGGTTAGCATAGCTGCCTTCCAAGCAGCTGGCCCGGGTTCGCTTCCCGGTCAACAGTTTGACATATAATATATATATATTTAATTAATTTTAATTCTAACTTTTAAAAAATTCATGAAAGGTTTTTTTTAAACGTGTTCTCATTTATCACTGATATTATCAAGGATTATCAAGTTTGTAATAAAAATAAGGTTGTAAATATTATTTTTTTGTTATTTGTTTTATAATTACATTTTTCAAATTGTTCTAATCCATTTTTAAAATTGATGTGTAATTAGTTAATGATTTAAGACATTAGTCACATTTCAAGCATTTATTTATTATCAAGGGCATCTGTTGTATATCATTTATATCAAAATCGTTGAAGAAAAATCAGTTTCTACTTTTAAAAATCTCTTTGAGGACATGTGAATTGTTTAATTTAATTAGAACCCGTTTTTATGCTACCTGTAACCAAAATAAATTGTAGTAAAGAAAATTATAAAATATTTTAATATGACAGTTATACGACTTCTGTGGCAGAATAATATTCTTGACTATATTTTAACACTGAACAGAAAGTAATAAATACTATACGCAATGTTGTTAGTAAATATTAATGACATGGCATAATAATACAAGAAATCATTTTATTTAAGTAAATTTATAAAACAGTGAAATATTTTATTAATTCATTTTATGGTTGTGAAGACTCTATATATAATAATCAACCATTAAGCTTTCAACAATCTCAACCTGTAGTCAAGGCAACCTCTTTTAATAAAGGTGATACCACTTTTACCTATGGTGCGATAATATATATAGACACTAAAGATTGCAACTTGACCAAGGAGTTTGAGATTAATAATAATAGATATATAATAATAGACTGACATAATGATTAATCTTGAAAAATATATATATATAAATAATCTCTTCTTTTCATAAAACAAAGAAAAATATATGTATTTTAGGAGGGATTTTAATTGATGTTAAAAGGATCATAGAAATATTTTCCTATGTGGTATGGTGTAGTTATAGAGTGGAGAACTTGAGATTGGTAATGAATCACAACCCACTCTGAAACTTCTGATCTCACTTAATTTATTTTTATTACAAAACTAATTAATTTTTCAGAATAAATTAAATTTAAGAGCACAGATAAATTTAATAAGATTAATATTTAAGGATCATATGTTTGCTTGTAATTATTTCTGGCACAAATTCAGACTTTTGATAAATTACTATTTTTCTAAAAGAAATTGCACTTTAAAAAAAATTTATAGATTGAATTTGTTCATTTTACTAAATTTTTATATTATAATAATATGTAGGTTAGTGTATTATAATTTGTGTACATTTAATGTCATTTCCATTAATATCAATGTTCAATATCAAACACAATACACTTTATAAATGTAATCACATTCTTCAAAGAATATTAATTAATTTTGTTGAAAAGATGGATCTTTAATATAATAACCTTCATGCACAGATATTATAAGAAGCTAGAATTTTTAGGCTCCTGTTCAAAATTTTTTTTAAAAAAGTTTGTTTTAATATGTACAAGTAAACATAAAATAAAAATTTCCATGAGACCCAGGGACTCATACATATTGCCTAGATTTACTTCATGATGATTATGTCATTGAGGAAAGTACTACATGATGATTAATAGATCTATAAATTTATCCAGAATTCTGATTTTTATAAATTTATGGAACCAATTCTGAAAAGGGCTAAAGAGTAATTTCATTTAACAAACATTTATTATAACTTAAAAGCATCTATTTTGTCAAATTTCAACTGTTCTATGAGAAACAAACTGCCAAATTAAGACATTTAATTGAATATGTTTCAGTTGGATGTTATTCATGATTTGCTTATGAACTTTCATCTATTACCTTATAGCAGGGATGGGAAAATAGAGGTCTGAGAGCCACATGTGGCCCACTAATAGTTTTTATGTGGCCCACCAAGACAATCAGAAAAATCCACGAACTGAGATTTCCTTCTCGTGCACGACCAAAGACTCATCTTGTATTTTCCACTAGGATGGCCTCGTCAATACACTTGCGCAGTGTAGATATAATGTGCAGTGCTTTTGCAGTTGATCTGGTTAATTTAAATTTTGTCTTTGCATTAGCAAATATATACATTTCCAACTTTAGTGAAACTATGAACACTCTGAAAAAATGTAAAATTGGTGATGAATGTCATGTGCTTAATGAAGAATGGACAAACAAATGTTTCTTTGGTAATAAGGGAATAAAGCAGTGTGTTTATTATGTCATGAAAAAAAGGTGTGGCCCTCTGCTAACCTTTGCTCCCACAAAGTTGCCCCAATGCGGTCCTCTGTGGCTTTTGAACCAAAACAATTGCCCACCCCTGCCTTATAGTATAAATTTGTGTCAAAGTTTTCAAAATTATTAGCAAAAGCCTTTAGGTACTGGATTCCTCCAATTTCTTGATCTACTGATTGATGGAGATTGCATAATGAAATCACAACCTGTTGATGTGCCAGCATTTGGAGCATTTTCCAATCACCATTTAAAACTAAGTAATTGTTGATTTCCCAAAAATGTTATTATTAAAATCTCATCCTGAAGTGAAAAGTACTTTATTATTTGTTTGTTTCTGTTTTCAACTTTTATTATATTTATTAGAATGGAATATGAAGCATTTGTTAAGAAATCAGAATATAAACTCCCATATTATATATATTGAAAATTAAAACAGGCAAAACTCTCCATACGTACTGCCACTCAGTGCAAGCCAGAGTAATCAATGGATGCCAGAAGGCTTGTGTATAAAATTCCCATCCAGTGCCTGCTTATCCAATATCTCCAGACTAGTTTCTGGCTTGTGGCCTTCATCAGTGAGGAGGCTTGAAATTGAGAGCATTGCACCTAGATCTTAGGATCTAATGCAACCCTCCAGCAGCCACCTTTTATCTCTACTTAACTACAAAACTATGAGACTTAAATTGAAAACACTATAATATTTTCAATCCAAGCTCATCAGCTTATATAGTCATATTGGTCTGAACTCAGTTCAGTACCTATACATTTTGGTGTCTTTGGTTCTTTAATAACCATAGCCACCACTATCCTATTAGGCCGGATTGGTTTTAATAACAGTTAAGAGCAAGCACAAGAAATGGTGATCATGTGATATATTTAAAATGTAGACCAAGAAGGTTAGAATGATGAAGATAGCTAATTATGATTGCAGTTAGGTACAAACTTACTTTACTAAGATATTAGTAAGATCTTTTAGATTCTTGATATTTAGTTGAGAGCTCTTTTGAGACTTTGGTGTAATTTTCAAATCTGATCATTAAGAATCTAAAAAAAAACCAAGCAATTATTCTTAACAGTGTATTAACAAAAGAAATTTGTATCTTCCTCCAGTTAAAATCAATATGATAAATAATCAAATAGTTTGTTGCTTGGGAGTTATTATGAAAATTTAAATAAAATTTGAACACTGGAAGTCACTAAATTGGGCTGGGAACAATCAGCTTGGGCTTCTAGAATTTGTCATTTTAACCCTGTTATAAACCAAAAAGAAACAGTTATAATTAGTTATCTCCATTATTCACTAATCTTCTATGTATACCCTACATACATTTATAATATTTGGTTATATATAGAGCTTGCAAATAAGCTCTTAACAAGCTTTGCAGATTATTCCCAACCCTAGACCGGTTTCTGCTACTGCCTTCTTCAGTGAGGTGCTAAGATATTCAAAAATTAGATTAAAAATACCAGAACAAGCCCAGCACTTTATCTAATGTATAACTATTAAGTAGAAAATCTGAAATTTTCAGACATCCATATGTCTTCCAATCCAGTTATCTAACTTAAATATCCATATGGGACTGAACTAAGTTCAAATACACCATATATTAATAGTTTTAGCAATATAAAATCATAATAGCAAAAAATAAAATTACAAAAAAAATCAAGTCAGATATCATGACCTAAAAATTTGTATTTACAAATGTTATATATAGAGCTCACAAAATAAGGTCTTAACAAGCTTTGAGAATATGCTCAACCTCAGACCAGTTTCTTCTTCTGGCATCCTCAGTGAGGTGCTAGGATATTCAAGCATTAGAATAAAAATACCAGGACAAGCCCAGCACTTTATCTAATGTATAACTATTAAGTAGAAAATCTGAAATTTTCAACATCCATATGTCTTCCAATCCATCTATCCAACTTAAATAGCCATATGAGACTGAACTAAGTTCAGATACACCACATATTAATAGCTTTAGCAGAAGCAAAAACCGGTCCGAGGTTGGGGATATTCTGCAAAGTTTGTTAAGAACTTATTTGTGAGGTCTGTAACATTTGTTATACAAGCTTATTAAATTAAGTCATGTGACACCTGACTTGATTTTTTTTTTGTAATAATACTTGGCTGTATATGCAAAACTTTTGCCACATGTAGATAGAGAGGCATCATCTATTAAGCCTGCACTTTGTGTGAGTACACATTCAACTAATGAAAAGAATGCTAGACTTTCTAAATACTGTATTTAATATTTATTTTACATTTAGTGTTAAAAATAATACTATCCATATCTTCTAAATAACTTTCACATGAGAAAAATATTTATGATGGTAGAAATGATTTGTCTTAGTCTCTATATTATACTTGTATTTCAATATTATATTATTTAATTATAATTTTTATATAAAGTATACATATATCTTGATCAAGAAAGAGTTAAATAGTTATGCCTAACATTTAATAATAAATATTTTATAACTGTGTTTAACATTTAAAAATAATAAATGTTTTATTAATAAAGTTGTATCATTAAAACTACTTTTCAAGAAACCAGACAAAGATAGTTTCAATTGTAAAAAATATTTTTTTTATTTTTTATTTAATTAAATTTTAAAATATTTATATTTAAATTACAACATACTTGAATTTTTAAATAAAACTTAAACAAGAATTGAGTTTATGAAGTATACATGAAAATTTTTAAATATTTGAAACAGCTTCAAAAATTGTTATCCACATACTGTGCAAAATCATATATTTATATCCTTAAATTAAATGTTTTTTTGTTTTTTTTTATCGTTTAATTTTATTTAGTAGTGTCTTTAATAGATCTTAACTCAAGAAACTGATTCATTTCTTAACTAAAGCGAGCGAAAGGAGATAGCATGATAAGATTAAAAAACTTCCACACCACCCACCACTCTCCACTCTATCTCATAACACTGATACACCCGAACACATATTCGCCGAAAAGATAATCACCAATACACGTATTTCATGCTAAACCAGCAATCATCAATTTGTCCAGATTACCATCTCCACACATACATCCTACAAGTGCTCAGATACATACTAAGATAGCCAAACCTCAATGGACAGGCTTCAATCTACTCCACACTCCAACTCTACAACCGTCCATCCAATTGAAAATCTGATGATGAAATTTATATTTTAAATAAATAAATTTTATGGACTTATTAATTCAATGATACTCAAATTTCTCTTTTAAACCTATTGAATTTGTCTATCATGATAAGAAAATCCAATATTATGAATGTAACAGAAAGAGAAGTAATGATATTTGTGATAGCAGTACATGCCATACATTAGAGAGTTTAAACTTACATTTAAAATTCATTTTATTCCATTTTAATTTAGTTCAATTTATCACAAGTGCAAAATAATGACAGTTCATTATTATAAAGACTATATTTTATGGATTTATATCTTGACACCTTTTTCTAGTCTTACCATAAGACTTTTTTTATATCTGCATTCAATAAGGGGGGGGGGTTACTTATTCCAATTTATTGAAACATTCCAACTATGTTTAGAAGTGTGATATGTGTTAATAAAAAAAATTTAACCAGTTTTGATGATTTAAATATTAATAATAATACAAAATAATTGAGCAAAAACTATAAATAGTCAAAATAAGAGTCATGGATCACATGACCTAATTCCCTTAAGCTTGTAAGATATATACAATGAGCATTGCCAATTGCTCAACAAGCTATGTGATAAATGTTTAGCCAGAGAAAGCATTTAAAATATCTCTGTCAAGAACCCCCTCCCCCAAACCTCTGACCATGGTTTTGTGCTTTGGCACTCCTCAGAGAGGTGCCAGGGTAGCTTCAGACACTAGATCTAAAAATACTAACCCAAAGCCAGCATTTATCTAAAAGTTATCTATTGAGTTGGAAAATCTGAAATTTTCAAACACCTACATGCCTTCAAACCCAGCTATCCAACTCAAATAGCTATATGAGGCTGAGACTACTAATATAACGTATGGCTGAATATCTCTCAGCTCCATATAGCTATTTGAGTTGGATAGCTGGGTTTGAAGACATGTAGATGTCTGAAAATTTCAGATTTTCCACTCAATAGATAACTTTTAGATAAATGCTGGCTTTGGGTTGGGTATTTTTAGATCTAGTGTCTGAAGCTACCCTAACACCTCTCTGAGGAGTGCCAAAGCACGAAACCATGGTCAGAGGTTGGGGGGGGGGTTCCTAACAGAGATATTTTAAATGCTTTCTCTGGCTAAGCATTTATCACAAAGCTTGTTGAGCAATTGACAATGCTCATTGTTTAATTGAGAAAAAGTTTTATAATTACTATTTAATTGAGTTTTATTCATATAACATAAATTTTAAAAAAGATTTGAAATAAATTTAGTTCAAATAAATCAATTTCTTTATCTTTTTAAAACTAAAGTAAAATTAATTTAATTTTAAATACAGATCATTCATTATAGATGGTGTGTATGCGTATATACTACAAACCTGTTTGCTGAGTTTGGGAAAAGATAAGGGGGATTTAGATATAAAGGCCATAGAATTGTCAAAGATTATGTTGTGGAAATGAGATGGAGCAGGATAAAGAAGAATATGGGAAAAACAGGGTAGGGAATGGAAGGTGGCTAACAGGTTTCTCTGGGCATGGTGTTGGAGAGATTCTTGACTCCAAAAAAAAAGGAGAAACCACAGTGCTTCGCATCGCATCGCAACCTATAAAAAAAAAAAACAATCCAGTTTGTGAAACCCCAATTTGATTTATTATTTGCCTACTACTATATTTTAAAAATTAATCAAAGATTAAAACAAATCACTATCTATCTCAATATAAATATATGCATTTATAATGTAAAAAATAGCTTAATTATTAATTTCCTTTTAAAATTATTTTTAGTAGTATAATTCTTTCCTATAAACATTATTTCAAATTTTAATTTATCAATACATAAAAAAATGTTTGACCATTCTATTATATTTTTCTTACCAAAATCAATCAAGAATCTTTTAAGAAAGTTTAAACAATAAAATTTATAAAACTCTAAACGAAAAAGTTTACTTAATAATTTTTTTTTTTTATTAAAAAATAAATTTTATTTCGGAAGTTTACATAGTGTTACTTGAAATCAAGGATCCATGGGTGTACCACTTCATTACTCTGCCCATACAAGGGGCCAGGTCCTACACAGTCCTGAGCATTTACCTGCACTGACACCCCTCAATGTTGTTTACTAGAATCCTGGGAGCCCACATCATCAGTTGTTGCACAGCTAGACAAATTTATTTAAGATACCTTGGCTATTGGATGATTAAGGACAGGATTTGTCAGACCCACCATGTCACTATTTCCATTGTGGGAGTGTTCTCATCCTCTACAGACATGAATTTGCAAACGTAAAGGACCCACTGATTTCCGCAATTACATCAGAGGCAGCTATGCATTCAGGCCACCATTCATGGTCATCCCAATTACTACAGCAAGACACGGCTTTAGCATCCACTTCTATAGTTTGGACAGGATTTTGGTAGCAATATTTGGTATAAGATCCAATGTCATCTTTCTCAGAGATTTGAAACTTCAGCAATATCTTTTTATTTGTATGTTTAATAGAAGTTTGTTTCAACTTGTTTCTATAAGCACATACGTCACTTATTTTCAATTTTTTTTAAGTGAATTTTTAAAAAAATAATATTTTTTTTTTTTGTATTTGATTTATTAGTAGAATCCGTGTTTGAAGTAAGTGATACTTGGGTATTTCTCTGACAACAATTTCTTTTGTTCTCTGCTTCCACGCATAAATAAATATACTTAATGAATTCTTCCGTAAGTTTATTTGTCTGTGCGTCTATACTTATATATGATAGCATAATGCAGGGGTCCCCAACCTTTTTGCACTTAAGAGCACATTCTATAATACCGGCCAGGTGGCGAGCACAATTTATTTTTTTCAACCAGATGTCAGGCACCATTTATTTTATCAATGTAAATTTATAGTTGGATATTGTTAATAATACACATAATGTACAAAAAAATATTTATTTCAAAAATAAAATTTTAATATATTGTTAATGTTTATATTTTTAAGCTGTAAAAGTACAGTATGCCCTACAATGTGATTACAATATAATACAATAATTTATAAGAAATTTTAAAAATTAAATTTATTTGTATCAGATAAATATTTTTTTATCGTGTTTGGATAGCGGCGGCGGGCACACATAAAACGGTCTGCGAGCGCCATGGTGCCCGCGGGCATAGGGTTGGGGACCCCTGGCATAATGTATGGCATTGGAATCTCTAAAGATTAGAATTTGTCTACGTTCATGCATAAATGTAGATTGCCTTTGCAGGTATGGATTGCCTTATAAAAAACACTTTAGTTAGCAAGAAAAGACAATTAATTCAACTGCTTACAAATTGTAATTTTAGGTTAGGGTAATAAATGGCTAACATGGATACTGCAGAGAGCACTGTTCTTAACTTTTCTGGGAGCCAAAAACTTAATGAGGTTAGCAACAATTACAAAACATTTTTTAAGAATAAAAGAGAACGCCTTGAAATTATAACTAAGGTTATTTGTGAGTTTTAACCATTAGAAGAGCTTTTCCCTCAACAGAATAATGTTGGCACCTGTGTAACAACCTAATTAATATTAGAGTCCATGAGTTAAATGAAGTATGTGCCAAGAAATGTATTTTTTGTATTTAGAGAATAAGTTAACAGTAAAGTTGCACATTGAAGTTTGAAAAATTAAAATGGTTTGAATCCTAAAAATTTCATATGCTGTGAGAGATTTATTTATTATGGTGTATTTAAATGGGAATGTTTGAAGTTAGTATGTTGTTTCGGGTTGGAGCATGTTAACAACTGAACAGCGTATTCATCCTTAGAAATTTGTCTTCTATTATGTTAAACTAAACCATTTCTAACTTTTATATTCATAATCTATATTATATTATATCAAACTGATTGCATTGGGGAGTTTATTTGAAATGGTGATTTTCCCATGTATTCATTCAACATTCATTGCTTGATTATATGAAGGAATAGAACCAATCAAATACTGCCAATGACATATATATATATAAGTAAAAATTAAATCACATGACCTATATAGCTTGCATTACCAATATGTAATATATAAAAAGCTTGCTAATAGCTCTAAACAAGCTTATTTATTTATTTTATGATAAATGCTACAAGAGAAAGTACTTTAAGCTTTTATCTATGATTGTCCCCAACTCCAGACCGGTTTTGAGCTATGGCTTTCTTCAGTGAGGAGCTAGGACATTAGATTCAAAATACTAACTCAAGCCAAGCATTTACTTAATTCTTAAATATTAAGAAAAAAATCTAAATCTGCAGGTACTTTCTCTTGTAGCATTTATCATAAAATAAATAAATAAATAAACAAGGTTGTTTAGAGCTATTAGCAGGCTCTTTTTATATATATATTAGTGAATTTTACATTCAGACAATTCTCCATAAAATAAAATTATAAAGATCAATCAATTTATAGAGAAAAATTTGAGATATCGATTTAGGAATTGATTATGATGAAACAAGAATAGGTATGAAACATAAGCCTCTATCAGAAGCTATATAAAGAGTGCATAATGAATTAATCATATTAGTAATTATAAGTTGATCTGAAATTACATTAAAAGGTAAGACTAAAATGTAATTAGAGGGATTTGAACACAAGATTTTCCTGTCTATTTATCCTCCATTCCATCTCAAGAAATTAACACACATGACCACACATATGCAAAAAATACACATGATCCCCAATATATGTACTTTGTGCAGGATCAACACTAATCAGTTGGGCTAGATCATAATCTCCCACACATAAACACTCTCAATGTTTGGTTTATATTAAGTTAGCAACTGTATTGAACAGGCTTTAATCTTTATGTCTTTTCAACTAATCAACTGTCCATTTCATTAAAAAACTAATGATGGAACATTTCAAAGCCCTTGTTGGATTTGATATTGTAGACATACCCATGCATTATTATATCATTTTAACCCCTCATATTCTGACCATTACATATCCATATATATGAATAGGTGAGGGCTGGACTAAACTTATATTAAGATGTAATCTATTTCTTAATCTATATGTAATTCTAAGGCAGTATGTAATTTGTTCATACTGAATGTTTCTTATACATAAAGTTAGAGGAATTTGAATTCAGGATTTTTCAGTGTATTTATTCTCCACTCCATCTCAAGTGACCAATACACATGACCACATGTATGCATAAAAGGTACATGATTCACACAAACATGTTATGCAGAACCAGCACTCATAAATTGGGTCCGATCATAAATTTCCCATATATATATATATAATCAGTGCTCATTTTATATTAGGGTAGGAATTCCTCAAATTTTAATGATTAGGCTTCAGTTCTTCTCACCCTTCCAATTATTCAACCATACATTTCTACTGAAAAACCAATGATGGAACACTCGAAGCCCTTATTGGATTTGATATTGTAGTCACACCCATGTAGACCTTATGTCAATCTAATCCCTCATATTATCAGACCATTACATATTCATATATATTAACTAGAAGATGGTTTTCAATAAAGTGAATGGTTGAATAGTTGGAAGGGTGAGAAGATTGAAGACTGTCCATTAAAGTTTGAGGAATTGCTATATATGTGTGGGAGATTGTAATCTGGTCCAAATGATTAGTGCTGGTTCTGCATAAAAAATGTATATAGAGGGTCATGTTTTTTCACATGTGGGTGGCATGAGAATCTATTGTTTGAGATGGAGTGGAGGATAAACTGAAAAATGCTGAGTTCAAATCCCTCTAATTACATATACAAGAAACATTCAGTATAAGTAAATAACATACTGCCTTAGAATTACATATTATTTGGGAAATAGATTACATCTTATAATAAGTTCTGACTATTCCTCTCCTATTAATATATATGGCTACATAATAGTTCGATAATATGAAAAGTAGTTTTGGGTATTGCATAATCAGTTTTTTAATGAAATAGATGTTTGGATAGTTGGGTGAGAATATTGAAGCCTGTCCATTAAAATTTGAGGAATTGCTATCTTAATATAAACTGAACACTGATTATATATGTGTGGGAAATTATGACCTGACCCAACTGATGAGTCCAGGTTCTACACAAAATACTGTGTATTGGGGATCATGAATCTTGTTTATATGTGTGTGGTTATGTGTATAAGTTGCTTGAGCTGGAGTCAAGAATTCGGACTGAAAAATCCTGAGTTCAAATCCCTCTAATTATATATATAAAAACTTAGTAAATTATTTTATGATTCTTAATTGAGCCTCAGAAGTATGCAAGCCTATGTACAGTCGTAAGTATGAGTTATATATATATTGATTGCATTATATTATTTAAAAAAGTATGTATCCATGAATGGGTATATAATTATCAAATAGTGCAATATAAATATGTTTCTAATTATAATAATTAAAAGTATGTATGAAATTGGATGGCAAACAAGGTGAAGATAATTAAAACAGGCAAAACTCTCCATACAGTAGTGCCACTCAGTGCAAGCTAGAGTAATCAATGGATGCCAGAAGGCTAGTGCATAAAAGCCCTATCTAGTGCCTACTCATCCAATATCCCCAGATTAGTTTCTGGCTTGTGGCCTTCATCAGTGAGAAGCCTTGGATCTGAGAGTAGTGCACCTAGATCTTAGGATCTAATGCAACCCTCCAGTAGCCATCTTTTATCTTTACTTAACTACAAAACTATGAGAATAAAATAAACACAATATTTTCAATCTAAGGTCACTAGCTGATATAGTCATATAAGTCTGAACTCAGTTTAGTACCCATATATTTTGGTGTCTTTGGTTCTTTAATAACCACAGCCACCAATATCCTATTAGGAAGGATTGGTATTAAACCACTAAACATCACATTATCACCATGTCTTATGACTATATATATATTTTATATGACTATATAAGCTAATGAGCTTAGATTGAAAATATTATTGTGTTTTCAAATTTTATTCTCATAGTTTTGTAGTTAAGTAGAGATAAAAGGTGGATACTGGAGGGTTGCATTAGATCCTAAGATCTACATGCCATGCTCGCAGATCCAAGACTCCTCATTGACGAAGGCCACAAGCCAGAAACTAGTCTGGGGATATTGGATGAATAGGCACTAGATAGGGATTTTATGCACTAGTCTTCTGGCATCCACTGATTACTCTGGCTTGCACTGAGTGACACTACTGTATGGAAAATTTTGTCTGTTTTAATAACAGTTATAGGCAAGCATAAGAAATGGTGTTCATGTGAAGTTGAAGATAATTAAGTAGGTATTTATATTCTGGGTGAATAAAACATTTTTAAGTGAACCAAACAATTATATGAACTCCATAATAAAAATCATTTTTGTAGGATATCATCAAACAGATTAATCTCATCTCAGTCTAGTGAACAGATCACCAATTGTTGAGTAAGAGCCAACAATTCCTAATCTAGAATATAGTTTGAATAACTAAATACCTGAACTAAGATATAGTTTAAATAACTAAATTTATATATGTGTGTGTGTGTTTACAATTTACTATTTTCATTGGTCATTGTCTATATAATCTGACTGTCATTTTTTAAAGATAAAAATAGAACAAATATTTCCACATTTTAAATATAAATATATATTAATTTGGTTCATTCATGTAGGATTTACAGTATTAACATACCAACATTTTGGCTGGATTGCACCAGTTATCTATAGAGAAATAAAGAAAATCATTGTAGAGATGATGTAAGCATTGATTACAGGTTCTACCAATAGAAAATGTAAACAGAAATAGTCATGGTGAAATTATTATAAAAACAATGTAAAAATAAAAAGCTATTCGGATTAATGAGTTTTAAATAATTGTTCCAAATGGAAGGTAGTTAACATGTGTCATCATGATTATGATACAATCTGACCTTTTAAAGATCCCAATGGCTTCTCTGATTTTAGTTTGGTGGAGAGTGTCACATCTGGATAGACCCTGGTGTTTAAGGTCTATTATAACATTATATATAATATAAAGTGTGAGATGATGACAAGTGCTGTTTGACTGCCTTAGTATATTCATCTCTCTTAGCACTGATGTAATCATTGCTCATAACCACGTAATAGACTCCACAAACTCCATATGAAATTTTATAAACTTGATGGATCTCAGATGGATTGAGTTCTTAGGCTTAGACACAATGTTTAGCCATCATATAATTTTACTATTATTTATAAAACAACACAATTTGGCTTAAATAAGGCAATAAGGAGACGACTATTTATAATATACATATATATAGTAATGGCAATGAAATCAGATTTAAGTAAACATTTTCTTTTTGTATGGCTTTTCCATAACTAAGCTAATTAATTACTTAAATATTGATTGATAATTTTTTATTTTGAACATAAAACAAGAAATGAAAATTATAACCCTTCTAGTCTAATAAATAATGTCTTCTTTTTAACTGTTTTTTGTAGAAATTCTATATATCTATATATAGAGATAAATATATTGTATATGTAAAAAAATTAATGGCAATCACAAATTCAAAGTGCATAGAATATTAGAATAGGGAGATAATAATTTAAAAAGTCAGCATTTGAAAGAGGAGTTATCTCAACATATACAAAAATACATAATGTAGAGAGTTTTTAAGCCAATTATTATTATTTTCAGGATATTTCTAATTATGAATTTTATATAAACAAACGATAAAGATACGATTTAAAACTGCTATTTCAAAAAGTTTATGCATATATGCTGCAGAAAGGAGCTTGCTGTTAACTGAAAGGAGACCCTTTGATTCCTCTTGGAGGCCTTAAAGGAACTAAACAGGGTAAATTCCTAATGCCCCCTCCATATGTTCTTGTCATTACACATAGATATATAAGTATATATTTTAGTGAAAGCTTTGGTTTTTTTTCTCATGTGTTATAGCAAGCGAACACGTTAACCTGGGACAACTGCTTGTAAAGCAGCTGTCACTGACCTCTCGACCACCAATGCTTGATCAATTATATTAATCTGTGAGAACTGAAAGATTTGAATTAGGGGCCTAAGCTTTTTGCTAGAATTTTTAGTCTTATACTGAAAATTTGAAAGCCATTATTTAAGTACCAAATTTTATTTTTATACTATATATATATATATATCAAACATAAAGCTTGAACCTTTTGGTAAACACAATTTTAGAAGATTCCTTTATATTTTGTAAATTGTAAGATTTCTTATTAAGATTAATATTTTTTTTATTAAACTTCTAGAAATGAAAAAGAAGAAGAAAAAATAGACTAAACTTTATATTTCTTTGTTAGCTTGCTTCTAGCATTAGAAGATCTGAAATGATACAAAACATCAGTGGATCCCATATTGATTTTTATAAATTCTATAACTATTGATTCCACTGAAATGTTCCCTGGATAAATATTTGTTCAACCAAACCGAATATTTCACTATTGAAAAGATGGAGAAATTGGAAATGACTAAAATTTTGATGCAAAATATAACAACTCTCCCTGGATGATTCCAGGTGAAGAGAAAGCATATTTCATTTCTGAATTCATCCAAATCATGGTAAATACATATGCTTTCCTATTGACATATTGTAAATCTAATTTGTCAACGTAGAAGTTACCAAAATATGTACCAAAACGTGAACTTTTTTTTTTATAATTTGAAATGAATTTGAAAAATACAGCTGTTACAATTTAAAAATTGGTAAACCCTAAAAAGAAACGGATATAATTTTATCAATAGAATAAAATTAATGACTACAAGAGTTACTTATTGTTGACATTTTTTTAAAATAATAAAATATTGTTAAATGATCTTATGTTATTTACCACTGAGATAAAATAGTAGTTTTAAAAGTTAAAAGATCTGTAGATCAAAACTCAACCTGCTAAAATGGCATTCAACTTTTCAAGCGATTAAACAAGCATTTAATCTTTCCCTTTCAGATTACTGATTTAAGATTAATACTATTTACTTTAAAATTTTGTGTGTTTGAATGCAAAAACTAATTGAATACATATTTAATTTTCATTTTTTAAAATTTTCTCCTCTCTTTCAGTTTGTGTGCATATACATTCATATGTATAAAATTGAATATTTGAATTAACTTATGTCACGAGTTAATCAAAAATTGCACAAATAAAACGGGGGGGGGGGATATTAGTTTCACACAGGATTTCTTAAAAATTGATTACAAAAACAGTCATAGCCTGGGGGAGGGTGTTTTACTCCCTTTGCTTACATATACATTGAGCCATGTTTAATTTAAAATTTAAAAATTGATTATATAAAGTCTTTTCTTTTTTAAACGGTCTTCCTTCTCTCTCTTTCTATGAGCCTCCCTCCCTCTCTAATAGTTTAAAAATGAATATCTGAGTTAATTTGTAACAATAGGTAAATAAAAGGGGAAAATATCGTTTATATATCGGTTCTCGGCCTTTTGGCTAAGATCAAAGTGTAGTATTTGTTTTTACCAGCTTAATATCTGATACGCTCCCTAATGGGGGCCAGAATATTTAATGATTTTTGGAATTAGGTGGAGAGTTAGGGGCTTGCTCCGCCTCTGCCATGGGTTGATCTGGTATTGCAGTACTTCCATGAGTTAGGGGCTTGCTCCGCTTCTGCCACAGTTTGACCTGGTATTGCAGTACTTTTAGGAACGGCCCATTTCTCTTCCCAGGGGAAAAAATATCGTTTATATATAGATTTTTTTAGACTTAATATCTTTTGATCAGTGTTCCCCGATATATAAAAATATTTATCCTAATTTGCAGAATATTCTTAAAGTGAATAAAATAGGGATTATAAGAAAAAAAAAATCCAGTAAATATTATTGCTAATTAGCAATGCTTATTGGATCTTTTTAGTAGTTGATAATCATAAATTATAGTTTCCAGACATTGTTTTTGATTTTATATTCTCAAAGAATATTATCTAGATAGAAAAAAATACATACACATGCATAAACATTTTAAATACTTTTACAAGTTGTATGGAGATTTTTTTTTGGCAAAAGTTTCTAATTAGTTTCCTGGATCACAATAAAAGCATCTGGCATTTAAGATGATATTAAAGCATCATGATATTGAATACTATTCCAACACCAATATCATCAATTGCTAGAATTTTTAAAATCTTGATGCTTCGCCAATCTGGGATCTACTTATAAGGTGGGGCTATGTAGAATATACAATCAGAGAAATTGTTGGAATGGATGGGAGAAAAAAAATTGATACATGAAGCAAAGAAAAGAAAGGGACTGATAAAGAAATTAACAGCATTTTTATATAATAAATATGATGGAGCTAGAATTGCATGGAGAGGAGTGGCAGTAGCAGGGTTAACTTATGGTAATGATGCATTGTAGTAGTAAAATGATGTTAGATTAACTTAGAAAAGATACAAAGAGGAGTAGAAAGACATGCAGATGTATGAACAACATGGGAGGCAATTCAAGGAAAAATGGGCTGATCAAGTTTTTATATGAAAGATGCAAAGTGCAAATGTTCAGTAGATTGCAATTTATGGATAATAAGTATTGCCAAAATAGTATTTAATTGGGTTATGTAGTAAAGGACAGGCAATAAGATAGGTGAAAAAGGTAGTATGGTATGCAGAACGTTTGGATAAAGATGTTATGTATAATATACATGTACAAAAGATGGAATGATTGTTCAAGCCTTGAGCTATCAATAATCTCAATCTTGTTGTCAAGGCAACTTCCTTGAGCAATAAAGATGGTGCTTTAATAGATTTATAAATGTAGATGGTAACAATCAATCTTTAAACTATCAACAATCTCAACCTGTAGTCAAGGCAACCAAACATGGTTGCCTTGACTGCAGATTGAGATTGTTGATAGCTTAAGGGTTGATTGTTATCATCTATGTTTATAAACCTATTAAAGACTTGAGTAATCAGCTTTATTGTTTTAGTTTACATTTATATAAATTATTTATTGATTGATTGATTTATATATTTAAAATATAGTACATAAATAAATTAAGGTCATACAATATTTATGGGCTAAATAAACAGTTTCATTATTAATTTATCAGTTTTTTTCCTCACTGCTCAACTGGGAAATGATTGAAAAACTTTTAAATATCAACTAGCCACTCTCATTATAAGCTCTGGATTGTCTAGAGCATAGCCAGTGAACTTGATTTTAGAAAAATAAGTCTTTTGGCATAGTAATTAATGCATTCTCCTGGCTTTATCATAAAATGGAGTTCATGTTTGGGCCAAATAAACATGTAGCTACAAGCCAACTTAAGATTACTTTCTTAAAATAGTATCCTATATTGGTCAGAATTTGGATATCTAGCTAAAAAGAAAAGATCTCAGATTAACTTGTATCGATCAGATGAAAGATGATGTACTGATTGTAAAAATCAAAAATATAATCATTATATGATGTGGTCTTCATCATTGGTGATCATAATAATGTATATCATTAAGCATCACATGATCACTATCTCTTATACTAGCACAATTGTTTATAAACAAAGCAAAACTCTCCATATAGTAGTGCCACCCTGTGCCAACCAGAGTAATCAATGAATACCAGTAGGAAATCTAGGTGCAGTGCTCTCACATCCAAAGCTCCTCACTGACGATGGCCACAAGCCAGAAACTAATCTGGGGATATTGGATGAGAAAGCATTAGATAGGGATTTTATGCACAAACCTTCTGGCATTCATTGATTACTCTGGTTGGCACAGGGTGGCACTACTGTATGGAGAGTTTAGCTTTATCTATAAATAATGTATATCAATGGAAAGTGAGCCCAGTATTAGTTTTATCTTTGTGTTGACTGTGATTATATAAAAAAAAATATATACTTTTATTATTTTTTAAATATTTTTATTTTGTTGGCATACATTTAAAGGATAACTTTTAAATTTAATTGGACTCCCAACCACTCACAGCAACTAAAATAAACCAATAGAACAGGAGTGGCCAAACTTTTAGATGTTTGGGGTGACTTTATTGGTGAAAGTGTACCTGAGAGAGAATATGTTTTTTTCAGGGCTTCAAACCAGAAACCAGAAAAAAAAACATTATTTTGCTGGAACATAAAAAAATTATGGTTTGAAGTCCTGGTTTTTTAAAAATGTACTTACAAATTAGAGTTTTTTTAATAAGGTTTTTTTTAGATACTCACAAATATTGGTGATGTTTTTAGATGATACTTACAAACTGGTGATTTTTTTCTTCTAGAAGATATGAACTGTCGGAAAACATTTTACTATGATTACTATTAAATTACTTCAGTTCCCTCTAGTATTATAATTTGTCCATGTGGCTTTATAAAATATTTATTAAATTACAATTTTAAATTATCTATCAATAATGACTTTCTAGAGCTGATCCTGAATTATAAAAAAAATTCAAGAAATAAAAAAGAAAATTATTGTTTTAGAATTGTATTAAAATAAATTAGACGCAAATTTTACAAAAAAAAAAAGAAATTACGCGATCAACTTCCAGAGACCTTGCAGTCGACCAATTGACTGCAGCTGACATCTTGGCCACCCCTTCAATAGAACAATGAAAAAAAAATATTAACCATATTAATTATAAAAAAAGATTACAAAACTTTCATTATACAAATAAAAATTCAATATTACTTATATATTATTCTACATGAATAAAGCGTCCAAAAAAACAAAAAAATCTAAAAGTGATTTGCAATGAGTCAAATGATCGGAAAAGGAAGTTGAAAAAGGCTTGGTTTATTGTGAAGTCTAAAAACATTATTAATCAGTGTAACACGAGTGTTCCACTGAGCATGCACTGGAATATTAACCATTCAGTTCCAATATGTCGCCATGATTCTGGCATACACGCTTTATTTGTGTAGAATAATTTTCATTATCTGACAGAGTTTTTATATAATTTATTTATTACTTATATATATATTTACTTTTTATTCATTAAAACAAATTGTTAAACTGCAAGTAAAATGTGATATTTTAGTTTATATATATAAAATCTTATGGTGTTGTAATTGCAAATCTATTTGCCTTGTCCACAATTTGGATATCACTTGGATGTGTCAGTGGGGGTTTTGGTGGTTCTTAAAATTCAAAATGGCCATGAGCACATATTAAATCAATACCCAATTACTTTAGACCAGCCAGATGAAATTCAAATATTTCTTAAGCTAATACAATTGCATTGAATGTAATGCACAATTTATTCAATGTACAGATAGGATATCATATATCTTTTTCAACAAATTAAGATTTGGAAAATAAACATGAGTATATGCAATGTAGATCATTGGCAGACATAGATATGCATGAAGAAGATATTTAAGAGACATCTCACTCTGGCTAAAGATATCAGACCTATTTGAAATGTTTCATAATCCTAAATTTACTAATTTAATTTGATTAACTCAAATTATTGGCACTATTTTGTAAAGCTCTCTGGTTGCTAGATATCTCTGAATTATAAATGCCTTATCAAAAACATCAATTACCATTTATCATTAAAATATTGCATGTTATTTAATTTAATTTCCAATATAATGCATGCAAATTATTAGAATATTAAATATAATATACACAAACAGTAATATTTAAAATTAATAATACATTTTATTTTATAAGATATCAGAAAAATCCAAAGCACTTAACCGTGTATTTGTATTGTACTTTTTTAATAAAACTACTATACATATTTTTAAATTATTCTGCTGTTTTTATATTACAAACAATAAAAACCGATTTCAAAACTACTTACAGTAATTAAGTTAGCATCAAAAATTTCTAAGATTGGAAAAATTATATGAAAAAACTTATTGAAAATGGCTAAATCAGCAAAGGCAAAATATTTACTAATGGCTTACGTAACACACATGTGCAAAAAGTTGTAAAACTTTCCATGACGTCACGTGGCAATGACATCGTATGTATATCAAATGATCATAAATTTTGAAAAATTAAAGAACAATAATTTTTATGTTTACATTTATATTTTAATTTTGTATTATATTTTCTTCTTTAAAAATGGTTACATTACGTAATAATTTTGCTCTAGGCTGCGAGTCTGAAACGGTTTCTCCTCAAATGTATGCATTCATCATATAATTGAACGAACTGACCCTTTAGTAAATGTACTTCTGGAACCCAGCGCCGCCCTTTGGATTTTGAGGCCCCGGGCACAAATATGGACTGGGGTTCCTAGTAAATAAAAAAGTGAATAAACAAAATCTTTAATACAATTAAAAGAATATGTACAACATTTATTTTTATCTAAATAGTAAAAAGTAAGCTTTAATTTTATGTATACGAACCTGCGTCAATTGTAGGTCTTTCAGTCTATTTTATTAATGCATAAGATATATATTGTGTCGTTAATTAAAATAAGGTAGCTCGGTGCGGGGCTCCACTAGCCCCCGGGCATACACCCGTTTGACCGACTTTAGGGATGCTACTCCTCCTATATTTTCAATGTTCCCGGGCCAGTCTTCATTACATATAAAAAGTGTGTTGTAAATTGAAAAAATAGATAAATTGACTCAGAGGAAAAAATCATTATTATACCGCATTTTAATTTTTTTTTGTTTTTAATCTTATTAAATTCGAAAAGTTAGTTTACTAATTATCTTATTTCTGAGACTTACTTTTTTTTCACTCTTTAACTTTCAAGATCAAACTGAAAGTCTCATAAAACATTTAAATGTTTAATCTTTTTTAGTAGTTTAGTACAGTACTTTTGACTGAGAGGCATTGACAATGTAGTACTCACTTTCTTAAGAGTAAATGAAGTTTAAATTTAATGATAAAAATCTTTTTTAATGAGGTAGATTTGAGTCTGCAAAACTTTTGAAGATTGTAAGTAGATTATAGTTTCAGGAAAAAAGTCAATTCGGCTGAAAATTTGAGTATCTGAATAGACTTCTGAATGCAAAGCGATAATTTAAAATGATTTTGATGTGTTATATATTAAGATTCTTTAAAATTTCTGTTCACTTGGTTGTTTTTCAAATGCTACGCTCAGAAAATGACTTTTTCAGTGAAACACTATTAATTGTAAACAGTGTGTGTTTATTTACTGGTATTACACATTTACTCGGATGTCACTCTTGTACGTTAATATGTAAGAATTGATTGCAATTTCTAGAAAATGTATACTGTATATATTTTTCAAATTAAAACCAAATAAAATACTCTATTTATTACAGCAACATATATAAAAACAGGCAAAACTCTCCATACAGTAGTACCATTCAGTGCAAGCCAGAGTAATCAATGGTTGCCAAAAGGCCTGTGCGTAAAATCCCTATCTAGGGCCTACTCATCCAATATCCCCAGACTAGTTTTTAGCTTGTCGCTTTCGTCACGAGGAGCCTTGGATATGAGATCACTGGACCTAGATCTAGTCTTAGGATATTGGATAAGTAGGCTTTAGATAGGGATAATATGCACAAGCCTTCTGGCATCCATTGATTTCTCTGGCTTGCACTGAGTGGCACTATATTTTGCCTGTTTTAATAACAGTTATGAGAAAGCATAAGAAATGGTGATCATATGATGTTTAGCAACATATATAAAAATAAGTTACCATATCTATAGCTATTGATATAATCATTATCATCACCAGTCTGTTGAATTCAGTGTGATCACCCCCACCCCACACCAACAAAAAGGTAGAAAGACATTAAAAATAATATTAATAATACACTAGAGATTAATTTTCCAATGATATATACTTATAATCTATAAATGTGCCAATATATAGAACATGTTAATCCATATTTCTACTTTTTGACATATTTGCATATTATCTTCTAACATGTCCTGCAGTAATCTTATTTTTTTTAGTGACCTCGCTGAACACATTGCCTAATTATTATACCCTCTCCTTTATATTTTAACTTTATCCATACTTTCAATAAAAGGAATCAAAAATGTGCTTTTTTAGAGTGACTATGAGATAATTTTTATAATGTAAATAATAATTAGTGATGATAATAATAATAATAGTGTAATAGAATTTGGCAAACAATTTGCAAACTGTGAGAATGAGGGCAAAATGTTAGCAATGGATGCAGTTACTTAGCTAACCAACCTACCATGAGAAAAACAACTTAATATATATGCTTATACCTAACATATTCATTTTTAGTTATATGACATTCTCACTGATAATTTTAAGAGTATAGATAAAAACATAAATAGTTCTCAAGTAGCCTGCTAGAGGGCAAAAAAGATAAAAACATAAATAGTTCTTAAGTAGCCTGCTAGAGGGCAAAAACTGTAACCAACTCTATTTCATTGATTGATCACTAGAAGAGAAGGCATTATTCAACTTGATTGGCAGTTACTGAGTGGTTAGACTTGGAATAGTTTTTTTTAAATCATTGTTTTATATTTTGTTTAAAAATAATTAAATATTCATTGATCAATTAATATTAAATGATTAGCAAGGATGCTATGGATAAATGCCATATAATGTAATCATAAGATACAACTTCCTGATTTTTAAAAAATTGATTTTATAATTGTTTTTTTTTTAAAAAAAATTGATAATTGCTGTGTATAACCTACAGTTGTTAATAAGGCATTGCAAATTGGCCCATACAGTTTTTACGTAACAAAAAGAATTTCAACAGGAAACCTATGTAAAATACATTATCATAGTTTTTTTTATTAATTTATTAAACTCAATAATAAAAAAATCGTATACACCGGGGTCTCTTTTTACGCGGATTTATTTAACGCAATTTTGAAGTTATGCGATTCACGTTTCTCCGGAAGTCGAACTCCTATAATGCGCTATTACTTTAAATAATAAATTTTGCGTATATTGAAAGTAATAGCACATTATTGGAATTCAACTTTCATCTTAGTAATTTCAATATTTTCAGTGCATTATAATAGTAAGATTTTATGCAATAATGAAATTAAAATCATGATTTCCACATTTTATGTATACACACATTAAATTTTACAAGATTATAATGTAAATTTGTTCAAACATTGTGCGTGTTAATTTTGCATTTTAAATCACATTCTGTTTTTGCTTTTTAAAAAAGAACATAATCAATTATTAATCATTTAGTGTCCGCAAGTTTATTTTTAAAAGGTGAGTAATAGCAGTGGGCACAATTAAAATTGAAAATTAAAGACAAAAATAAGAATTTAATTTTTAGTTGTTAGATTAATTACTAATTATGTTGCCACCAGAAAATCATTAACACAACATGAGATTGACATTGGCGCTAGTTGTATTTCCTCTTGTGAAGAATCTGATTTTTTACCAGTTTGCAAACAAACCTGTTTATCAGCAAATAGTGATAATAATTAAAACATGTATAAAAAAATGTAAATTACTGTAAATTATGCATAAAAATATATTGTTTTGAATAAAATTAAATATTATAGTTAAAAAAAGTTTGTCTTGTATCAATTTTTTTCAAATTTGAAATTTTTTATTAGTCATATTTTATTTCCTTATTTTTTTTTGCGCGAATTTTAAAGTAATTTTATGTTGGTGCTTTGCTTTTACATGATTTTTGAAAAATCACAGTCCATATCGCTCCTTTTTCAAGGTAAGTTACATCTACTTTTGCGCAATTTCGTTTGTGCGTGTTTTCTGACGAACCTATCTATCGCGTAAAATGAGACCCAGGTGTACATATATTATAATAATTGACCGAGTAGAATCTTGAATGTTGAATAAAAAATTTTACAACTCCTATTAATTCAGTTAGACACTATTAGATTAATTTGGGGTTCTAAAAGATTATTGTTATTAAGTTTAAACTCCAATCTTCTTGGAACTGAATTATCTTGATGCACTGATTGATAGTATTACCAATATTTTCTCCTGCAGCACTCCAAAATAAATTTACAGAAAAAGCCATACTAAACAATTACTTTTGAAGACTTTTTACTTTCTTCATTTCAGTCTGTAACCATTGCATAATATAATTTTTATGGTATTTGTCAGATCATATTTTTCTCTGATCTATGTATCAAATGAAACAGGGATAAAGAAAATAAACATGGATTATTAATAATTTGATTGATGTTGTCATAAAACATTTTCATACACAAAGCTGTTTCTAAAAATTCATCCTGCCTTCAAGAAAATTCAAGTAATATTTCAAATAAGGATCATTAGGCAACTTTTGATTCAATAAATTAGTATTAAAAGAAAGAATGCTTTTGTATTTAAAGCAAAGATGTTTAATACATCCATTTTAACAGTTCTTACTTATGTATCTGAAATATAGACATTTATCAAAAAAGCAATACAGAAACTTTAGATTACACAGTATCAAGAAATGTAAGCTGGGAGTAACAAGAAGAAATTGATAATGAAATACATGCGTGACAAAACAAACATGTATAAGAGACTGAAATAAAACTGGATTAGATATATTGCTAAAAGAGAAAATTGATAACCGGTTAAAAGCTTAAATTGGACCTAAGAGATTGTAAAAGAACTAGAAAGAGATCACGTGAGATATGGAGGATGAAATAAGGAAGTTTACAGGTTTGATACGGCGAAAAGAGTCAAGGTATCAGAGAAAGCAGATTAATCTTGGAGGGACCTTTATCTTGCTATGGATCAATAACGGTTAAAAATAATAATGTTAATATATTGCATATTGTTTGTTTTTGCTCTACGAAACTGCATAAATTCCCACAAAACACTCGTTGAATAGAACAGCTTTATTTCAAACTTTCTTAAAAAATAATATGTTGTCAAGCGTTGGTGGCCGATTGGTTAGCACAGCCACCTTACAAGCAGTTGACCCGGGGTTCGCTTCCCGGCCGACGCTTTGACACATAAATATATATATGTCGCATATATATATAATGGAAAAAAGAAAACCCATTAAAAAGTAAATTAATAAAATTTAATGATGATGATGAAGATAATTATAATTAAAAAAAAACAACAACTTCGTAATCTCAAGAGGAATAGACATTGAATTTTGGTTGTTTGTGTTCCTTTTATTGATTATGATTTCTCTTGTATCACTAGGCCATTTGAACTTGAAGAACTGTCTGCACTATTTTATTTCAGTTATATAAAAATGAACTGAATACTTTTCTCTGTGGAATCGGCGGAAAAAAAAACAACTGCTTATGAGAAGTAGGAAGCAAAAGATTGATTTCTTTTCTAATTAAATTATCTATGAAGATAAATTTAAAGTATTAAATTAATAAATAATAAAAAAAAGATTGAGTTTGACTTTTGATCATTTGATATGAGCAACATTTTAGGCATCATAGCTATAACGTGTTATTCTACTCTTTATATTAAAAAGATTAAAATTAAATTCATATCAGATTTTACAACCTTCAGTAAACTGGAAATATTAATCCTCGCATAAATAGGAAAAGATTTTTCCAATATTATAAAAGCATTTTTCAGTGAGGATGATTTTAAATAAATAAATATTAATAATCGTAATATACTGAAAATCTTTCTTTGTGAATATATACAATACGTAAGTGAAATCTACTGCTTCGTGTATTTTAACGCAGTGGAAGATTGATGGATTTTGAGATGACGATTGTGTAATTAAAGGTTAGTCTGTTATTTCAGATCCTCAAACGTCAGTGATTTCAACGAATGACTAATCAGGAACTTATTTATTTCATTATAAATGAACTTCGTTAAACTTACAATCTATATATATATATATTTAATGTGTCAAAGCGTCGGCCAGGAAGCGAACCCCGGGACAACTGCTTGTAAGGCAGCTGTGCTAACCATTCGGCCACCAACGCTTGCAGATAACTGACTTATCAATAAAATATTCTGTAGATATTCCATCTATGACTTTAAAACTTCCATTTCTGCTCAGTAGCCATAAATTCAACAGTTGATAACTATATAGATCATAGTTTGTTTGGCACGATCTTACATAGGTTAGCAGTGTTAAATTCCATTTATGAAATGGATAAGCGCAATGACCATACTTTGCTTGAATCTATAATTAAGCCTGTAGTAACTTCTAGGAAGATCATATCCAGTTTGTTATTGGATTTGGGGGGGGGGATGTTTGGGAAACTCATAGAAATAGCATTTTAAAAAAACATAATTCTGTAATTGTGGACTCTTGATTCGTCATCTAGAAAAAGTATCTTGAATCTTAAATGGTTAAACTATATGTTGTGTTTTTGGAAGTCTTATCTACTTTACAGCTTTGTAGATATTATCTGTAAGTCGACTTCTCTTCTGCTATCTGATGGAGGAATATGTTAAAGAACAGAACGTCGCTTTTGTTGAGTTGACTTGATCATACTAGTAATATTTCTTATGACAATGTTTAATTGAGTATCCAGAAGTTTAGTGTGGGTATTCTTTCTCCAGAAAGTAGTACAGTATTCACCAGTGGAATATGTTAGTGCTGAAGAAGTTCTCTCTTGAATGCTTACATCACAACACTAAGCAATTTAAATCAGTTTTCCAAAAAGGTTATTCCTAGCAATTATTTTATATTTATCCCTAGTTAAGTAAGAAAATACGTTATGATATTGCTCCTAAATAGTGCTGATATAGAGTCAGTGCCTTTTAGTTTATTGTTGCAAAAAATTATATGAAATATTTTCATGTTAATTAGATGAAAATTAAGTATATTGTAAAATTCCAATCTTTGTAAAAGATTTCCAATTTTTTATATCCTCACTTTGATGGATTTAAAATAAGACCCCAATCTTTGAAAAACTCTACAATCTTTTCATATTAAAGCAGACAAAACTCACTATATGTATTGTCACACACAGCAAGCTAGAGTAATCAATGGATGCCAGAAGGCTTGTGCATAAAATCCCCATCTCATGCCTACTCATCCAATATCCCCAGACTAGTTTCTGGCTGTGGCCTTCGTCAGCTTCATCTAACTTGCTGTGTGTGGCAATATGTATAGTGAGTTTTGCCTGTTTTAACAACAGCTATACACAAGCATAAGAAGTAGTGGTCATGTGATGTTTATTGACCTTTTCATATTCTTATTGAGAGACTCTTTTGTAAAATCAATGCAAAGTCATCATTATAGATGAATCTTATGTATTCTGTATCTGGATGAGCTTTTTTATGGATATATTAAGTAATGTATAAAAGCCACTAAAACATCCCACAATCATTATTTTCTATGCTTTATAGTTAAAGTGTCTATAGTAAAGTCATATTAGATCCTAAGATGTAGATGCTGTGCTCTCAGGTCCAAGGCTCCTCATTGATGAAACCATAGGCCAGACACTAGTTTGGGGATATTGGATGAATATGCATAAATCTTCTTGCATCCATTGATTACTAAGGCTTGCACTGGGTTGCACTACTGTATGGAGCATTTGCTTCTGTTTTAAATAAAAAAAGCAAAACTCTCCATACAGTAGTGCCAACTTGTGCCAACCAGAGTAATCACTGGATGCCAGAAGGTTTGTGCATAAAATCCCTATCTAGTGCCTACTCTAGTTTGAGATAGTGATCATGTGATGTTTAGTGGTTTAAATAAAAAAGGTGAGAGATATGAATCGTGTGATAGATTACTCATTTAGAGTTAGCTACATTTTCCTATTAGAGAATATTTTTTAAAGTAAATTAATAGTTATCCTACATTTAAAGATTTTATAAAAAATTTAAAATATTTTTCTAAAATAGAATTATAAGCTGAAATTATATCAGTAAAAGTAGCATTAGATTTTAGTTTAATTTGAACATGTTATTAAAAAATAAACCTTATTTGGAGCACTTTCTTCCCGACCTAAATCCAGCCGGTTTGATAGATAGATGGTCCTCAACTATTGGAAAAATAATTATTAATATATTTCTTTTGAAAAGCTTGAAGAAAAAACATAATAATAATATTGGATCATTATTTTAGCATCACTATTGGATTTATTTAGTTTAAGGCTGTTATAATTCTGATTTTGTGCAAAAATGAATTAGAATAATTTCTAACTTAAAAAAAACATCTCATGTTGTAAAAAGTATGAATCTGCCCTGAATGCTTATGCCTGGGGTCAATAAAGGTAACCATTTGATAATAGTTGATAAAAGTTATCTGATCTGTTGAGAATAAAATGGTATGGAAAAGTGCTGAAAATTACCATAGATTTCCAATTAGGCAGCATGGTGAATACTACCTATTTTCTTCATTGTTTCTCTACATGTGAATGTTGGAAAGACCTTTTCTCAATAGTGGTCTATTTAAAGGATATTTTACATATCTACATAACTATCATCAAAAATAGAAATTAATGACATCCAATGAGCAGTTTCTTCATAAACTTATAATAAATAATAAAAATCATACACAACAGCTAGGTAAATATATATTAATAATAATTGCACATAAAAAAACCTTTTTTGGCACATGGATTCATGCCTTTTCCAATTGATTATCTAATTTTAACATCAACCAATTATTGGAGATAGAGCCATCTATTGTTCTATAATGGAGGTAAGATAACAATAAAAAAGTACAATTTATCTACTATTTTGAATATTTTTTAACAAAAACCTTTTATTGTATTTATATGCATGCACAATCTTACATTTTGACTGTGCTGCAGTCTTCTTCAGGGCCCCTTTTATTTGAAAAATTAAAATAAAGGAGCTCTGAAGAAGACTGCAGGACAGTTGAAATATAAGTTTGTGCATGCATGCATATAGGTACAATAAAAGGTTTTTTCTAAAAAGTGTTCAAGTAATGGATAAATTATATTTATATAAAATATTACAGCAAAATAATAGAAAAGGTGAATTTGGTAATAAAAAACTAATTGTAACCATTGGAATATATGAAGAATTAAAAGAAGTTAACAGTTACAAATACCTTGGTCAGATTATTAATACAGATGGAAACATAATGGAGGAAATTAATCATAGAATTAAACTTGGTTGGAGTGCTTTTGGTAGAAATAACTTGATACTAAAAGGAAATATGCCTATGTGTTTGAAAAGGATGGTTTTTAACAAATGTGTTTTACCAGTTCTGACTTATGGATCTGAGACTTGAACACTTAATAGAAGAGCAATACAGAGACTTCAAACCACTCAAAGGAGTATGGAGAGATGTATGTTGGGAGTAACAAGAAGAGATCGAAAACGCAATGTATGGGTAAGACAACAAACAGGTGTTACTGACCTTATTGAAAAAATTAAAAGATTGAAATGGAGTTGGGCTGGACATATTGTTAGAAGAGATGATAAAAGATGGACAATTGAAATTTTAAACTGGATTCCAAGAGATTGTAAAAGAGACCACATGTGAGATGGATGGATGAAATAAGAAAATGTGCAGGGGTGTTGTGGAGAAGAGAAGCTAAAGATCGAAGAAGATGGATTAAACTTGGAGAGACCTTCATCCTGCAGTGTATTGATAATGGTTGATGATGATGATGATAGGGAAACAGCAGTAAGAGCCAAGAAACATAACAATGCAATTAATAGGTGAGATGATAAATCTGCCTTATATACTCATTATGTAACATATGGTAATAAAATAGATGCTACAAAGATATTAAACCTTCATATTACATTAAAGATCAAAAAAAGGACAAATATATAAAATATACATTAAGCATAACAAATAATTGTATAAATAATTATAAAACTTCAGTAAATTTAGTTAGCTACTGGTCAATTAAAAATAAATGGAAAATTGTATAAAATAAAAAACTAGAGAAGGTATAGTCATATTAATTTATATTATTGGTTGAATATGCTTTTGACTTAATCCATCAGAGTCATAGTGCTTAACTATTCTGTAGTTCATAAAACAACTTTGTAAGATTTGAAAACTTATTGTGCATTATGTAAATTAGATATTTACATATTCCATTTTTTAATAACAATATACTTGATACTTTTTTATTAATTGCATAGCCTATTGCTAAGGATCCCTGTTCAATTAATAAAAAAGAATCAAGTATGCCATTATTTTAAAAATTGAATATGTAAATATCTAATTTATATCATGTGGAATAAGCTCTCAAATCATGCAAATTTTTTTTATGAACTGCAAAATAGTTAGCAGTATGAATCTGATTGATTAAGCCGAAAGCGTGCTCAGCCAATAACATAAATTAATATGATAATAACTTTTCTTGTTTCATGTTTATAATGTGAATATATATTGTATATTGTATGTACTATTTATTCTATATTAGATTATATAATCAATTTTTGATGTTATATTGGATATCTATATGAAGGGTTTATTCTATTTTACTGGTATTTTGTTTTGTTATTGTTGTTATTCTACTTCCATTATAGAACACTAGGTGGGGTTCTATTTGCAATAATTGCATTAAAATAAATGTTCAACATTTGAAAACCATATGCCGAAAAATATTTTTTATGTGTAATTATTATTAATCCATATATATTTACATAGCTGTTGTATATGATTTTTATTATTTATTATAATTTACTACTTAATTATATTAAGAATAATTAATAATCATTTGTGTATTTATTGAAAAGTGACTGATGTAGATAAGTGTTTGTGTAAAAAACATATTTTTATTATATATACCAATAAAGAGGAATAAATTGTTTGTAGCTTTTATACAGTTATATATGGCATGGTAGAACTGGTGAGATCCATTGCACCCCTTTCTCCATGTTCTGCAGCTGGATTTTGAAAAGTGCTGTTATTTTTAAATATACTAGACAGAACAATTATTCATTATAGTTTGATAATAGGTAGATATTTTTAAGTTTATTTTTAGTGGTTAGAATCTGTTTGTTATTTGATCAAAAAACAAAAAAGAATTTTTATTATGCTGAAAGACTAATATGAATGTTCACCATATAAAATAACTATTTCCTTTATGACCATGCATTCTGTTTTCCGAAGTCAATCATTTTTCAAGAGGCTGAAATATTTCAAGTAAGTTCATGATATTTTATTATAGCTAATGCATATCCTATTTGTATAGATATTCAGTTAATGAGTTTGATAAGTAGAACCTAACATTTAATCACATCTCAACATCTGGAAATGGCTCTGGAGAGATGATTGCTATGCCCATTCCTAGTCCAGGTATACAGTTTACAATATAGTCTAATACCTTATATAGGCTTAAACCTGCATTTATATATGTAATATATGCAGGATTCGAACTCAGACTTTCATATGATCCACTACTCTCAGTGCCATCTCATATTGCTGACTCACCTGATCACACACGTTGGAAAGATAAATAATCATCAGAATGTGTGTGATCAGGTGGGTCTGCAATATGAGATGGCACTGAGAGTAGTGGGTCATGTGAAAGTCTGAGTTCACATGACCCACTACTCTCAGTGCCATCTCATATTGCTGACCCACCTGATCGCACACATGTTGAAAAGATAAATAATCACCAACATGTGTGTGATCAGGTAGGTCAGCAATATGAGATGGCACTGAGAGTGGTGGGTCATGTGAAAGTCTGAGTTCGAATCCCACCAATATAGTCTAATGAATAATTAATAATAATAATAATCATAAAGTGAATGCTATCAGAGATGTCAGCATAGGATGTTTGATGCTTCTAAATTAAATTATAATAAAGTTTAGTTGCCAATAGTAATTGAAAGTTACTTAGAATGTCATTTGTAAATGTATTTATCTAATTATTACATAGAATATGTAAATATTTGAAAATCAGGCACACTTCACAAACCTGAGAGCTTAATTGTAAGTATAGGGGATTTGAACTCAGATTTTCAAGCACCCTTCAAGTATCCACACTATCTCATACAACTGATACACATGACCACACACATGGTGAAAAGATAAATAATCACCAATATATGTATTTCGTGCTAAACCAGCACTCATCAGTTGGTCCAGATTATCATCTCCCACACATATATATAATCAGTGCTCAGTTTATATTAAGATAGAAAATCTTCATACTTTAATGGCTAGCCTTCAATCCACTCCAACCTCCAACTTTTTAGCTATCCATATCATTGAAAATCTGATAATGAAAACTCAAATCCCATGCTGATGCTAATATTATTGGCACGCCCATGTTGACCTGAAGTCACTCTGACCCTTCATGTATAGAATATGCCAACTTATTTCATTGTTTACATCATAATTAGTCCATAAGATGATTTAACATTTGCAACTCTTGGGATGGAGGGAGAGAACTAAATGAATATTTATTGGACAAAAGAGAACAAATTGTGATTCTCCGAAGTTGTCATAGTTATCAAAATATCTGTTTAAATCCATGTAAGATCTTGGTTTAGAATTAAGGTAAGGTTCTCTTTTTGTACTAAGTAAACTGAAGACTTAAAACCTATTGTTAGCTATTAAAACAGATAATTTAGCTTAAAGCTGCCTATAGCTTTCCATATTTACCTAGAAACGCCATTGCTAAATATATTTCTCTAGTTATATGTAATATTCACACTTTTTCTTTTCTTTGCATCATAATTATTCCATAAAAAATATTTCATTTAATATTTACAGCCATGAGGAGGAGAGAATTTGATTTACAGGGTGAAAAAAAAAGGCATGATTGAGTTTGTGAAACTTGAGAACTTCGTGATTTGAACAGTTTGCTGTTGATAATATAGTTTAACTATTCTTGATATCCAAAGTATATTGATGATTATTAATAAAAAAACAATTTATGTTAATGGTAACAAATATTCAAACCATTAGTATTTGGAATGGACTACTCTTTTTTTTATGTTGGTTGTCTATGGATGATCCTTTATCAAAAATTTAAAAAATAATTGATTAACTTGAATCTAATAAAATTTGTTAAAACCATAATACTAAGATTATTTTATTGTTATTCGATTATATAAATTATGTCCAAACATTATTGTAAAGTTTAACAACTAATAAATCATGATTTATAATCATATCCTTTACAAGAACTACTTTCCTAAGAATTATCAGTTTTCTCATAGATATTATAATTGGTATTTTTTTTGTCGAAATACACGCCGCAGGATGTCGTTGTTTTTTTTTTTTAAAAAACAATAGATTATGAACATTCCCAGGCCTTTCTTTTTCAATTTGAATTGCAGGTTTTTGAATTTTGATTTACTTCTTTTTGACTTTTTTACTTTGACTTTTTTTCAAAATAAATAAAAAACACAAATACATTGTTTGTAAACATTTATTTTTATTAACATCAACAAGTAATAAATAAATATAAAATAAAATCAACATATTGCACTACATGTGATTCAGAGGAGTGATACACTGGATTCAAAGAGTAAATAGTCCTGGACTTTTTTCAGCTGAGAAAAATATAAATAAAGTTTAGTTTGATCAACTGAGTGAACCTATGTGTTCAAACTAACACTTGGATGTTCGAACATCACACAATCTTTCGAATAACTACTCTCACAATAATAATTATTATTGTTGTTTTATTATAGGTATTATAGTTTCTGTAAAAGCCATTTTATTAATGTTAAAATCATAATTAGAAAATATAAATCTTTATTTAAATTTTTACATCACCATAAGTTAGTTTGTAAATGAAAACAAGATTATCAAAGAAACTTTTTTATGACAAACGGGAATATTTTTTATGACATCTTGATCCAAAGCCATATTCATTATCTCGGTCTTTCTATCTTAGATATAAACATGGACTGTTTTTTTTCTCTCTCAATTTCTCTTTCTATATATAACATTCAAGATTAAAACTCATAACACCATACAATAAACATTTAAAATACTCTCCAATCAAGCATAAGTCAAAATCAACCAAGAACAAAGCAGCTGTTCATGTACTGCATTTATATATCCAGAAGGTTGACTATAACACTTTGGTTAGAAGGAATGAATATTCAAATCAGGCAAAACTCACTATACATATTGCCACACACAGCAAGCTAGAGTAATCAATGGATGTCAGAAGGCTTGTGCATAAAGTTCCCATCTACTGACCTACTCATCCAATATCACCAGACTAGTTTCTGGCTTCTGACCTTCATCAGTGAGGAGGCTTGGATCTGACACCACTGCACCTAGATCTTAGGATCTAATGCAACCCTCCAGCAGCCACCTTTTATCTCCACATAACTACAAAACTATGAGTCTTAAACTGAAAACACCTTAATGTTTTCAATCCAAACCCATTAGCTTATATAGTCCTATGGGTCTGAATCCAGTTCAGTACCCATACATTTTGGTGTCTTTGATTCTTTAATAACCAAAGCCACCACTGTTCTATTAGGCAGGATTAATTAAGTGGATTACTTAAGTGGAGATAAAAGGTGGCTGCTGGAGGGTTGCATTAGATCCTAAGATCTAGATGCAGTGCTCTCAGATCCAAGGCTCCTCACTGAAGAAGACCACAAGCCAGAAAGTAGTCTGGGGATATTGGATGAGTAGGCACTAGATGGGGATTTTATGCACAAGCCTTCTGGCATTCACTGATTACTCTAGCTTGCTGTGTGTGGCAATATGTATAGTGAGTTTTGCCTGTTTTAACAACTGTTATACACAAGCATAAGAAGTGGTGGTCATGTGATGTTTATTGGCTTAAAACTAATCCTGCCTAATAGGATAGTGGTGGCTATGGTTATTAAAGAACCAAAGACACCATAATGTATGGTACTGAACTGGGTTCAGACCCATATACTATATAAGCTAATGGGATTGGATTGAAAATGTTAAGGTGTTTTCAGTTTAAGACTCATAGTTTTGTAGTTAAGTGGAGATAAAAGGTGGCTGCTGGAGGGTTGCATTAGATCCTAAGATCTAGGTGCAGTGCTCTCAGATCCAAGGATTCTCACTGATGAAGGCCACAAGCCAGAAACTAGTCTGGGGATATTGGATGAGTAGGCACTAGATGGGGATTTTATGCACAAGCCTTCTGGAATCCATTGATTATTCTAGCTTGCTGGGTGTGGCAATATGTACAGTGAGTTTTGCCTGTTTTAACAACATTTATACACAAGCATAAGAAGTGGTGGTCATGTGATGTTTAATATTCAAATCCATTTGCAAAATTCTATCTAAATATGTTTCAATTGATTTACTTACAATAGTTAGCAAACCTGAGAGTTATTTCTATTTAAGCATTGCCTTATATATATATATATATATATATATATATATATATATATATATATATATATATATATATATATATATATGGGATACAAGAATGATCACACTATTCATAATAAATTTTGGTTTATGCTTGATGGGAGAGCATTTTAAATATTTATTGTACGGTGATATGGGTTTTAATCTCTAATGGTTTTTGTTTATTGCTGGAACTATTCTACATATATAGATAGACTTTGTCAAGCATTTGTGGCTAGCGGTTTGCATAGCTGCCTTTCAAGCAGCTGACCCGTGTTCCCTTCCTGGTCAACACTTTGACATATATATATATATATATATAAAGAGAGACTTTAATTTTTTTGTTTGAGGCTGAATAGATTACTAGCAGTACATTTGTCCTTAGATATTGACTCCCTGTCTTTTTGCAGAGGTGGTTTGACTTTTTTGTTTTACCAAAAACATATTGGCATAACATGTACATAATATGAAGTCGTTATTTTACAACAGAGCATATAAATGGATGTAGTATTGATAATTTAAATCAATTTCATATGAATAAAACTTGTAAAGGAGTTAGTTCGGTCATTTGCCGATATATATAAAAAATAAACCTGATTTTTTTGTTCTCCTTTTGCAGTTTTTGCTACTTATGAATTTACTGGTCTAGGACAGATGGAAGTTGTTTTTTGTTAAATTATATGTTTTCAGGAGCATCCAGTAATTGTCTAAAGCAAAATGGCTGAAAACCTGCAATGGTATTTAATATTTCCGGTATTGTTTTTTCTTATTACAATTTAAGGAAAGACAATTCTATAATAATATTTTCACATTATTTGTTAACATTTTTTTACCAGTAAATACAGAGGCATCTAAGAATTGGATTTTTTAAAAAAGTTTATTACTGTTGCTTGAGAGATAACTACATCATGGTGGAAGCAAAATAATACTTTAATACTGTACTGTTTTTTTTTTGTACTTTTTGAAAAGGGAAAATTATTTATTTATTACAATAGCTGTTTTTGAAAAAAATATGTTGATAAAGGCATGAATATAATAAACATCTATTAATGGTTTGACTGTTTGCTTCATGTACACTTGTTCATGGCTTTAGCTTGCTCTAAAACTGGCAATTTTTATGTTATTGTAGCGAATTCATGCTCATTTTAAATCTTAATAAGTACCATAAGATGCTGCCCTCTCTAAAATTATTTTACAAGTAAAAATCAATAATATCTAGATTTGACACTACAACAATAGGAGAAGGCAGACTTTCATAGAAGCTGATTGGTTAGTTCTCATTTCAAACAATAGAGGAGTACCTAGCAATAATTTTCACTGCTCCAACTTCTTTGATTTGATTTTGAAAACAAAAATTAATGTTTTAGAGTGTTCTTTTAGTATTTTTTTACGTATTATAAATTATTTTGATAAAATATGCTGAAAATAAAATTATTTTAGAAAAATAGTTAAGATTTTAGTAAAAATAATTTACTTTTGCATGAATGTAAATTGAGAAAGAAAATAACTGACATACTCAACATTTTCTAATAGGTTACAAATGTTCTTTTTAGGTTCTCTATAAAATATTTTTATAATAATAAATTAGAAATTTATTTTTGAAAAAACTTTTGTTCACTTTCATATTGTGACAAATTATTAATTTGCTTTTTACAAACTAAACTAAAATGAATATAATATTAAAAGATGAATATATATTTTACTGCTGATTTTGTAATTGACCAATCAAAAGTTTAGAGTTTTAACTTGCTTGACCAAGCAGGTTTTATATGACAAAAATGTTAATAATGATAATAATGGATTGCTTATTGTTTTTATTTAAGATTAGCAAATGAATTCTTTTTACAAATGTTTCTGTCTTTCTATACCAGGATTGGATTTCCAGAACTACAGATGATATTTTTTTAATGTTCAATATCTTAATGACATTTTATGGATTGCTGAAAATATGATAGTATATTTTTTCGATGTTTAAACACTGCATATGACATTTTGAATGTTTAAGAGAAACATGATATTTTTTGACTATTTTGAGACCCTTTTTTTAAAAAAAAAAATAGTACTGTATTACAGCTACTATATATATATATATATATATATATATATATAATCAGTATGAATTGTTGAAATATATTATTAAAAGTAGATGTAAATTATATTTTCAGTATTAACAATAACAACAGATATTTTGGCAATCTCACATTGTACCTTTATGAACTACAATCATGTATATGACTACATTATATATTTTTATCTATAAAATAGTAATAATTATTATCACTGATATAAGATGCAATTAGCATAGTCAATGCTAATATTAAATATTAATTAATAATCACCTAATGATAATTAACATTATTGGATGCATTCTTGCATTAATTATTATTATTATTCTATAATATTTATAATTTATCTAAATGTTTTTAACATATTTTCATATTGAATATAAGAGTAAAATAAACTGTTTGATATAAAAATTATTCAATCAGAAGAAATAATGCAAGTAAATAAAACTAACATGTATAACTGAATGGGAATAATATATATTTAATATCAAAAAGAATACATTATGTCAATAATGAGACAATCATAGTTACCATAGTGATTATGTTGTATGATCATTATGATTCAGAAAATGCCTCTTCAAGGATTTCTAAGAATGTTGTACATTTGACTAATAAATAGCATTATGGAATATTATAACTTTATCTTTCCTATTGCATTGCGAATCCATATAATATTAATATCATCTATGTTTTTATTACTTTTACAATGCTTTTTTAAAACCTAATATGATAGTTTCGATTGTCCCAGAAATCTTCTTCAGAACACATTTTTTTAAATGGTAGCCAATGATGATTTATAAAAAAATATTTTTTTTAAAAAAAAGTGATTTGAAGAAGATTGTTGGGACAATCGAAACTGTCATATTAGGTTTAAAAAAAAGCATTGTAAAAGTAATAAAGAACATAGATGATATTAATATTATGGAATATTCAAAATTATACTTGCAGACACCATCTAATATATTATTGTCTATGCTTGATGAATGAAAGATTTAAAGATTCAGTTGGCTGAAAAAGTATCTGGATTTCTTGTGTGCATTTCACCCATTTAGGCAGACAACATTCTAGATATTGCTTCTAAATATATGACTCAAACTTACTCCAGTGCTTACCATTTTTTTAAATTTTCATATCAAGTAGATTTTTTCCTCAATTGTTTTGAGAATTCTCATATATATATGTATATATATATATATATACCATTCTTAAAAAAGAATCTTATTACTTTTATTTATTATTCTTTTTATCATTTTTTTCATAGTTATAGGAAAAGAATGGGTCTTCATTCTTTTTTTATTTATCTCTCTCCAAAGGCCAATTTAGTTGGCAGAACAGTATGATTTTTAAAACAACTGAGCTATCAATGGTAATTATTTTTATTTATGGGATCTTTCAAAAAATCAGATTCATAATGATCTTTGTTTCTCATTTATGGAACTCATTCAAAAATATGGACTCCAGTAGTTCTTTTAAATTTTTCCAAGATTTTTTTTTAGTCTATTATAAGTTATGTTTTAATGTGTAGTTTATCCATGAAAATTATTAAATGAGTATTTGAAAACAAACTATTCTCTTCACAGTAAAGTGATTAGATTATGCAATACCTATTTTTTAATTACTGGTCTGAGTCAGAGCTCTATCTTTTTTTTTCTGTCTATCGTTTATACAAATGTTCATCCTACTGTTATTTCCAAAGCAATTCATAAATCACAAGTATCCTTATCTTTAATAGATAGGACTTTAGTAAAGAGTGTGCCCCATGATCCTCTTCTACTGAAACAATTCAGATTACCTAAAATATAATGGCAGAAAAATGAGTATTTATTCTTTTTTTTTAAAAAAAAAGACCTTTATTACTCAATACTAAAAAAGTTAAGAAGATATCAATCAATAGAAAAAGTGATGCTTACAATTTGTTTTTTGTGGATGGAGGTGGGTGGGATTGTAAGAATTAATATAAGATTATTATTTAAATAGATCTTAAATAATAACTATCTCATTGCCACTAAACATCACATGATCACCATTTCTTATGCTTGCTCATAACTGTTGTTAAAACAGGCAAAACTCTCCATACAGTAGTGCCACTCAGTGCAAGCCAGAGTAATCAATGGATGCTAGAAGGTTTGTGCATAAAATCACTATCTAGTGCCTACTCATCCAATATCTCCAGACTAGGTTCTGGCTTGTGGCTTTCATCAGTGAGAAGCTTTAGATCTGAGAGCACTGCACCTAGATCTTAGAATTTAATACAATCCTCTAGCAGCCACCTTTAATCTCTACTTAACTACAAAACGATGAGTCTAAAATTGAAACACAATAATATTTTCAATCCAAGATCAGTAGCTTATATAGTCATATAGGTCTGAACTCAGTTCAGTACCAATACATTTTAGTGTTTTTGGTTCTTTAATAACTATAGCCACCACTATCCTATTAGGCAGGATTGGTATTAAACCACTAAATATCATATGATCACCAGTTCTTATTCTTGCTCATAACTGTTGCTAAAACAGGAAAAACTCTACGTACATTATGCCTCTCTACTGTATGGAGCATTTTGCCTGTTTTAATTATCCCATTGCATAGAAAAGTGATATAAAATGTTAATCAGAAGCAGGTCTCATTAAGAGGGATATGAGAGTGATATAGCATGATTATCATTTATCTTATCCACTAACCATCATTATTTTATTGGAGAATAATATAAGATGACTATTAGAAGCAGTCTCAAGCAATAACAATTCTGATTGCTGCAAAGAATAATATAAAAGGATTATCAAAAGCAATTATCACATAATAACAATCCTCATTATGCTGAAATGTGATGTAAGAAGGTTACGAGAAGCAGGTTTCTTCATAGTACAGTGTTCTACAAGATAATTATCAAAAGCAGGTCTCAAACAATATAAGATGGTTATCAGAAATAAGGTTCACACAATAACAGTTCTTATCACAGTGGAGTGCTAAAACATGGTTCCCAGAAATAGGTCTTGAACAATAACAGTTCCATTATTGTGAGGAATGATATAAGATGTTATCAGAAGCAGTTTCTCATGCAGACTTTAGTACAGTAGAAAACAATGTGGTAAAACAATACTTTGCAATCCCACAATTCTAATTTTGCCAGAACTAAACTGGAAGATATTAGAAAATCTTTTACACAGTCATCTTTGAAAATCAAATAAAAAAGTCAGTGTGATAAACATTTTAACCATAAATTATAAGCAATATTGTTAGGTGTGTAAATTTACAAAATTACTTTAATGAGTATATAATATATAGGGTTATATGAGCACAGACTTTCTCATGACCCACCACTCTCCACTCTATCTCATAACACATATACACTCGAACACATATATGTTGAAAAGATAAATAATCACCAATATACGTATTTCATGCTAAACCAGCAATCATCAGTCGGTCCAGATTATCATTTCTACACATATATACTACAAGTGCTCAGATATATATTAAGATAGCCAATCTTCATACTTTAATGGACAGGCTTCAATGTTCTCCTCACTCCAACTTTTCAACTGTCCATCCAATTAAAAATCTGATGATGGCACGCTCAAAGGCCACCCTGAGGCCGAGATTCTTGTCACACCCATGTTGACCTAAGGTCAATCTGACCCCTCATGTACAGGACGTAGTCCATTTAATACATATACAAGGGATGGGCAGACATCTCTACTATGTAATAACTGAAATACACAGGCTTATTATATACCTGTGTCTATATATGTAATATATAGGGTATATGAGCACAGACTTTCATCCGACCCCCCACTATCCACTCTAGCTCATAACACCGATACACTTGAATACATATATGTTGAAAAGATAAATAATCACCAATATACGTATTTCATGCTAAACCAGCAATCATCAGTTGGTCCAGATTATCATTTCTATACATATATGCTATAAGTGTTCAGATATATATTTAAGATAGCCAATCTTCATACTTTAATGGACAGGTTTCAATCGAAAAAGTTTTTTGTCATTGGGGTTTTGTATAAATCAAATATACAAAAAAGCCGAGAGGTCATCGCAGCTGCCTTGCAAGCAAGTAGTTGATTGCAGACGGTTGTGGGTTCGCGTCCGGCCAATGCTATGACATATGAAAAAATATATATATACACAAAAAAGCAAAGTGATTGTTGAAAAATTATGACCTTGTAAAACTTTCGTTGTCGTAATCACTGAGGCCAAATAATGATTACTTATCTATATGTGGGCTTGTGTGTGCGTTATATTTTTTAAATAGTTAACTTTTGACTGAAGTATTTTAAGTTGCTAAATACTTATAAAATTACTATGTATGCAATTTACGTAATTTCTTTAATGGATGTGTATAAATAGTTATTTCTCATTAACCATTTAAAAACCATAATTTTATTATTTCCTTTATAAATGGTTTAAGCTGTTTAATGGATTGTGATTTGTTTCTCAAAAATTTCTGAATCAGTGAAATAATGCTTTAAAATCAATAGAGAGTAAGAATCGTAAAGAAGGATAAAATAAAAATATATATAAAAAAATAATAATTGCCAGTCATTTAACATTCCAAATCCATTTAGTAGCAATATAGAAAATAAGCTACCCAACTGCAGACTTGCAATTGTATAACAATAAAATACAGACAAGGCAAAACTCTCCATACAGTAATGCCACCCTGTACCAACCAGAGTAATCAATGGATGCCAGAAGGCTTGTGCATAAAATCCCTATCTAGTGATATTCATCCAATATCCCCAGGCAAGTTTCTGGCTTATGGCCTTCGTCAGTGAGGAGCCTTGGATCTGAGAGCACTGCACCTAGATGATAGGATCTCTCTCTTATACTAGCACATAATTATTATTAAACAAGGCAAAACTCTCCATACAGTAGTGTTACCCTGTGCCAACCAGAATAATCAATGGATGTCAGAAGACTTGTGCACAAAATCCCTATCTAGTGCCTACTCATCAAATATCCCCAGACTAGTTTCTGGCTTGTATAAGAGATGGTGATCATGTGATGTTTAGTGGTTTAATAAAATACAAAAGTATATATATACTTTGCATGAGAGCAGTGTCATTAATCATTAGTGGATAATCTCTAATCTAATGAACGACTAATAAAAATTATTAATATACTTCCATCAAGTTGTTTATGTCAAAGTTGTGAGGGCAGTAAGTTTGACACATATCAATTAAACTATAGTAATTGACTATCTATATATACTGAACAATGATAAAGATATGTATAAGAAAATGTGATCTGGGCCAACTGATGAGTGCTGCTTCAGCACAAAACATGCATCTTGGGGCATCATACAGCTTTTTCACATGTCTTTGATCTTGTGCTTATCACCCTCTACAAGGTGTTAAAAGTGGATATAAACCAGCCCCTACCTTACACAAGAGTGGTGTAGTGAAAATTACACCACCAAAATATCATTCATTAGTGAGTAATCTCTAGTTTAATGAATGACTAATAAAAATATTAATATATACCTTGTTGTAAGTTACAAAAATTGTTCATTTACTTTTTGCTTTTTAAAATGGTTTATTCATTAATAAATATATTAAAAATTCTTTCGTTAATTCTTATTAATAATTGTTATTATTATAAATTGCAAAATGTTTTACAAAATTTACTATTTTCTAATTGATATTTTATGACCATCATGGAACTTAGAATACTCCTAAATGTCTTTACTTTTCTTACTCTTTAAACATCGTTTGACATATTTATAAAGATTGTATTTTCAGTATTGAATGAATAACTTTAAATTTAAAAAATATTCGTCATTACATCTGCATACTTTATGGGGCTAATATTACTTCTTCAGGGTCATCTAAAAGTTTCCTAACTCAAGTTACAATGTCTATAGTGATGATAGTTGTGTATTTTTACTCGACACGGTTATGTGTGACCATTTTTTTGTTGGCTTCTTGACTAGAATTTTTAAAGATTAGAGGGAAATAATTTAATATATATAACAATAAAAATAATAAATATAATGGTAATTAACTATTATATATAGCCTTTCAATCTGAAATACTTTCCATTAATTCTTAGCCCTCCTTAACTGTTGTTAAATATATATATATATATCTGTCACAATGCAATAAGGTCTATACGAATATTATTTTTACTTATATCCTCTACCCACAAATTTAATGCTTCTGCAGGCTTTATTAAATATTTATGCATATTGTTGATGTAAGTTTGACAGGTTCAGAAGTATAAGAAATTTGACCTCTTCCCAATCTCAAATTGATAATTCATTCTTACAGAATTTTAGGCTTACAAAATTATTATCATTATTAACGTTAAGCTTTTAAAGCATGCTTTAAATGAAATTTTAATTTTTCTAATTTGCAGCATATACTTGTATAGTTATTGCAATAAGATTACTGAATTTATTTAAATAATGTATTGCTCAGGAGATGATATGACAATCAAAGATCAGAAATGACAAAATTAAACAATCATAGATTTTTAGCTGTTAAGTCCAATAATCTACCACTGGTCCAAATCACAAGACAATAACATCACTGAATGATCCAGACAAGAAAATGACTGCTACTATATATGCAAACAATATACACTTATAAGAGAAAGATAAAAGTATAACATACAATAAACTTCTCCTTTCTTATTTGGAAAGGCCATCACAAAATTTTCCTTCACATTTAAATATTTTATTTTTACAATTAAGTCTTTTTTCTATATTATATATTATTACATATGTATGTTTTCAAATGATAGACATTCTAAAAGTTTGAACTTTGTAAAATAGGAAAATTAAATACTAAATAGAGTTTGTAACTATAACAATAGCATCTTAGGTATTGGAAATAATTTTTATTCCTTCAAAAAGTTAGAACAAAATATTAAATATTTGAATTCCACTTTTTAAATTCAAAAGTAATTTAGTGTTAGTTATCATTAAAGAAAAAAAATGTACTTTAAATTTAGTCATTAGTTATTAAATTTAAATTTTTTTTTTTTACCAATATTAACAAAAAGATAACATTGTTACCAAATAGTCAAAACAAACTTTTTATGATGTATCTTTTTAAAATTAAATGTTTTAAATAAAACCTAATTGTAATCATGTGGGTTTTGATTTAAAATAACTACTTAACAAAAATATTGCATAAATAACCTTTAATGTGTAAACAATTACTGAAAATTATGATTTTTTTAAATATAATTTTTTTTATTTGATTCAAGTTAAACAATATGCTAAACAGAAAGAAATTGCCACTTCTATTGAGATCAAAAATGGCTGTCTGACTCTGTTAGGCAAATATATATTGTAATTTCTTAAAGATCCATCCAATGCTGATATCTTTAGATTTTTTTAAAATAATAATTTCAAAATGATCAATCTATTTTCAATGGGTGACTAATCTCACCAATATACATTCTTCCATAATCATATGGTATTTCATAAATGCAGCTTTTGCTTTTCAGCTTTTCAAGTTTAGGCTTTATAGATGTTAGAATTCTTTGTAGTATGTTATGGCTCTGGAATGCTGTTTTGATGTTATACTGATTACATATTTTTTAACTTGTTTGCTACTTTTGGTATGTATGTGTAACTACAGTGCCAATAATTGTTTTTTTTTTCTTTGATGGTTTCTTTTGTTATCTATTTAAATTTTTCTTAATAATATTTTTTTAATAACAATTGGCAGATAAACATTTTTCATAAGAGTTTGTTCTATATAAATCTTTTCTTTTTTCAAATCATTCATTTCTGAACAAACTTCTTATTCACTGTTCTATAGTAATAGTATAACTCCATGTTTTGTGTTTCTGGTGTGATTGGGTGTATATGTTAAGTATTTTCCTGTATGTGTCAGTTTTCTGTAAACTATAGTTTTGATTTTTCCACGAGGAAATCTTGTCACAAGAACATCTATGAATGCCAATTTTTATTCTTGTTTTGATTTCTATTGTGAATTTAATTGATGGAGATATGTTGTTGATGCATTTCCAGAAAGTTTGTAGAAGTGCTTAACCATGTGGCCATACAACATATGTGTTATCAACATAGCATAGTCAAACTTTAGGTGGATATGGAGTAGTCTTTATGGCTGTGGTTTCAAGTTCTTCCATGTAAATATTGCTAATCAGAGGTGAGGGGAGCCCATAGCCATTCTTTGATTTTGTTGGAAGAATTATGTGTTGTTCTAAAAGTAGATTGTTGTTATGCAGAAAGCTAATAGTTCCATTATACTACCATTAGAAAGAATTGCTATGCGTTTTATATTATTTTTATATTTTGGAATTTTTAGATCTGTCTATGAAATCTTATGCAAATATCATGTGAAAAAGTAATTGGTCAAGACAGGAATGATTTTTTATTTTTTATAGGCAATTGGCTATGAATGTTAATGTAAAATGAATTACCAAACAGGTAGATAGTTTACTATAGTCTACTTAGGATTAGTAACCTTTATAATCTTCATAAACTGGATTTCAAGATATTGTACAAAGAGACCACATGTGAGATGAATTGATGAGATGAGGAGGTGTACTGGAGTTATGTGGAGAATAGGGGCTAGAGATCAGAGAAGATGGATTAAACTTGCAGGGATCTTCATTCTGCAGTGAATTAGTAATAATTAAAAATGATGATAATCTTAAGATTTTGTATATTATAATAAGCAAAATGGGAAATACTGATTCCTTAAAAAATACAATGGATCTTTATTATGAAGAAACAGGCCATTGGTGAAACAAAGTTATGCATTAAAAGGACTATATTCTGTCAATGAATTGTTATTCAGGATTTATTAATACCCCACTAAAGATTATTCTCAATCATTTTCAGAACTAATGGTTAAAAGTACTGCAAAAATAGATTTTTTCCCCAACTATCTTACTTGATTATCAAGTTATATGCTCTGGTGTAAATGATGTAAGCATAGATATTATCAATATTAATAATAAATATTTGAAATACAGGCACTCTTCACATACCTACAATATTTACATATTTACAATTAGGCTTCAGGTATGGAGAGCACGTGTATTTCAAATATTTCCACATTAAGCCTGCATCCTGCCAATCCCTCTTCTATGTATTTAAATGGATAAGGTCCTATATATGAGAGGTCAGAATGATTTGAGGTCAACATGGGCATGGCAATAATATTGGCATCAGCATGGGATTTGGACACAGATTTTCAATGGTATAGATGGCTGAAGAGTTTTAGGTTGTAGTGGATTGAAGCCTGTCCATTAAAGTATGAAGATTTGCTATCTTAAACTGAGCACTGATTATATATATGTGTGTGGGAGATGATAATCTGGACCAACTGATGAGTTCTGGTTTAGCATGAAATACGTATATTGGTGATTATTTATCTTTTCTACAAGTATGTGGTCATGTTTATCAGTGGTATGAGATAGTATGGATAGTTGAAGAGTGCTTGAAAGTCTGAGTTCAAATCCCTTATATTTACAATGTTAATAATGTTTTATTACTTTAGTTTAAATTCTGCACCATTGGAAGTATAATGATGGAAAAATATGTTGGAAAAATTAAGAAAATGAAAAAAAAAAAATAGTAGATAAATATATTGGCTTGTGATACCAAAAATTATATTATGAAATTCTATAAATTAAAATGGAACTTAAAGTATAATTTAATTAAAAATTTGCAATCAACATCAGAATATAATATGCTATAATATGATACTTGTTGTTGCAATTAACAGAAGTAAATGTGATTGTTACTGGTGAAATTTTATGATAAACTAACATAATCATGTGTTTATTTAATTTGCAGTATAAATTATTTAAATTTTTTTAAACAATATCTGATAACTATTTGGATATTGCTAATTTGATATGCGTATCATTATGAATTCTAGATCTAGCCATTACTTAGTTCACTCCTTGTTATTTATGATAATTTAAAACCCATTCAAAAGTTCCTTGTGCACTTGTGTGACATTTGCATCCACTGCATATTTTTTAGAAGTTTCTTGTCAATTCATGAATCTGATATATGGATTTGTATAAAGGTATATGTGAAACACAAAGGCACAACTCTCCATTCATAGCACCACTCCGTGCAAGACAGAGTAACGAATGGATGCTACAGTATAGAGAGTTTTGCTTCTTTGTAAACAGCTTGTGTAAGCATAAAGAATGGTGATCATGTAATATTTAGTGGTGTACATGAAAGCTTATATATCAATTACATGTATATTAATATGAAATCTAATTCTATTTTAAAAAATAAGCATATACAATGTTATTTTCATTATATGCATATTTTCAAATAAAGATTATGTAAATTTGTATTCTTTGTACGAAATTTTTTTATAAACTAATAAATAATGTATGCGGGATTTTTTTATAAACTAATAAATAATGTATGTGGGATTCAAACTTAGACTTTCACATGACCCTCAACTCTCCATGCCATCTCATATTGCTGACCCACCTGATCACACACATGTTGAAAAGCTAAATAATCACTAATATATGTATTTCGTGCTAAACCAGCACTCATCAGTTGGTCCAGATTACCATCTCACACATATAAATAATAAACAAAACAATCAAACTTTCTTTTGTTTAACTTTTTATGTGAATTATTTTTATATGCATGCAATATAAAAATTTCAAAAAGGAACAACATTTATTTAATTATTTGGTTTTCAAGCCATCATTTGCAACCAGTAGACAGAAAACTGTCTTAAGAAAATCTTAAATTAATTTGTAAGAATTTAATAGTCACTACGTATGGAATCTTTAAAGTGTATCAAACTGCATCATAAATATATTGATTGAAGCCTTCTTAAAACCCACCAGTTTTTATTCGGTTAATATTAAAATAAAAATAGAATGGTTTATTGCTTGAGAATTTATAAGAGTTTGAGCTTTGGTAATGAAAGTGTGAAGTAGTGATCTCTGATTCAGGAGCTCCAGAATTCATTATTCTATCACTAATCTAGTACACTGGTAATCCTATATTCATGAACTCATCACCCACAATTTCAATAACTAATTATTAAATAAAAAATAGAAATTCATCAGTTTTATGTTAGTGCCAGTTTACTTGAGTATTGTGAGAAATCATTTTTTAATAAACCAAACCAATGTACTGTTCAAGCACTTAGTAAGTTATATTATCTGTTTCTGGATTTGCTATTGTATGATTTTTTTCATAACGCTACTATTTTATAATCTTGGTAGTATTGATATCTTGGTGTTTACATTTTTAAAATTAAATTTTATCATAAATGTGTGTATAAGTTAAACATGTATATTCTATAGCGTTGGCTATAACCATAATAAAGCTTTGAATCAAACATAGCTTAAATGAGAAGAGCAGTAAAATCATGTGTAAATATATTGTAAAAGACCTAGAAAGAGACCGCATGTGAGATGATGGATGAAAAATGAAGTATACTGGGATGATGTGGAGAAAAGAGGCTGGAGATAGGAGAAAATGGTTTGAACTTGGAAAAACCTTCACTCTCTAGTGGATCGATAATGATTAAAAAGGGTGATGATGAAAGCATAAATATTTTACTACTCGAATTTATTAAGATATCTAATTTCATATTTTGATTTTATTATTTGAAGTATAGTTAATGTATGTAATTATTTTAGTATATTACTTAAATATTTATCTTTTATTTGAAAAAAAAAAAACATTTGAATTTATAAAATTGTAAGCATTAAACAAGTCTAAACCTTTTGAATTATGAAATTGTTTTTGTTGATATTTTAACTTCGGATTTTATTTGTTTTCTTTCTTTTTTTTTTAGTGCTAAATTTTCTTGCTATTTTTCTTAGCTAAAGACTTATTTCTAGTTATATGTAAAACTGATATTCTGTCATTGATGATAAACTACAGATCTTGGACAAGCAACCAAGTGTCATTTTTACAAAGCATGTTCACTTTAAAAATACATAGATTACTGTCATTATTATATATTTGTAACATCGCTTTTCTTTAAATGCTTGCCCTCCTTTCCCGTCCAAATATTTTCAGAAATATTTGTTGCTGTTCGTTTTCATGAGAAAGTATTTGATAGTTTGTACATACAATTCTCGTATATCTTTTCCCAAAAGTCATACCTCAAACAATTAAATAACAAAGTCCTTTATTAATTTTCTTATCATTGCTTTGTCTATTTCTTCTTTTTTTTTAAACACCTCATATTTTTTTCTAAAATATTTTTCATAATCCCCTTTTTGTAAATATATTTTCAATCTAGTCCAACCTATGAATTTTTCTTTTTTAATTAATTTTCCTAATACTCTTTATTCTTTTTTAAATATGGTTCAGCACTATGATGGCATATAGAGGTCAAAGTCCAAGGATAGTGGACGAGTCTGGCCACATCTGGTTCTCAAACTTCTTATATCATTTTCAAGAAAGTAACCATTCAATTACTTTTACTATCAGAAAAAAAAAACCAACTTAATTTAGTTTAAGCTTACCAAAAGCTTCAACTCATAAATTAGCCACAAATAAATATTTATAAACATTAAGGCATTTCTTATGCCATTGAAATTACATTAATTGTTCAACCACTAAAACAACACATGATCACCATTTCTTTAAACATCACATGACCACTACCTGGCATCCATTGATTACTCTGTCTTGCTTTGAGTGACACTACTATATGGAGAGAGTTTTGCCTATTATCACTATTTCTTATGGTTTATGTAAGATATTAAACAATTGCAACTCTCCATATAGTAGTGCCAACTAGTGCAAGCCATAGTAATTAGTAAATTCTATAAGATTCCATTGATTACTCTGGTTTGCACTGGGGGCACTATTGTATGCAGAGAGTTGCTACTGTTTAACAGTTTTTGTAAGGAAAAGAAATGATCATGTAATGTTTTAGTGGGTTAATACGAAACCTGGCCAAAGGATGGTTATTAAATACCAAAGACACCAAAATGTATAAAGACTGAACTGGGTTCAGATCTATATATCTATGCAAGTGAATGACCTTGGATTGAAAATATAGGTCTGTTTTCAGTTTGAGTTCATAACTGTATAGTTAACTTAAACAATAAAGGTGCTGGAGGGTTATATTTGATCCAAAGGTATAGGTGCAGAATTCTAGATTCAAGGCACCTCACTGATGAAAGCCATAGCTAGAAACTATTCTGGGGATATTGAACATGTAGGTCCTAGATAAAGATTTTGCCACACAAAATTTCTAGCATTCATTGATTACTATGGTTTGCACTAGATGAAACTACTGTATTGAGGAAATTGCTATTGTATTAATTGTTTGGTGAACTTTAAATCCTTTTTTACTTTGTTTTAAATATGTATTTCTTAACAATGTAAATAAGTTTCTATTAAGAATTGACCTTATGCTTAGCTGAGCATGAGGTCACATAACGTTGACAACTTTAACAAGAAGGTGATCCAATATTTTGACTTTAGAGTATATTGTCCATACTGTATTAAACTTTACTTGATTAATGATGGTCAATTTATCTGAAAAATACGATGTTTAAACACTTGATTGCTAGGTTGAGCACAAGCGATTCCTGTAATTGATCAAACTGAGATGTTGTTTTTATTGTTCCTAATTAGTAATTGATACAGGTTCATTCAATTCTTGATTTATGCTAATCTACACTAGGGAACATCTTTTATTTTTAGACAATTATTGTTATTCAATGTGTATTTTCTCATAACTCTATTACAATTAAAATTCATCATTGATTTGGAAAATATAAGATTAAGATTTTATTAAACAATGAGGATTGCCAATTCCTCAACAAGCTTTGTGATAAATGCTTAGCTAGAAAAAGCATTTAAAATATCTCTGTCAACCCCACCCCCTCCAAACCTCTGACCATGTTTTCATGCTCTGGCACTCCTCAGAGAGGTGCTAGGATAGGTTCAGACACTAAATCTAAAAACCACCAATCCAAAGCCACCATTTAACAAAAAGTTATCTATTGAGTGGAAAATCTGAAATTTTCAGACACCTATATGTCTTCAAACCCAGCTATCCAACTCAAATAGCTATATGGGGCTGAATATATATATATGGTATGGCTGAAAATCTCTCAGCCCCATATAGCTACTTGAGTTGGATAGCTGGGTTTGAAGACATGTTGGTGTCTGAAAATTTCAGATTTTCCACTCAATAGATAACTTTTAGTTAAATGCTGTCTTTGGGTTGGTGTTTTTAGATCTAGTATCTGAACCTATTTTAGCACCTCTCTGAGGAGTGCCAGAGCATGAAACCATGGTCAGAGATTGGGGGGGGTCCTGACAGAGATATTTTAAATGCTTTCTCTAGCTAAGCATTTATCACAAAGCTTGTTGAGGAATTGGCAATCCTCATTGTTTATAACTTACAAGCTTAAGAGAATAGGGTCATGTGATCTATGATTCTTATTTTGACTAAGATTTTATTAATTTTGTTGTTCAAATCTTTATTTAGTGAGCATTTATTAACTCTGCAATGAATTATGATTAATTGACCACATTGGCCTGACTTCTGTAATATAATTTACATTCCAGTACTTTTTTTTCCCATGTGTCATAGCATCTTCCGGAAGGCGAACCGCAACAACCATCTGCAACCAACTGATTGCTTGCAAAGGTGGCTGCATTGACCTCTCAGCTAACAACACTTGACTACATTCCAGTACTTTTATAGTATATCTCATTTTTTGACAAATTTGAGACTAAATGGACTTAAGTACTTGTACCAAGTAAATCAACATATAAAATATTAGTTATACTAAAAAAATGAAAGTACTTACAGATGGAAGCCTCTTTTTGATGGCAGTGAAAGATAGCTTAACCTCTAAATAAAGCTATTCATTTAGTAGTATATTAATTGAATCCGAAAGGGAAGAGAAATCTGTAGGTGACTTGATATTAGCAATATTGCAATAATAGAAGATGAAAAATGGGAGTTGTTCATATTTATTGGGAAAGACTTGCAGAGAATATAAATGCAGTTAGAATTACATTCTAGGATGATAAATTTGGAATGCTGGAAGACTCCTTGTTTATAAGAAATGTAAAAATGGTGATATGCATTTCACATTGACTGGTGAATAATTGGCAAGAATCCAGTAAGTAAGAAAGAAAAAATTGCAAACAATTGAACAGTTTTATATGCTATGAAGTGTTTTGTAGTTTTTAATGATAATTATTAAAATATTCAGACTATGGAGTAAAACTTGTTCATTCGTTATTAAAAATAGAATATATTGAAATATTACATTTATGAATTTTAGAAAAAGCATGGTTTTTTTTTACTTATTTATTTTACATCTGCCTTTAAGATTGTTGACATTTAGAGTGGCTTTCTTAAAACTACTGTATACTGGTAGGATATTACTGTTGGTTTCCCTGGATAATAAAGTGTTTATTATTTAAAAGGTCATTATTAAAATATAATCCATCTAATGGAGATTATGAAACAAACATTTTTTATTTAGATCAAAAAAGCACTCCCTATATATGGAACCAGAATGCAGGTTAAGAGGATATAATTAAATCCTAGAAAGAGATCTTCACATCATATGAAAATGGCATTTACAAATTGTGAAAGCATTTTGTAGTTCAATTATATTGTAGATTGAGGAAATGTTACTATAGTTTGACATATAAATGATTCAATTGACAGACATACAACAGAAAGTCATTTTTGGCAGGAAGTGTTTTTCAAAAAGTACATATTGCAATTAGCCCTGTGTGGTATACGTACAAGTTTTTACAATGCATGGGCTTTCTGCCATAAATAATTATGGTAATGATTTTTTATTGGAGAATAATTTCATATAGAAAATTATTTACAAAGCATTCTTTTTTGAATGTCAATTGAATACACCAAGAATTTGATGTTATTTCAAAAAAGTGTATTTGTTATTTCTCTTATACACTACTCTGAATAAAAAATGCAATTTTTTTCTATAGGATCATGACTAATCATAATAGTTACTGTTTATTAATATTGGAATACAACAATGCTGATTGTTTTTGTAATATTTTTTGATAAATATAATATTTGTAATATATTTTTTAAATTAGTTGCCTTAACCCTTTTTTTAAAGATTTAATGTAAATGTTTTTTATTAAACATTGCTAATATAAAAAGTTCATTACATTTTAAATTTAAAATTGCTAAATATATCATTTATCTGAACTACATTAGAGTAATGACTAGACCATTAAAGCATGAAACATCTTAACACTGAATTATGATTTGACATTAGAGGCTGTTTTTGCAGCAGGCTGGGAACGATTACTGTGAAATATATACTATAGCTCTGTAGTTAAAAGCACTCATACTGATTTTTTTCCCTAGAAACTTTTATTTAATGGTGGGATTACTTCCTTTGCATAAACATAGTTGTGAATTTGACATGTGACATCAGACAAACATACATTTACCAATCATCCATTAGAGAAAATTAGTGATTTTATATATAAAATTTAAATTGTAGATCTTCATAATTATTTACATATTGGTCAAACATTGTTAGCTGAGAGGTCAGCGCAGCTGCCTTGCAAGCAAGCAGTTGGTTGCAGACTGTTGTTGCAGGTTCGCCTCCTGGCTGATGCTATGACACATGAATTATTTTCATATTGTTTATTAAAATTTATTGGATATTTCATTTTATAAAATATTTGCTTATTGATTTTATTTTTTAAAATAGTTTTAGAATGACGGTAATGCTGTTATCTGAATTTCCTAATGTAGCATTACTGTGACTTTTGCTATTTGAAAGTTCATTATTTTTGTAATGAATAAATTGAAACATATTTAAAAGCCTAAATTCCATTAGGTCCTGTTGCATCATCATTATCATCATCATCATTGATAAAACTATAAAAAAATAAACAAATCCACCTTTTATATTACTGTTACAATTCTTATTTTAAGATTTGAAATACAGGCATTCTTATACCTGGAACTTAATTGTAAATATAGGCGATTTGAACTCAGACTTTCAAGCAACCTTCAACTATCTACTCTATCTCATACTATTGATACACATGACTACACACATGAATCACCAATAGATGTATTTCATGCTGAACCAGCACTCATCAGTTGGTCAAGATTATCATCTCCCACACACATATATAATCAGTACTCAGTTTATATTAAGATATCAAATATTTATACTTTAATGGACAGGCTTCAATATACTTCAATCTCCAACATTTCAGCCATCCATGCCATTGAAAATCTGATGATAGAATGCCCAAATCCCATGCTGATGCCAATATTGTTGCTATGCCCATGTTGACCTCAAGTCACTCTGACCCCTCATGTATTATTTATCTTTTCTACATGTGTGTGGTCATGTGTATCAGTAGTATGATATAATGTGAATAGTTGGAGGTTGCTTGAAAGTCTGAGTTCAAATTTCCTATATTTGCAATTCTTATTTTAATAAATGTAATTGATGACTGTTATTTACTAGGACATTTTGTATTAAACAATTCAAAATACAGCAAAACTCTCCATATAGTAGTGCCATCTTGTGATAACAAGAGCAATCAATGAATTCCAGAAGGCTTGTGCATAAAATCCCTATCTAATGCCTACTCATGTGTCCTTCATCAGTGAGGAGCCTTGGATCTGAGAGCACTGCACCTAGATCTTAGGATCTAATGCACAAGCCAGAAACTAGTTTGGGGATATTGGATGAGTAGGCATTAGATAGGGATTTTATGCACAAGCCTTCTGGCATTCATTGATTGCTCTTGTTAGCACAAGATGGCACTACTATATGGAGAGTTTTGCTGTATTTTGAATTGTTTAATAACAATTATTGTGCTAGTATGAGATAGTGATCATGTGATGTTTAGTGGTTTAACATTTTGTATTAGTAATTCTTAATCTGATAGTAAATCAGCTGTTTACACACACACTATTTAATCATACTATTAATTCTATAATGTTATATAGAGTGTGCAGAAAACTCTCAAACCAAAGCAAAAGGTAGAGACCCTGAAAAGATAAGAATGGTCATTTTATTTTGGTACTTAAAGTTAATTATATAGGCCAATCTAACACATTTTGGGATGCCGGCATGAAGATCTTATTCTGATCACTTTATTTCCATTGTGTTTAATCACAGCTAAATTTTTTGAATTTATAGTTGATTAATATTAGATAGTATTATAATATATGTAATTGATGACTTATTATCCAGATGTAAATTCAAAAATTTTGCTGGGATTAATAAAATAAATAAGTATAATGCAAATAAAATGATGAGAAGATCTTCACACTCCCATTCCAAAATGCTTTAGATTGGCCTATATAAATGAATTTTGGTACAAAGATAAGACAGCTGTTTTTAACTTTTCAAAGTTTCTATCTTGAGTTTGGTTTGAGATTTCCCTGCATAATGTATATAATATTGTAGAATTAGTAATATGATTAAAAAGTGCATGCATAAACAGCTGATTACTATCTGATTAAGAATTCTTATTTTATTAAAATTAATCAATTTTATAGTTTTGAATATCCAACAATCTTCTTCAGAATCCTTCTTATTATTAAGTATTTTTAAAACAAATGAAGAAAGAAATATTAACAGAATTATTTTTAATTGCCAAGTGATCTCTTAGATCGATGTCATTTTTGGACAATTTGACAGAAATATTTTGTGGATTTTTACTGCAGTTGTCTTAAATTATTATTCAAATCCTATCATGTAACTAGTTTTAAAATATACTTTCAAGTGTGAAAGACAAATAGTTTACAGCAAATATATTGTTCAGTCACCCATTTTAAATTTTAGAATTTATAGACTTGCAAAAATTATCAAATGAGTTTGTGTATTTCTGATAAAATGATATTTTTAATATTTAAATTTATGTGCAGGCATTTTTTATTGAAATCCAAATGAAATTAAAACAAGGCAAAACTCTCTATACAGTACTGCCACCCTGTGCCAACCAGAGTAATCAATGGATGCCAGAAGGCTTGTGCATAAAATCCCTATCTAATGCCTACTCATCCAATATCCCCAGACTAGTTTTTGGATGAGTAGGCATTAGATAGAGATTTTATGCACAAGCCTTCTGGCATCCATTGATTACTCTGGTTGGCACAGGGTGGCAGTACTGTATAGAGAGTTTTGCCTTGTTTATAAACAATTATGTGCTAGTATAAGAAATAGTGATCATGTGAAATGGAAACAGTTGAATATAAGCAATAAAGGGAATATCTTGACAATGATCACAGAATGTGATTACTGGTTGAAGTAAAAAATGATATTCAAATGTATATAAATTGATTCATAAAATAAGATTTAAAAATATAAAATATAATGATATTGAGTATATGAACAATAGTATTTATAAACTGAAATCAATGTCCAATATTTAAAAAATGTGGTTTTATTTATTTGATTGATTGATTATTGAAGAAAGTGACCATTAGGTCAATTGTTAATGCATTGTGGAAGAAAATACTTCACTAAAAAGGAGATTACGTAGTTTTATGTTGATCACTCTAATTTTTCAATTATTTTTCTATTACTAGATTATTTTAAATTTGATTGGTTTCAGAAAATATATGTATATTTCTATCAATGGTTATCTGACATAAGAACAATATCTTTTTAGAAGAAAATGAAGGGTTTTTAATTGATTGGTTGTTCTGATTTAAAATATTGTTTTATGATTTGTTTAAATTGCACAGAAAGTCCGCTTGATATGTCAAGCGTTGATGCCTTAGTGATTAGCATAGCTGTCTTCCAAACAGCTATCCTGGTTTCCCTTCCCGGTCAACATATTTGACTTATGGAAAAAAAATCCACTTGATATATGAATTTGTAAAGATTTTGACTGACTTTTTTTAAGGAATTACACGCACTTTTAGAAAAAGAAATAAGTCCATAGAAAAACGTGTGAATGTTTGTAAGGAATTGATATTTGTAATTAGTTTACTACAGATAAATACTCTTCATATAATAGATATATATGAGAGATAGTGACTTGGGGCAACTGATGAGTGCTGGTTCATCACGAAATGCATCTCGGAGGTCATTTGTCTTTTATTGTATCTTTATATGAATTTAAAAAGAATGTGTAAGTATGGAGGTTGTTTAATATATCTATAACTAATTTTTCATTACTAAAATAAAACTTTTTAATTACAATAAAATGCAAAAATGTATGCAGAATTCAATGAATTATTATTTCAAAATTATTTTCAAAAAAATAAAATTATTATATTACTATTATTTTAAAAAAATAACAAGTTGGTCTGCAATGTGTTCAATTAATAGTCATTATACATTATATACGTTTATTTTATATATATATAATTAAGAACCACAAACAACTCTCTCTTAGGTTATGAATAAATTACAATCTGTATGAATAGTAGGGATCCAGAATAAAATGGATCTACATTCTTATAAGGAATCATTCTATTTATGTTAGGTGCAATGCTCTCAGGTCCAAGGTTCCTCAATGATGAAAGCCACAAGCTAGAAACTAGTCTGGGTATATTGAATGAATATACACTAGATAGAAATTGTACACACTGTAGCCATTGATTACTATGGCTTGCACTAGGTGGCGCTACTATTGGAGAGTTTGTTACTGTTTTAACAGATTGTGTAAGCAGAGGAAATGGTGGTCATGTGATGTTTAGTGGTCTATTCTTGCTCTTTGCTAAATATATAGACTAATTTATTTATATCCTAAAGGAGGATTGTTAGTTTCTCTTAATTGCATATACATTAAGCTATGTTAAATTAACATTTGCAATTATTAATTTCTGTTTGATGATTAAAATAAGATTTCTAAAAATGAAATTATGTCTCCTCTTTTCTAAAATTTATTGTTAGTTTAATAATTATTAATGGCTTTTTTTTTTTTATCTAGTTGATACATGAAGTTCACTCTCATTTTCACTAACATTGGTAAGAGTAAGCTTATAAATATCAAATGTTTAAAAAATAAGTATATCCACTCTACTATTGATCTTTGTTAACCTGCAGAGTGTTTATTGTCTCTTTAACAGCATACACATTAAGTTATATTAATTTCATGTTTATATATAAGTCCTTTTAAATTATAATTTATCCAGTATTATTTAAAATAATCTTTGACAACAAATTATTGCATCATCTAATATCTATTTTATTTGTTTCATTAAGGGGAAAAATGTATATTTAACACATATTTTTCATTATTGATATATCTTGCATAAAAATAAAATATAGAGATATTTTTTGAATTTTACTGACACAAAATATGAAAGACTTTTTATATAACATAGTAATTATAATTTTATAAAAAGTATAATGAATATGTTATTAAAATGTCTACTTTGACAATTTATAAATACAAGTATAATGTATATACTGAACTTTAGATGTAATTAGAATGGATATCCTTTTAATTATTCACTACATCTTATACAACTGATACACGTGACAATGTACATGTGAAAAGGATAATTTTATGCTGGACCAACACTCATCAATTGGTCCAGATGGATGAAGAGTTGGAGGATGGAGAAGACTGAAATCTGCCCATTAAAGTATGAAGATTCACTATCTTAATATAAACTGAGCACTGATTATATATGTGTGGGAGATGATGATCTGGACCAACTGATGTGTACTGGTTCAGCTCAAAAAATGTATATTGGAGATCATTTATCTTTCTTACATGTATGTGGTATATATTGATTATATAAGATGAAGTGGGTAGTTGAAGAGAGAAAAACCACTAAACATTACATGATCACTATTTCTTATGCTAGCACATTACTGTTATTAAAACAAGCAAAACTCTCCATACAGTAGTGCCACTCAATATCAACCAGAGTAATCAATGGATACCAGAAGGCTTGTGCATAAAATTCCTATCTAGTGCCTACTCATCCAATATCTCCAGACTAGTTTCTGGCTTGTGGCCTTTGGCAGTGAGAAGATTTGGATCTGAGAGCACTGCACCTGGGGATATTGGATGAGTAGGCACTAGATAGAGATTTTATGCACAAACCTTTTGGCATCCATTGATTACTCTGGTTGGCACTGAGTACTGTATGGAGAGTTTTACCTGTTTAGTAGTTGAAGAGAGCTTGAAAGTCTGAGTTCAAATATCCTATACATACATATATGTAAAATTAATAACAAAATATTTAATTTCTTATATTTATTTTATGATAATGACTGTTATGTTTCTGACAATATATAATGTTATTTTTGCATCATGTAAATTAAAGTTATGAAAATTGTAACATCAACCAAGTATATGAAAATTCAATGTGGAACCTGTCCTAATCAACAAGTTAAAATAGATTATTGAGATATATACATTGACTTTTATTTTAAAAAGTCAGTATTGATTCTACTTATAAATATTTCTTTAGGAATGAATAAGTACATTTACTTCTGGAACAACTGTTATCTAAAATCATAAAATTATCTTGACTGAATTCTATTTTAAAAATTTAATTAGTAGCATTATTCGGGACAATATTTTAAAAGTAAAAAAATGAAGATTTTGCAATAGTTTAATAATAATAATTATTGATATATATCAGGTATGGTAATATTTACTAAGGCAGTAAACCTAACGCATGTGCGGTTGAAAATGCGGAGATAGGGACCTCTACAGGTCTTAACCACAAGCTTACGCATTGGAAGAAAAGGGGAAAAGTGGGATAAATATTTGTTATTTTGTCAGAGTATTATATTTTATTTAAATTAACTAATTAAGGGGGAAGTCATATATATAATAAAAATATTTTTATTATACATATATACGAATAAACCAAATGTCTGATTTTTTATTTGTAGAATTCATGAATGATTTGTATATATATATAACTTCAAAAAATTTTAACTTAAAATATATAAACATATTTTTAAACAATATTTAATAATTATAAATCCACTAAAAAATCTCTAATCGCAGAATTATTTCATATTACATTTTCAGTTTTTTATTATTAAAAACGCTCTTTTATTCTATCTCATTTTGTTTATTGTTATAATTTTTTTCAATATTGAAAATCACATTTTCTTTTCTTTCATAAACATATTATTAACTTTTTATAACCAGAAGAAAAAAAAGTTTCATTGTTTATTAGTAATTAATAAAAAAAAAAAAGTGGTGTTTTGATAAAAAAAAAATGTTAAGAAATTTTCTAAATTCCCAATGGCAAATTACATTAAAAATAAACAAAACTATTTATTGATAATGATTTGCAAAAAATGTGTAGCTTGTACGCAATTCACATTCATATCAAAAATTATGACTGGAGAACATTTATTTGATTAACTTTATAACTTTAGCAACCTCTAGAGGGAGCTTTAAGCATTTAAAAATATTCTTGTATTTAATTAGAATTATTTCAATTTTTAAAAGCAATATTGTTTGTGTATAATATTATTGACTAATCTTTTTAAAAGCTTATGCTATGATATTTTTTAAAAAATAAAATGAAATGGAAAATATTCTTTTTAAATAATGTATAAGTTAATTTTTCTCACTTATAATTGGAATTGTATTATTTTAAAATTTATTTTTATTGGACATGTATTTGTTTTTGAAGTCAGTGTATTATAAGATTTTCGTTGACATCCATTTATCAAAAAAAAAAAAAAAAGTGAAAAAAAATCTATTTTTTAAGAAAATTTTATTTTCACAAACAGCAATAACAAGAAATAATTAAAATTATCTTAATGAATTTCTAAATTTGGAATTTTAATTCATGGAGTTTTTTTAATCAGTGTATTGAAAAATATATATTGGTTTTCACATATAATTATCAGATTTTTGTAATTGTTAATTATTATTTTCATTTAAAAAACAAACCAATAGCTGTACATATATATATGGCATGTACATAAAAAGTTATATGACATTATTGCTCTCAGTTCTTAAAAAGTTTGAGTGCCAAACCTATGAGGGACAGAATTGACCCTGGGACCTCTTGACCTCAAATCAGAGGCTCGACCAACTGCACCAAACCACACAAGGTGGCATATATATGTGATCATGTGACTGGTTTTAGGATTCTCCTTCAATATACACACATATATATATACTACACATAACAAAAATATTAATTGTAATCAAAACATCACATGATCACCATTTCATATGCTTACACCTGCTGTTAATAAGATTACCAAACTCTACATACAGAAGTTCTACCAAGTGAAAACTTTCATTAACGAAATAGCTAAAAGGTGGCTGCTGGAGGCTTGCATTAAATCCTAAAATCTAGATGCAGTGCTCTCAAATCCAAGGCTCCTCACTGATAAAAGCCACAAGCTAGAAACCAATCTAAGGTTGTTGGATGAGTAGGCACTAAATAGGGATTTTATGCACAAACCGCTCTGCATCCATTGATTCTGAAAGCTTGCACATGGTGGCAATACTGTATGGAGAGTTTGATAATCTTATTATGTAATTAATATCAAAATTGAATATGATTATAATATAATAAATGTAAAAATGACTCATTTTTTTTGCAATAAAAATTTAAAATACAATCTGGCTTCTAGTTTAGTGAATAAAATACTGGATTACTGCTGAAATCTAGGTGTGTCATTAATTTTTTAATTCTATAACAGTCTAATAGCGTAAAAATAACATTTTCATATTAGGAAAATAATGAAGTAGTATTCTTGAAATATATAGTTATATAATGCCTAAAATTAATGACATCGAGTGTAAGAATAAATGTCCTTTATCACTGTTATTGTTAATTTAAAAATTGGAAAGGGAAAATGTAATGGTAATTTTTTAAGTAGTTTATCACTAATGCAAAGTTATCCTTACAATGATAAAGTTGTTATTCTCTACATTTCAAAGTTAATGGTTTATGATTCAATCTGTCATTACTGGAACTTAAATTTCTTAGGTAGTCCCAAGCAATAAATCATTCAATTATTTAATTATAAATTTATTTAAACGCACATTGATTACATAAATAATATTCATTAAGGCTGTAGCCTCAAGCACATGCGTATAAAATGCGATAGTAGGGACCTCTACAGGTCTTAAAACCACAGTAAGCTTGTGGTTTTAAGACCTGTAGAGGTCCCTACTATCGCATTTTATACGCATGTGCTTGAGGTTACAGCCTTAATGAATATTATCAATTATTTAATGTAAAAGGTTCAAATGAATATTAGTAATTAAATTAAATAGAATAACATATATATGCATGCACTACAATATATTACTTATATTTGTTAATATTTTATTAATTTTTTTTAATATTTATAGGTAAAATGCTCTACGGAGCTTTAATCCATAATTGTAGGACCCCCCCCAATATTAATTAATAATAAGCTATTTGAATGTGGTAAGGTGAGAGTAAGTTGACATTTAACTATACAGAATCTAACAAACAGACTGATTTATAAAAGTTACAACTTTGAAATCAAATAATTTGTCAAATAGTTTTTAAATCTCTGAAAAATGGATATTCTTCAAGAAGTATAATAACTACTTATTCTTATTGCATTGACAAATGGATGCCATATAATACTAAATTATCCATGCACTTTACTACTATTACACAATGCTTTATTTATCACCCTTTTTACAGTTTACACTTTCGATTGCCTCAGCAATCTTCTTCAGCACTTTATATCTCTTAGCCTCAACGGCTAAATTTAAATTTGTAGTTGAGGCTAAGAGATATAAAGTTTCTGAAGAAGATTGCTGGGGCAATCGAAACTGTAAAAAAGGGTGGTAGGGCATGGACAATTTAGTATTATATGGTAAAAATGGATATTATAATATTTAAATACAAGTACAACTGATGTAACTCTTTTATAACTCAAATGTCATATTTGGAGGCATGTAGAAAATATTGAAAAAAAAAACAACAACTAATGAATATACAGAGAAAATCTTATTATTAGCATAATTATTGCATTTCAGTTTAATATTAAAATAATGAATTATATATAATGTATTATACTAGAGAGTTAAAATATATAATTAATTTTGTGCTTATTGATAAGTACAATGATCAGTAATTACGTATTTCATCTTTTAACAATTTCAAATAAAGCATGTAAAATTTTCATAATGTAAAGCAAGACTATGGCCTTCTAATGTGTAGTTAATAATATTTAAAAGCTTAGCATGGCTAATAAAGAATTTTTCTTGAGCACAGTCTAAGAACTTTTGGGTTGATGTGATTCTCAATTCAAAAATTGATTATATATTGTCTAATATCTTACTTCATAATGAATCCAGTAGTGGAGAGCTTCAGTTTATTGATTCAAATATTTAAATAATATCTTTATCATCACGCTATTATCAGTCCACTGCAGGATGAAGGTTTCTCCAAGTTCAATCCATCTCCGATCTTTAGCTTCTCTTCTCCACATCACCCCTGTATACTTTCTTATTTCATCCATCCATTTCACATGTGGTCTCTTTCTGGGTCTTTTACAATCTCTTGGAATCCAGTTTAAGATTTCAATTGACCATTTATTATCATCTCTTTTAGCAATATGTCCCAGCCAACTCCACTTCAGTCTTTTAATTTTTCCAATGAGGTCAGTAACACCTGTTTGTTCTATTTCCCATATATTGCATTTTCGATCTCTTCTTGTTACTCCCAACATACATATATTTATACTATAAAAAATATTTTACATTAATAGTATTAAAATGAAATTGATTAATTTGGGATTCATTTACAAATAGTACCAAGTAATTATTGTACATGTCAGTATTTTTTGCTTATTTCTCCTAAAATTTCATGTCTTCTGTCTAATTTGTATGGTTTATTTAATAAAAATAAATTTTTTTATTTTTGTAAGGGAATTCTGGTCATTAAATACAAATGCATCATTATTAAATCAGCAGACCTACTGTTTGATAAAATATAATGAATGGGTATAACTGTGGATTTCTACAGATTAAACTAATTGAAAAAAAATCCTTTTTAAATTATGGCTCATTACTTTATCTTAGAACTGGCTGATATATCATATTACAATAAAACTTTAACATTAGAAACAAGTATTATATATATACACACAAAAGCAGTCCACATCTAAACAATATCAAACAATATCAATCAAGATTCTCAATATTATATTAAGACACCCTCCTATTTTTAATATGTATATATAATCAAAATATTCAATATTTAATATACCAATATAAAAAAGTCAATAATAGCTATAGCTAGCTTACGACAGTGTATGTCATCCTCAGTAGCATTTAATAGTTAAAATTTTAACAAAAATAATCTCATTAAAGTTGCACAACACTAACGTCCTCACGTGAATGAGCAACTTTGCATAATTTATATATATATTGACACTATTATATTGCTTATTTAATATGTTATCTATCATATTCATAAAATATGACTCTTTGATTTTTTTTTTTCAAATCATTTTCCGCTTATAAAATAAAATTATTAGCAAAGCAAATATCTCCATTAAAAGGAACTGAATGTTCAGCAAATACAGATTTAAATCCATCCACAGAATAATACAACTTATTACATAAAATTATTATAATGGTCAAATATCTAATACAATTTATTCGGCAATAATATTGTCACAAATAGATAAATAAATAATCAATTAAAGTAAGATTAAAATAAATAGCTATTAATAACTGTATTAGAATATTTATTGAACAGGCTTTCAAGCTTTGATTGATTATTTGTTTATTATATAAAAGTCCATGCTCATGAATTTATTTTCAATGCACAATTTGTTTCACCAATATAAATAGATCCACAATAGCACACCACTTTATAAATAATATTACATTTATTGATTTTATCAACAACATCCTTTTCATTAACAATTAATTAATCTTCCAGTGTTTGCCCAACATTAAATGCAGTATTAAAATCAGCAGAAATTAATGATGTAATACTATTACACACTATTATTTATATACTGTAATGAAATACATATTTTCATTCAATATTTTTTCTCCTCTATCTGTGTGTAAATTTATATAATGAAAATAAAATATGTTTCCTACTAAATCATTAGAATATACTTCAACACTGGATAATATATCAACCTGAAACTTACATATGTTATTCTAAACAAAAATGTTCTAAATTCATATAATATATACACAAGTGGAAAATTTGTTTTGTGATGAACAAATCCTTTAATTAACAATGACTTTTATGAACAATTTATAATGATTATGTTATCTCCTCTCCATAAAGTTAAATCAAGATATTTTATTTTATGTTCAAATCATCAAAAGTAGAAGTCCATTTCAAGCCATCAGTATCATATAATTTATTTAAAAAACATTGTACTATAATAGGTAATACATCAACAATCATATCAGCAAATGTAAAATAACCTTTAACACCTAATGGGAAAACTATTTAAAAATATTCTCTTCATAATATGATAATATATAACTGCATACAATAACTGGTGATAGTTATTATTATTTTTTTTATATTGGTATATTGAATATTGTAGACTTTATTCCAGAGTGTTTTTATTATTATATTTATTTTAATAAGAGTATCAAACTCTCCATACAGTACTGCCACCAAGTGCAAGGTTTCACAGTCAGTGCGTGCAGGGATGCTTGTGCATAAACTCCCTATCTAGTGTCTACTCATTCAACATTCCTAAACTAGTTTCTAGCTTGTAAATTTCATCAGTAAGAGTCTTGAATTTGAGAGCACTGATGAAAGCCATAAGTTCGAAACTGGTCTGGGGATATTGGATGAGAAGGAAGTAAATAGAGATTTATGCACAAACCTTCCTGTATCCATTGATTATGAAAGTGTACACTGGGTGAACTACTACATGGAGAGTTTGGTACTCTTATTTATAGAATGTGCAAGCATATGAAATGGTGATCATGTGATGTTTTGATGATTTTTTTATTTATTTTATTTGATTATATATATATACCAGATATATCTGGCCTATGAAAGGGCCATCATTTTTTTTAATTAGTTGCTTTAACAAATTATTTTTAAGATTTGATGCAAATTGAACAAACGATTCTAATATTATATTAATACATGTGAAAATTGACAATTGAAAAATTAAAAAAAAAATGTTTGGAACAACCTGGACTGTTTGGTACATTTCAGAAATCTACCCTGTAAGGTATTAATACATATAGCTTTATTAGCAGTTTTGTGTATCTGTTAATTAATAAAGCTAAATTAAAATTTAAAATTTTAAATATACCTATTATATTTGGAATGTGAATTTGACAGTGCTATGGACATCTATAAAAATTACAGTTTATTAATTTGCGGACTTATTTCTTTCACCTAAAATATGTTTCATAATAAAAATTATGGATTATTAAATATAAAAAATGGAATTACTTTTTTTTTGCATAAAATGTTCTAATATAAATTATGGTTTAGTTAGGTATACTCATTTATTTATAAAAATAAATTTAAAGTTTTTTTAATTATTTTTTAATTGGGAATTTGACAACCTTATGGACAAACATTCATATGGATTTTTTAATGATATATCTTAGACAATAGTTAAAATCAACCAATTGGATTTTAATTTATTATCTGAGTGTTGCCTTAACAACAGATTACAGATATTCTATTGGTTGATTTTAAGCATTAGTTATGTGATGTTATTTACATATGATAACCAATTGTCTGCACTTATTGTTTAATTTATACAAGCAAACCAATCAAATCTTTCAGATTTTCCATGCACTTTTCTAAAGTCTATTTATGTATCATAAGATGTTATCTTGTGAAAAATGTCCCAAACCAATTTCTTTCATCATATATATATATATATGAAGAAAATCTGAGTCGTCAAATGATTGAGATATTTGAAATAGCTGAACATTCATAATTTTTCAAAAATAAATGCTTGATAGATTTGAAAATTATGATTGATTATCAATATTCATCAAGTTCAATAATTGATAATTAATGAGGTATAAATATAGTATTTATAAATATATGGCTTGGATGGGCACATGTGCACACATGAGATCAATGAGAGTCACATGCCGGTTTTTCGTATATTGTAAAAAAACACATCATATTATTTAAGTACACACAAATAAATACATATACTGTAGTCAAATTTTATTTAAATTAATATGACAACATATTCTACACAAGGTTTAACTGCAGTATAAAGTATATAAAAAAACATAATTAAGAGAAATAAATAAAATACAAAATAATTATTTCAAAATTTTAATACTAAAAATAAAATATAATAATAAAAATTCATTAATAAAAAGTATAAAATTTAATGAAGACCTTTGGTCAAATCTTTGAAATTTGGTGTATGGTTTGTTAAAGTGGTTCACAGCAATTCTGTGAGATGCTGATTTGTCAACTGTGAACAATATTTCAACTTCACTGGGGAGTACAAGTACCAAAAATTGAAATTAGATGGCAAGCAGCTTTCTTTAAGTGTGGATATTTTGATTCTGGCATGAATTTCCAAAATTCAATTGGAGAACTAAATTTTTTGATGAATTTGCAATCCCTGATCTTCTTTCATAACTCCAATTCCTCAGCTGTTTTTTCAACAAATTAGAAATCCAAATAAAGAAATCACAAAATATGCAAAAGTAGATTTCAAACTTTTCAAATCTTCAAGCCTACATTTGAAATATGGTTGCAATCCTTCAAATTTTTCTTTATATTCACCTATTTTTTTCATTGATATTAATTATATTTGATTTTACTCATAGAAAATGATTAAATATTCTGGTCATAAGATCATGCCCAAAAATTTGAAGTTTAGTTTCAAAACTAAATATAGTCTGTTGCAAATCACTAATAATTTTTCATTTTCCTTGTAAAATCAAATTAAGGGTTCTATAATGCCTGTAAAGAACATTAAGTCAGAAAGCCAAGTTTCATTTCCTAATTTAATCACTAAACATCATGTGATTAGCACTAATATATGGAGAATTTGTCACTGTTCATTTTCTAATTCTGGGTATTTTTCCTTTTTCTTTTAAAAATGTTATGATAGGGGATTTAGGAGTTCCAAAAAATGGCTCAAAATATTGTAAGTTGACAGCCATTTTATAACAGACCATAAGGAGAGATCACTGTGCAATTCATCTGTTGCATCATTTAATTGTTCTAAAACATTCTTAAATTGATGGTGTGTTTGACTTTTGATCTAATTAAATTTACAACCTGCAAAACAACCTTCCATACATTTTCATGTTTTAAATACTTTACTATGAGATGTTCATTGTGAATTATGCAGTGAAGAGGTACACAGCATGGAATTTTAGAATCATTATTTAAAAGATCAATAAGATCTTGGTTTTTCCCTATCATTTCAGGGGTTCTATCAGTCACAACATTTGTAAATTTATCATCAGGCAATTCAAATCTGTTCATACCTCATCAAGCTCATTTTTGGCATTGATACTGCACATTTTTTTGGTAAGAGATAGTAGGTCTAACATTTTTGTCTTCACATTTATGCCTTCAGATACATAGTGGACAAATACAGCCCATTGTGGAACATTCTGAATGTCTATAGACTCACAGAGAGCTAAACTGAATGTTGTACAATTTTTCAAGTCACACATCAAATTGTTTTCAACATTTTTATTAATTTCACTAATATTATGTTCAGTTATATGGTGTGACATAAGAACTTGTGAGATCAATTTATGCAGTTTTGTATTATCTAGATTCAAAACTTTAACCACTTCTTCCAAGTTTCTTTTAATAAATTCTCCATATGGACATTTGGTAGGAGAAATATTCCAAGCTACCAAAAAGCTAGCTTAGTTAAATGTCATTTTCATGACTAAAAGAAGGCAGGAGTCCATGTTGCTTATAAAGACCTGCTTGCAATGACTTAAGTTTCTCTGGTGGTAATTTTGAATTGAGTGGATATTGAGTTAAGAAGTGGGGGTGATTTCCTTTATAATGTTGACGTAAATTACTTACTTTGTAGTTTGCAATTGTAACTTTACAAATAAGACATAACAACTTTCCATTATTGTTAATAAAAGCAAATTTTTCTACCCATTCTTTCTGGAAGCTTCTATTTTCTTGTTCTTATTTTTGGTTTTTGATATTTTCTGAAGTCATATTAACAAAAAATTTAAGTAAATTTATTTCCAAAGTTTGAAATTCAAACAAAATAAATAATTAATTAAAATAAAAATGTCTAAATATTAATTCTTGTTTTAAAAGATTCATAAATAGCACAACAAAATGTCAACAAAACAGGGCTTCTTAAAATGTTATTTGTACAGGTAAATTTTATATTTCATTTTTATTAAGTGAAAACCTTTTAAATTTCACATAATATTTACTAAACAGTTTGTTGCTAACTGCTTTATTGTTGTTGTTGTTGTTGTTGTTGTTATTATTATTATTATTATTATTATTATTATTATTATTATTATTATTATTATTATTATTATTATTATTATTATTGTTATTATTATTATTATTATTATTATTATTATTTCTGTTTGTTTTTTCTTTCACCAGCTATACTCTTTATTTTCCAAACAATTACTATTTATATATAAATTTTGTTTTACCTTTTTTGTTTTAATTTTTGCCATTTTTTTAAAAAAAATACCTAATGTAAAACTCAACTTATTTTGGCATTATGCTTAATATGGGTTAGATGATATAAATGGTGTAGTTATTTTTCAGGATATGAATTATTCCAAACACCAGATTTGACAGATACAGCTTTGATTCAGAAATCAATTTCCAAGTATGGTATATTACTGTGTTAATCCACACAAAGTAATAATTTAAATTAAAAACAAAAAAAGAGTTTTTAATGGAAAAAATGTTAGAGAAGTAAATTGGAGCTGAATTAATAGTAAAATTTATGTGAAAAACAAATAAAAAAAGAGGTACTATTTTAGTAGGTGCTCTGGGCCTTATTTTTTTACATATTGCAGACTCACCCAATCATTAATGATATACTAAGTGATAAAACTAACATAACAATAATGACACTAATAAAATACATATAAATAAAAAGAAAAAGAAATACAAGAGACTTTTATATTTTATCTTGTAGATATTTGAACAATAAAATTAACCACAAATAAGTGACTAGAGAGATTTGTGATCATACATAACATCAAATAAGTGAGTAAAATATGTATAATATTAAATTAATATAAATAATAAATATGTGAAAATTTTATGAATACAGATAATATTAACAGTAAATATGTAGATAGGGCAATTTACAAACTCATAATCTTTCCATTATTTATCCTATCCAGGCATTAGAGATACATCCATAGATCTTTGTTTAGTTTTTTAGTTTTGTTATTAAATAATATTCAGGTGAAAATGTTTGCATGTTTTTGCATTTAAAAAGAACACAATAACTTAAATTAAAAAAAACAAACATACTAATTATTTTTTGCATTTTTTAATTAAATATTTTTTTTTGTTTGGTTCTAGTATTTATACTTTGTAGCTTTTATTTTCATACTATTTATTAATTATGATTGTAGTGTTATAAAGTTATGCTATTTGTTAATTTAAAAAAAAATATTTTTTTTTACTTTCTAATCTTTCTTTTCATATTAATTAATGTAACATAATAATAAATACATAAGTAAAATATATATAATATTAGAAAACATCAACAATAAATATTAAATGAATTTAAATATAAAATTCTCATTTATTTTCTGTATTACTTATATGCATTTTACATATATATTTAGTGTTAAGTTTATCATTTACTATATGATGTGATGCACTATGGCTTCTCCTTTATCGAAGTCAGGAATCTTTCGGCCACCGTGCCCAAAAAAACTTGTTAGCCACTTTATCTTCCCTTTCCGTTCCCACCCTAAGTTTTCCCCATATTTTTCTGTATCCTACTCCATCCCATTTTCACAACATTATCTTTGTCCACTCTATGGCCTTTATATGTAAATACCCCTTATCTTTTCTGATCCCAGCATAAAGACCAAAAACTTACTTTCTGTATAATCACTTTGTTTATATTTATTCTCCCACCACTTCATTATTTGTACCCTTTCTGCTTCTAAGCATTTACATTTAATTAACAGATGCCTAATATTTGCTATGCCTTCCTTACATAACTTAACGACTAAATGACCCATATTTTCCCATTTATATCTATATTCCCTTATTGCTAACAATCCTATTTGTCCTAAATCAGTGGTACTTTTGTGGCTCCACCATTTGTGATAAAAAATCCCAGAGATGTGGATATAAAAAGCAAAAGCAAATAAATGAGAAATAAATATTAAGAGCAAGATTTTAGAGTGAAAAATATAAGTAATATTTAAAATATTGAAGACATTTTTTTATTATTTAGATATATGAAAAATCCACTGACATGAAACATGGATAGATTTTGATAACAGATATCAAAATACTCAGCAAATTACATATTTACAAAATTAATCTTTTTATAATTAATATTTATAGAAGCCTGATTAAAAGTTAATTTTTTAGAATAAAAATTGAAAAGGAGGTTGGAAAGCAAAAAAAAGAAAACGTAAACGTAAGCAACTTAGAAGAATGGTATTATACTATGTGAAAGTTATTTTAAATGGTAGACAAATGTGATGCTTAGATATTTATCTTTGACGGGTCTTGACATGTGAAACGATTTAAACTACCTGACATTTTGTTCTGAATTTTTCAGTAGATTCTCACTCTGAAGAATGTTTTGCAAAGTTCTGAATGAATTATCAAGTAATTTAATCCGTTTTTATGTGACAAGAAGATCAGTTAAAAGATATAAATATATATATCCACGAATGCTGCAAAACTTGTGTGAAATCAAATAAATAATCTTTTTTTTTTTGCAAAAAGAAGCGAAATAATTAAAAGAACAATATTTACTTAAAAAGTAAGTTTTTCTTCCAGATTTTAAAACTTTAGAATTAAATAAAAATGTGGGATATACTAAACCATTAAAAGATATTAGAAGGAATATTTTATAAATATTATAATTCAGTGAGAGAAGGAAAAGGAATAGATTTCTCCTCTCAAAATAGATGATAATTTAGGCATATATTTATATAGATGTAAATATATAGAGTATATGAGTACAGACTTTCACATGACCCACCACTCTCCACTCTATCTCATAACACTGATACACTTGAAGACATATATGTCGAAAAGATAAATAATCACCAACAGACGTATTACATGTTAAAACAGCAATCATCAGTTGGTTCAGATTATCATCTCTACACATATATGCAATAAGTGCTCAGATATATATTAAGATAGCCAATATTCATACTTTAGTCCACTCCACACTCCAACTCTTCAACTATCCATCCAATTGAAAATCTGATGATGGAACGCTCAAAGGCCACCATGAGGCCGGGATTCTTGTCTCACCCATGTTGATCTAAAGTCAATCTGACCCCTCATGTACAGGATATAATCCATTTAATACATATACGAGGGATGGACAATATTGGTGATTATTTATCTTTTCGACATATATGTGTTCAAGAGTATCAGTGTTATGAGATAGAGTGGAGAGTGGTGGGTCATGTGAAAATCTGTGCTCATATACACTATGTATTACATATATTGTTACAGGTATATAATAAGCCTGTAAATCAGTTATAGATGTAAATAGTAAATGAGATCCGTTTGATTAGTAGTAGATTGCACAGGTTTGCTATCGTTTTCTTTCAGCCAGCAGAAACAATCTGATAGGTTGCTGCGTATCAATATATCTTGGCTGTGGATTTAACTTCAATAGTGGTGAACCCATTTACTAATTAATTTACATCTATATTTAACTCTTAAAAATATTAAATGTAAATATATATCTATATATTCTGTGATTAAATGTAATAGAATGCAGCAATAATAATCAATAAGTAGATATTAGATATGACAATGTCATAAAAATATTAAAAGAAGATTAAAACATTTATTAAGTAAATAGTAACGATGATTAAAAATTGAAAGATACTATAAAATCAATCATCAAATCTTTAGAGATATCATGTGAACCACAATGTTTATTAATATATAATTTGATTATTCAAAAATTACATAAATAATAATCGAATCGTTTATTGGTCAGGAGTTTGCAATAAGTTTGAGCATTGGAAGTGGAAGAGCTAGATAAAGATCCATGGGCCTTGGTTTCAGTGTTATTGCCCACTGCCTCTAACCATATAGAGAATAATAATTGAATGATTTTATAGTTTGGAAATTCTTAAGACGTTTAAACAATAGAAGTGACAGATGAATTAAGATTCATGGATTTCAGCTTGAGTTATTGCCCACTGCCTCTAACCATATAGAGAAAGATAATTGAATGATTTTATAGTTTGGAAATTCTTAAAAGTTCAAGCAATAGAAGTCACAAAGATGGATCAAGATCCATGGACTTGGGCTTTAGTGTTATTGCCCATTGCCTTTAACTATATAGAGAAAAATAATTGAATGATTTTATAGCTTGCAAATTCTTAAGAAGTTTAAGCAATAGAAGTGACGGTGATGAATCAAGAACATAAACTTTGGCTTCAGTGTTATTGCCCACTATCTCTAACCATATAGAAAAGAATAATTGAATGATTTTATGGCTTGGAAATTCTTAAGAAGTTCAAAAAATAAAAGAGATGGAGTTGGATCAAGATCCATAGACTGTGAGCTCCATAATCTATCCTTTTACTCCACATTGAACATAACAAATTTTAATTACATTATAAGAGTTAGGATAGTTTATGCATAAATGAAGATATTATATTCATTATCCATATGAATAATACCTCCAAAGACTATCAAATTAACAACTATACTTTTTTATATTCATCATACCAAAGTTTATCTAAACAACCTAGATCAACCTGACATGTAGATAACATTAAAACAGTAATCCAACCAATATTGAAGGGAATTTCACACCAACTAGCAAGTGGAAAACTTGGTAGGTACTATTGTACAATATTAATAATTTACTTAAAAATCAAGTTCATTTATATATAAAATTAAACATTTATATTTAATATAAAATATATATTCCATTCACATTGTCCTCAGACTCCATTAATTGCAAGTTTTGTGTTAACGGATAATTTCTGTATTTTAATTGAGGTTTAGAATGTATCTTTGAAGATAATCCCATTATCACATAAATATTAATACATGAAATAATAAATTAATAAGTCTCCATATTGTTAGTAAAAAAACATTTATTATGTTCTAAATGTAATCATATTGGATAGAGATATTGGTGAAGTCATATTCTTTATTATATCCAGTATCATGTAATGTCATTTTTAGTCGCATTTTAATCTTAAGCGTTATTCTTTCATAATCAGATAATCCTTAATTAATTTTGAAATAATCATTTGTATTTTTGCTTTAAAGTCAGTGCATTGATTCTTATCTGATTATTATTAATCTGGGATATTTATTCACCTATTAAGAATAGTTTAAGATTCATCCAGTGACTAATAATTCAGTAGCAAGTTAAAATTGGATATGGTTAGGTGTCTTAAAAACACTCTAGGCTACCTTAGAAATTTTTAGTCCCCTGGAAAAATCGGTCAAGTTCCATTCAATCTGAAAACAAATTTGTGGACATTGCAAGAGGATATTACTTGATATAAATACTTTAAATGATCAAATACTAATGTTAAAAATTATCCATAATGTTGTGGCTTCAATATATAAAATTAAAAATAATCAATTTAAAACAAAATTGACATAGACAACTCACTATAAATAAAAAAATTATTTAATATATCAATCCAGCTTTCATTTCTTAATGGAACCTTTTCAAAATGTTTCATTTTACATAATCACATGTGATGTGATGCACTGTGCCTTTTCCTTAAACGGAGTCAGGAATCTCAGTAACTTTGCCCAGAGAAACCTGTTAACCACTTTACTTTCCATTCCCCACTCTAAGTTTTCCCATATTCTGCTCCATTCCATTTCCACAACATAATCTTTGTCAACTCTATAACTTTTATATCTAAATCCTACAGCAACTCTCCCAATGGATATTATTTATACTACAATAAATATATTAAAATACATACATTAAATATAATTAATAAAATGCACATATATGTACATAAAAAGGATTAAACTTATTATAGTCCCTTTTCTCTTCACAATATATATATACTGACAAATAATCTAAAATATAAAAAAAGCAAAAAAAAAACAATAATAACAATCCCTTTTATTTTTAAAATTATAACTCTAAAGTTTCCAATAAGCTAACAATCCCCCCCCCCTATTGTGCTGCACCTTTAACCATGTTTACACATTTGTTTAAATTTTTTTGAATATACAAAGTTTCATAACATTTTCTTTCCTTGTAATTTTTACATGAGCATTTTTTTCGCAATTCATTTTATGTATCATGGAAAGAGGTAAAGAGCATGATAGGGCAATTAACAGAAATGATATGATTAAACATATTGTTGAATACTGGACATAAAATGAGTTGTGAAGAAAATATCCAGGTAATATAATATGTTAAAAGTTACAGGGAAAGAAAATGTTAGGAAACTTTATATATTCAAGAAAATTTAAACAAATGTATAAACATGGTTAAAGGTCCAGAATAATTAGGGGGGAAATGATCATTGTTAGTTTATTGGAAACTTTAGAGTTATAGTTTTAAAAATAAAAGCAAGAGATTGTTATTATTATTATTTTTTTAGATTATTTGTAAATATATATATTGTGGGGGGAGAGGACTGTAATAAGTTTAATAATTTGGACTGTAATAAGTTTAATAATTTTATGTACATGTATGTATTTTATTAATTATATTTAATGTATATATTTTAATAATTATATTTATTGTAATGTAAATAATGTCCATTGGTGGGGGGTGCTGTAAGGTAATTGGATGCAGATGTGT